>OW804094.1:13349781-13949781 GCA_942159475.1 Sthenelais limicola | reverse complement strand
AAAAAATGACAATTGAAATCACCCATTGCCCCCATTTCGTGAGAATTGACCATATAATATTTTAATTACAACAATAATCATATAAGAACAGGACGACTCCTGGTAAACAGATCTTCCAGGGTGTCCCAAAGAAAATAGATTATAAAAATAGGTTGGTACGAATGCAGATCAAGAATAAAGTACGTTCATGTAGATTAATCTTAATTATGCTCTGTCCCAATTCAATGCATTGAGTGAAGTGAGCTACGGCTGAAAGGTTGGTCAGTGCCTGGTCAGTGGCCATGACGTATTATGAGAGTGGTTGCATTCGATTACCTATATAGGCCTACCTTTAAAATTACTTGCAATTTTCCAATTACTGCTAATGGAACCCTCTTTGATTTTGTTTTATACATATGAGTAGGCCTAATTCTCCCAAACGGGCAGCAATTGATTTCAGGAGGCCATTCTTTTTAGAAAAAATAAAATCTGTTGAATCTCTACAATATTTGGTGTACCTAATTATGGTAGGGAATATCATTATGCAGACGAAGTTTGGGAAGGCTGGGGCAAACTTTCCGATTCCTACACCTATGTTTCAGAAACCTCCATTTTTCCATATGCTCCCCGGTTGCAAACACTAAGGTCTGCATTTGCTTCCCGAATGCAACCACTGACAGCTTGGTAGTGTTACGTAACACATCCATACTTTACCTCGATGGGGTGACCACTGTGGTGTGACCAGCGAGTGCGTGGACGGGAGGCGGGAGGAAGGCACCCAGTGAGGGTAGGTGGGCCTAGTGCCTGCCGTGATTGTACGATGAAGGCGCCCCGGGACCGAGGCGCCCCGGGACCGAGGCGCCCCGGGACCGAGGCGCCCTGAGACCGAGGCGCCCTTGCTGAGACCCAAGCTCCCCGACCTAAGATCGAGGCGCCCACCCCATACATCGAAGCGCCCCGCCGGTGTTTAGATCGAAGTGCCTGAATGTTTAACAGAAATCAATACTAAAACTAACCCTAAACCTAACCATTAAATTGGTTGTCCTAAATCCGTAAATTGGTTGTCCTAAGTCTGTAAAGGGAATCTTTGGCGCTTTGATGTAAGAGGTGGGCGCCTCGATCTTAGCCTGGGGCGCCTCGGTCCCGGCGCTTGACGCTTCGATCTGGCCGCCTCGATCTCGGGGCGCCTTCATCTCAACCCCCCTGCCGTGACCTGGCTGTAGAGCATACACACAGTAGTTAATCTCTCGCCGCTCAAGGAAACACCCGAAGTAAACCGAAGAAAAAAAACCCAGGTACCCTTGCCTCTTTTACCGGCACCGGGCCTAGCTAGCTTCGGGAGTGCTGACACTCAAGCTCTCGAGATATCTCGCTCTCTATGTGCAGCCTGCCACTAACTTCCACAGCGTTTTTAAAGAGAGTTCAACAAACAGGGGCTGAAACCTTCGCGCCGCGGCGATAATCCCCTTTGCACGCTGGTACTTGCCAGCAACATCATCTGGGTCCTTCACCTGAGGTGTGGTTTCCCATTCTGTACCAGTCTCCTCGCTGGAGTTGGTGGGCTGTGAGCTGTGCTCCTCTGCCTCGCAGGCAGCCTGTTTTCGCAATTTCTGGGACCCCTCTTTTCCTTGGAAGACATCAAATCGGATGTATCCTCAGATGGAGGTTGGTCATCTGCCATTATAGGAGACGAGAGCACCCCTTGAGTACTAACATGGAAATCGTGTCACCTTCTTCGTGTCAGACTTCCCTCCTGTACCTTCGTAATGCGGTCAGCACTACGCACCCACAAACTTTTCTGCTAGAAGAGAAGAAATACAGAACTCAAATTCATCACCTTAGAATTGCAACAGTCACCTGAGCAGCGTAACTAGTAGAGTAACCAGTAAACACAGCCATATGAATGGAGCAAGTTATGCAACCACAAGTGCTGCACGCGTTAATTGCCCATTCACCGACCTGCGGAACCTTACATAGCCCGCTTCACTACTCTACCAGTGAGTGCTGACACTACTCAATCACGCCCCAGGTGTTGACATCACTCGCAAACATTTGCGTGTGAACCACAACACAGGACTCACGAGCAGACATGTCACAAGTGTAGTGACCCATGGCACAAAAGTAGGTCAACATGCGCCATCTAGCAGCTGTTTCCAGTGTGTTTGACAGCACAGGCAGTTTGAGTTGGTTCTAAGCACATGGCTTAGCCCAACTCAACAGCCAAACAGCTTTCAACAATTAACCATCATCGTAGTTAAAATTTCATGTTCTCCATATTCAACTGACTGATAAAGTCCACTTTTGGGTACCCATCAAAGCCACTTGTTTCTGGAAATTTCCATAGGAAAAGAGATAACGAGATCTAGGACCTTAGTTTTGGGTCTCTCTGGAGCATATGGCGGTCACCATGGGCCCGCTCTTTTGAGACGAAATCTTCTTCATCGTTTAGTATCAATCAAACCTTATGACAACATAAAAACATGTATCAGAATGATCCCCAGCAATCAAACAATGGGTCCAGCTACTTACAGATGTTAGGATTTCTCCGCTGTCCTGTGTAGGTTGGCCTTTATCAAATCAGCTGCAAACTCTCACACCCTTCAGTTCCAACTTGTTTCGCTTGACTGACTGTCAGTTTCCGCCCAGTTCATGACATGTCAGTGAAGACATCCTATAGGTGGCGCCACAAGTAGGGTCCACTTCTAGGATCTAATTGATTATGTATCAATGGTGCATAGCGTGAACCACGACTTGTGATGTTTTCACATCAAAACTATTGTTTGCATGTACAACTCCCGTCCCCAGAGGTTGTTCTTTTTATAGGAAGGTTTTTAGGGGGGTGACATGCTTAGCTTCAGAATTCATACTACAAGCCAAAATGGCTGTTGTCAGTCCTATTGAGGTACTGTCCACTCTAGGGAACCAAGCAAGTAGTTTCTATCTTCCACCTCGAACAGCTATTGCCATATAGGGGCTGGTTCACACAAGGGAATTGCTTCCCTCGTGTTCACCAGTAGACTTCTCGTTGTGTACTTTTAAAAACCTTTTCCCCTGTGCTAATCAGACACTATGGGAGAAAGCAGACAGATGTTCATCTCATCTGAGAGATCCTGCACACTTAGTAGTCACTCAATCCCAAGCCTGATCGGTTTTCTACTAATTCGCTTCCCTGGGCTTCGCGATAAAGTCTCTGGGGGTCTCACAGGTGGAATTTGTTGTGCCTCCCATTTGGCTCTGTTCTTAACAGCCATTTTTTGTGATCGCCACTTTCCCTGGGTGGTTTTTCCTATCTTCAGGGTGATTATTCTGCATTTCAAGAATGGGCTCAGTTACCTTCATGCTACCCCGCTTTTGTTTTTGTGGACAGCCATGATTTGCCAGTTTAACTTTCCAGAGAAGTGTCTGCTGGAAGACTTCGGCGAGCTCCTGGCCTGCCACCACTTTGCCCTTCTCTACTGACAGAACATCTTTCCCTTCAGATCTCAGTCTCACAAACTCAGGAGCCAGCTCTAATCCAGTTGTGACCCCTTCCTTATTGGGGTCACCACTCCACTTGACACCACCATCCACAACATAGGAGTTTCCCCCTATTTCCTGGATTATTTTAAATGGACCATCCCATTTAGCACCATATTTGTTTGACGCTTTCGGTGGGCAATAGCAATACACCCAGTCACCCACTTTAAATGACCGCGAATGAGCTGTCAAATCAAACATGAGCTTTTGGGCCTTGGCCGTTACCTTCAGAGTATGCCTTGCATACTTGTGCAACTTTCGCTGCCGCTTACGAAGATCCTCCATGAAGCCTGAACTGGAGGGGAAGTCCAGACCATCATGAGGTACACCATGGATCAAATCCGCTGGAGTATAAGATTCAGTTCCAAACACGACTGAATAAGGCATACAACCTGTACTGGCGCTTATCATATTATTATATGCGGCTGTGATGCATGGGATATATGAGTCCGAAATTATCTGCCCCATAATCTAGTTAGCATGAGAGTTGTTCCACCAAGACACAATTGAATCTCTCTGCTCTGCTGCTCACCTGGGGGCGATATGGGAGAGTTGTTTGCTTGATCATGCCATATAGGTTACAGAGTTCTTTAAACACTAAGCCATCAAACTCTGGTCCCCCATCCATCTGGGTCGCCATGGGTGCTCAAAATCGCAATATCCTATTATGGAAAAAAATTCCAGGCAACTGGACATAGGCGAATTCATCTTTTGATATTGCCCAACTGTCCCGGCCTATAAAACCGCCTTCTGAAAGCCGTTTTTGTTCTTAAATTGCCAAAGTGCCTGGCTGATGCTAGCCCATGATATCAATGGAACATTTCCATCCTTGCCCATAGAGGGTTGTACCAGCAATTGCTTAATATACTCTCCCTCAAGCACAAGTGTGCTTTACGACTCCAGATCTTTCTGAACTCATTGCTTTCGCACGCTTATTGTGTCGTCCACCCGCTGTTGTTGGTGGATGGTTCGATTAGTAACTTCTGGTGTCTCCCTTATGACTGCCTCCTCCCTTGCGAGGCATGCAACCATGGCCTTGTGTGCACCACAGCCGTCACATATCCTCAAATGCCTCATCTAACTCCTTTGTCCAAGAAAGCTTATATCGTAAAACTTTTTGTCCCACCGTGACAGTGTCCTGCAATGGTTTAACTAGCGAATTGAAATCATGGATAAACTGAAGATAATAAGATGCGAAACTCCAAAATGATTGGATTTCTGTAGTTGGGATGGGCCAAGTATTCACCACACACATTTTCCCCAGGTCTGCACATATCCCCTCCTTAGAAACAATACCTCCCAGATACTGAACCTCCTTGTGAAAGAAGTAGCATTTCTTTGGTTTCAACTTGAGCCCATACTCAACCATGTGATCGAACACAAGTCCAATGTTCGTGATAGCCTCTTGGAGATCTCTCCCAAATATGATAACATCATCCAAGTAGACCACACAGATCTTAGTAAGTCCCCTGAGCACTTCCGTCATCATTTTCTGAAACGTGGCCGGGGCATTACAAAGACGAAACAGCATAACCTTAAATTGGTAGAGACCATGATATGTTGTAAAAGCCGTTTTCTCCATACTAGCTGGATCCATAGCTATCTGCCAATAGCCACTCTCCAGATCTAGGGTGCAGAACCACTTGTGGCCCCCAAGCGCCTCAAGACAATTGCCAAAAGAGGGGGTACAAGTCCTTGAGTGTGACATTATTCAATCTATGAAAATCCACACAAACCCTAGTAAAGCCATCTGGCTTGGGGACAAGAACAGTCAGGAAAGCCCAAGGACCATCCACAACTTCTATCTTATCCTCCAGCAGCATTGTCTGAACCTTGTTGGAGCACCTTGTTTGTGTACCCAAAGCATTCACCTTGCAACCTGCACCTTCTTCAAGGTTTTGGTGTCCATGATATACGCCCGCCATGATTGACTCAAGTTTATCGATTCTGTTTGTATCTGATCCCACTTGTGACACGATCAGACAACCACCAGTTGTGTACAACTGATTATCAGTAGGTTCTGTTACCAAGCTCGCCAGAGGGATTCGACCTTGACACCAGAAAACCCGTCCACAACCTCATATGCAGATGCCAGTGGCATCCCATGTGGCATGACAATTGACTGCCCGGTAGAGTTCATAACAGGATACCCATGACATGGGGGCAAACAACACATAGGTATCGCAACCCTGCACAAATCCATCTGCCATTAACTCAATATCTGGCTCCATCATATAGCCACCCTTGTTTGACATCAACTGATGCGACCTTAATCTCAAACGCAGCCAGCTGCATCTCCATGGCATTGAGGGTTAGTGAAATGAGATGACCATTTCCCAGGAGCAACATCCCTGAACCGGTCATGCTGTTACAACCATAGCACCACATAAAGTCTTGGCCCAGGACAGATTCCCCTTTGTCCAAGCCATCGACTACAAGGCAAGTGTTCCCCCATACGGCCAAGCTAACCACCAGCAGCACCATGCCACACAGAGATTCATCTGGAACAAGCCCTACACCCTGATCGCGAGGTACAGCACTGCCCAGTGCGCCCGAATTCCCTGTCCACGAGACCTCAGTCACACTCTCGTTTAACCTTGGCTGGGAGTACAGACCGTCTGTCGCATACGATTCACATCAGACCTTCACAGGCCAGAGCAGGGCTTCTGGAACGTAGTACAAGCTGAAACCATGGATATTGGCTACTTGTTGAGCGACTTATTCCTTTGACGCATCAGAAACTGTATGAAACGCTTTGTGCATGTCCGTAACATGTGCGACAGCCTCCTCAAGTTGAGTGAAAACCTGTGTCACGAAATTTTCTATGACGACCCGGCGCTTAGCCAGCACCACAGCAAGAGCCTCATTGGCTTTCGCCTCAGCCTCAACAGCTGCGGGATCAGTGATCCCTGCAAAGGTCTTCTTCTTTGTGGCGATCCCACCATGATAGAGCCGACAAAGTTCATCCCTTCAGGCGAAAATCCTCACCTGCCCCAAGGCTCATGGCACCAATGTAGTGAACCGCGGATTTGTGGGCTCAAGTTTTCGTGAAAGGAGTTAACAAACAAGGATAAATTCGTTTGACCCCAAAACACAGTTACAATTGTAAAGGGCAAGAGCTTAATTTGAACAACAGAAGTATCTCGATCCACAACGCAGCCTGAGTCCGTTGTGTTAAGCAACTGTGGGATCCCACAATGATGGAGGTGCAGACTTTTCCTACCGCCTGTGAAAGGGTGTCTTCAGTGGCGACTTCACGATGATCATGTGTCGCCTCCTGGCGGGACTGGTCGGAGACTGATATTTGTGTCCAACACTGGTAGAAATGTTCCCTGCTGCCACTAGGTTGTTTGATACTGCAGCATCACTGTGCTGTTACTGGGTGGACCCACTACATATATATTTTTATTCCAGTAATAAAGATACATGAAAGCAGAACAGTTCTCCCAGCGCATTCAAAAGATCAATTAAGTCATGCAAATTAATACAAATCATCGTTATATCGATCTTTTATAATCAGGTGTAAAGAATTGCATTCTTTTGGGTTGGTCTACCAACCCCATTAAGCCGCCCTCCCCCCATACCCACTCCCCGGCTTAGATCTCGGACACCACCCTTGGTCTGGTTGGGAGTGGGGAGGTGAGAATGCTGGACACTGTTGTATGGGGGCTGAGGTCAAGGATCATTTATCACGTGGACAATGGCTGGTGCTAGCATTTTTTTTTTTTCTTTGCACAAATTTTTATTCAGGAGGATAAGCGGCATTTGCCAAAGTTTTTAAACGATTCGGTTGATCCGGTCTTCCTATGTAACCTGAAATTTCGCTTTAGAAGTTATACAAATGAGTAGCTATAGTAATTAGCTATAGTAATTAGCTATAGTAATTAGCTAATGAAAGTCATGTACATCTTTTCTTGGAGAGATAGTTTGAAATGGGTAATAATGAAATGAGATGGGGGTGATGTGATAATGAGACATGGTTGGGAAACAAATGTGTCAGTCAATTCTATACAAATACAGGTATAGGTATAAGTAATCGAAGTAGTAGCAACTATAGGTAAATATATATCACAGTATAGGTATACGGATGGTTTTGTTAAGTATGCCTGTTTTCATTCTATATTTGAAGTGGCAAGGTAGTATTATACTCTTGATGTTATCTTCAATTTCGTTCCATTGTGACACTCCTGCATATGCAAATGATTTCTGATAAGAATTACAAAGGGGTCTATTTACTTCGAAATTTAATCGCCAATTTTCCTGTAGTGCATAGGGCCTATCGCCCTTTTTTCTGGTTATCCAGTCAACTCTACAATGATGAAGCTGTTTATGGAAAAATTTAGCATTATTAAAATAAATGCGTTCTTGTACTGTCATTACATTGGCAAGCCTATGCAGATCTTCAACATTATGCATTCTTGATTTTTTTAGTGCAAACCTGAGAGATTTATTTTGTAGTATTTGCAATTTTGTTAGTGACGCTTTATTGCTGTTCATGAAGCATACATTGGCGTAGTCCAAGTAACTCAACACCATCGATTTGACCGGGAGCAATTAGTTCTAATGTCAAGGGCGTGAGGAGAGCAGGTCAGTCAGGCCATATGATGGAGGGATACCTCTTAGCAAATTAGAAGGGGACAACGCCAGGAAAACATTTTTAGGAATCCTGAATGTCTGAAATGAATTAATTAGTATGTGCTAGTATAAATAAAGGCTGAAGCCAAGCTATAGACAGACCTTGCTGCCTGGCTGATTGACGACCAACCTCTGACTTCTACTTTACTCCATACAACCGCAAACCTATGGGCTTAGATGCTCTTAGATTCTTACACAGGATTTACATACCTAGAGTAGGTACCTTGTAAGTCTTATGATAATTTTTAACATATAATTACCATTCTTCGTTGTCTTCTCTGTAGTACTGTATTAACCTAGATCATAAGCTGAAAGAATCGTACATGTATGTGAGCTTGTTTAATAAACTAAACAAACAAACAAAACGTGAGAAAAACATAAGCAAGTGTAGTAGTTCTTACATTTACCACTTGGTAGCTGACCATAAAGGTCCAGTCTACTCTCTTACTACTTTACCAATAGAGGCGCTCCGCGCTTAGGTGCCTTGTATTTCTATACATCTTCTCTATTATATCTATTTCCCCTTAATCATGTTATATGTAAACCCTTTGAGTTACTCTCCTAAAGAGCTCTGTTGTCTATTCTATCCTGTACTGTTATAATCTGTGTATGTTGTTATATACACCGTGATCTTTATTTGAATCTTATGTTGTACTACCCGTTTGTGTCACGGACTAGAGTAAGCTACTCTAGCCGGATTCACGGACACAAGGGCCGTTTTCACGGACTGGAGATTAAACAGAGCTATAGGGAATTGTGCCTTGTTAAGTTGTTTATTCGGATCAAAGAGCGAATCACTACAATTGGTGCCGTGACCAGTTCTTGACCAGTCCTGAAGACTAAGCGCGACGGATTTGGAATAAATCCGGATTTGGTTTTTGACTTTTTGGTTCTCTTTCAGAGATGGCAGCAGCGCCTGGAGCGGAAGGCGGACCCCCGCCTGAAGCGGTAGGCGGACCCCCGCCTTACCCTGCACGGACGAGCAAGCAACTTGTGCGGCCGGGCAAACTGATTGCCACTGGGACTACATTGGCAGATATGAAGTTCGATAGACAGTTCAGACAAATTATTTTGTCTGATGTTGGTTCTGAATCTGACGAGTATAGAACTGGCCGGGAGGACCGTGCAGCCTTCACGGATTACAGATCCCCTGAAAGCGACATGGAGTCAGACGAGGAAAGCTTGTTGAAAGCAACTCGCCTCCAGTTGTTGGGTTTACAGAGGAATTTGGCTGAAGAGAAAAGGAAGAACTTAGAGTTTGTTGCACAAATGAAACAACTCGTGTTCCAGAACCGAGAGATCCATGAAACACTGGATGTGGTGACAGAAAGGGACTCTGTATTTATTAAAAGATTGCAGATAGAGAATGAAAAGTTGAAGTGTGAAATATCTCGGGTAGACGATCATTCTCGTCTCCAGAATGTTTCTGAAGATCAGTCAGCTTCAACCCAGACTGATTCTGTGTCGTCCCCTTTTTGGGATACACTGGCGGCAGATACACGTCGGAGGAGTATGGCTCCTCTGAATACAAGTAGGTCTGCTCCTGTGTGTTCAACGTTTGCGGATCCACAAGCCGGGTTAGGAACTAGGGAAGGTAGAATGGATTTCTTTGGATCTCCAGTTGGTTTATCTGAGGATACGGCGAAGAGAGTAACATTTCGGGACCACAAAAGTTCTGGTATGTCTACTTCTTCCCCTGCTAATGGGTCGTTCAGTAAAGGAAAGGAAACACCCTCTCAGAAAAGCCCGCAGGCCAGTTTTTCTGTGACATGTAGGAGTTTTAGTACTCAAACTCCGGTTGAATCTGATACGGTGCAGGTAACTGATTTGTCTGCTAGTATTGGCACTCAGACGGATAAGACTCCTGGAGAGGAAGGGAAGAAGGATGGCACTGCAAGTTCTGGTAAGAAAAGCAGTACTGCAGGGACGGACACTGATTTCGAGAGAGGTCAGGTAAAGGGAGATGTCTACAAGCCGAAGATACGGGTTGTGGCTGGCTCTCCTGGTGATCCGTCAGATCCGAGTGATTCATCCTCTTCCTCGTCCTCTGACTCTGAATCTCCTGCCCCC
This sequence comes from Sthenelais limicola, assembly GCA_942159475.1. Classification (NCBI taxonomy): domain Eukaryota; kingdom Metazoa; phylum Annelida; class Polychaeta; order Phyllodocida; family Sigalionidae; genus Sthenelais; species Sthenelais limicola. Next base: position 13,939,581 of record OW804094.1, on the reverse strand, counting down.
AGGAAGAAAGGAAAGAAATCGAAAAAAGTAAAGTCGCGGAAAACCAAAGAGCAGTCTCGGATCGCTAAAAAAGATCGATCCCTTGTCCAGGGATTAAGTTATGATGGGACGGACGACTCGGACTTTGGTGAGTTTGAATATACTCAGGGTCCGGGTAAGAGCAAGTACACCATGCGTCCGCCCGTCATAAAGATGTGGGACCAAAAGGACCCTTGGCGTGTGTACCTGTCTGAGATGCGGGTAATGGCAGTTGCATGCAACTGGTCAGAGGAAGAGTTCCTGCTTCAGTTGCAGTGGGGATGCAAGCGGCAGTTGGCGGATATGGGTGATCTGCCTGCAGGTCTGTCTCTGAAGGAATTCGTTCAACACATGGATGCGAATTTCGGCGAGGTTTCTCGTATTAAAAGACAAGCGGAATTTCGTGCTTGTCGCCAGACTCCCGGACAGACTGTCCGGCAGTTTGGTAACGAGGTAGCCCGCAGAGCCAGGTACGCTTTCGGTAAGAGAATGAATAGTACCATAGTCAATATGGCTCTTCATACTTACCTGAAAGGGTTGACTAGCTGTGAGCAGGCCAATTGGGCTCGTCTGAAGGAACCCGTAGACCTACAGGAGGCCATTCATTGGTCAGAGGTTTACGAAGGATGCCTGATGGACACTGAATCCAGTGTGGTCGTCCAAAAACTTGCTGCGCTGCCAGCTCCTGAACCAGTTCAGGAACGCGCTTTGGCTGTAAAGAAGAGAAGGTCCCGCCGCAAGTCCGGTGCTGCTGTAGCCCAGGTGATTGAGCCCCTGGATGATGATGATGTTACCTCCTCTGGTTCGGAGACTTTGGACGTGACAACCGTCATCTGTCAGGCCTTACAGGCCTATAGGGATTTCAAGAAGAAGCCTGGTGATGGCAAGACTGGACAACCCTGGAAGAAAACATTTTCTGGGCAATTCTCCAGCCGGAGAAGGGACGGACCCAGGAGATGTTACTTCTGTGGGAAGGAAGGACATATCTCTCCTGATTGTCCTACCACGAAGATTTTGAAGGAGTTGGCCGAGTCTACTAAAACTAAGGCTCCGGAAAACCCTTCACGGCCCTTATAGGAAGCGATATGGGGGCCGAAGGGACGCCGCTTCATAGTACTACAGCTCGGACGGATTTGGCTAGTAGTATAGGAACTGGGGGTGTTGCTCAGGCACTTGCTAGTAAGGGGTTAGCTTCGACACAAGGTCAGGCGCTCCCGGACGCAAGAGATCCTAGGTCGTTGCCGGAAAAGAACACCTGTCTAGGTGAGGATATCTCCCCTGATATCTCCCCGGATAGCCCGGATTCTGCTTCTCTTGTGAGATGGGGACAGGACGGGTACCAAGCTGTTGAAGGTCAGATCGTTGTGGTTGGACAGAACCCCAACAGGTCGGCGCGGATACAGAAAGTTTCTGTACAGCAGCCAAAGACGCTGAGGATCACGGATAATTTGATTGTCCGTGAGAGATGGTATGCCCCAGTGGGGTTAGACAGTGAGAACGGAGATTTTCTGGTTGACCCTGGCGCTACTACTAGCCTGGTTACCAAGAGATTCTATGATTCTCTTTCTTCCAAACCACCTTTGGTTCCGGTCCAAATGGTGTGTGCAATGGGGAATGGGCTGCCTATAACCACTCATGGGAGCGCGCTTTGTCCTTTGAAGATAGGGGATCGGACATACATGATTACATGTCTGGTTGTCTCCGGCCTGAAAGGTCCGGAAGATGGACTTATTGGGGCGGATTTTTATTACGTCCATAAATGTAATCTTGACTGGTCTGGATTGCTATTCCTTGAGAATCAAGCAGTATCTGTAATGTGTAAGCAATGGAAGCACATGAAGAGAAGCTTGAGACAGTCCACTGTTCAGGCTGTTGAGGTGAGAGAGTTCGTGGACGGGGGAGAAGTCAGGTTGAAAGAACCTGTGGTCCTCCAACCCCGGTCCGTGACCCTTGCTAAAATAGACCTGGGTAGAGGCTCTGACACGTCAGATGGGCTGATGTTCGAGCCTGATCAGGGATTGTTAAAAGACTTTGCCTTGGGAAGCCTTAATACATACGTATCGGGTAACGTTAATTCGTCCGTGGTAGCTTTTTCCAATCCGTCCGGTTCCACCGTACGCCTGAATTGTGACATGATAGTAGGGAGAGTGAGTGTTGTGACATTGGTGTCCGATGCTTCCCTACCGGAGGAAGAGGATAATGAAATGATTAAGACAGCTATTATCAATTCCATACAGGTAATGGACTCGCCTATTGTGGATGATGAGCTTTTGGCTCCTGATATAGTTGTCCCTCCTAGTCCCGAAGATCCGTTAGAAAAGTTGGTGAATGATGCTCATCTGTCTAAAAAAGAAGAAAAAGAGTTAGTTAGGAAACTGCTCTATGATTACCAAGACTGTTTTTCCTTACCTGGTACCAAAGTTGGTTGTACTCACTTGGTTAGCCATGTGATTGACACTGGGGATGCAATCCCTGTAAAGCAAGCCTATCGTAGGATGCCAGTGGCTAGGCGGGAGGGAGCAGAGGCGGAAATCTGGAAAATGTATAAAGCAGGCAGAATAGAGCATAGCAGTAGTCCGTGGGGGGCTCCCATAGTGATGGTTGCTAAGAAGGATGGTACACAGAGATTTTGTGTAGACTATCGCCAACTGAATTCGGTGACTAAGAAGGATAGTTTTCCTCTACCTCGAATTGATGAGTGTGTTGAAGCCTTGGGTGGAAATCAATGGTTTTGCACACTAGACTTGGAGTCCGGATATTGGCAGGTTGCAATGGATGAAGACAGTAAGCACAAAACTGCTTTTCTTTCCAGTGTGGGTCTGTTTCAGTTTAAAGTGATGGCTTTTGGACTGTGTAACGCCCCTGCCACTTTCCAACGCATGATGGACCGTATGTTGGACGGATTGCGTTGGAAGTCCTGTTTGGTATACCTGGATGATGTGGTGGTCTTTGGTAAGACTCTCCAGGGATGTGCAGACAATCTTAAACTAGTGTTGGAACGCATTAGAGAATATGGGCTTAAGCTTAAGCCTAAGAAATGTGAGCTCTTCCGTAAGGAAGTGAAGTATTTGGGACGGATTGTTTCTGGCGCCGGAATCCGCGCGGATCCGGCTAAGATAGCAAAAGTTCAGGAATGGCCTGTTCCCAAAACAGCTAAAGAAGTTAGACAATTCCTTGGTTTCGCTTCCTACTATAGGGAGTTTCAACCAAACTTTGGTGGAATTGTAGCTCCTCTGCAACAGATTGTGACGGATGCTGGGACTGAGAAACGCTATAGTAAACCTATAGTGTGGACCAAGAAGTGTGATGAAGCCTTTAAGACAGCTAAGACTTTATTAACTTCAGCCCCGGTTCTTGGGTATCCTAGAAAGGAAGGTTATTTCATCTTGGATACTGATGCCAGTGGCTTTGCAATGGCCGGAGTTTTGTCGCAGATGCAAGACGGCAAGGAAGTCGTATTGGGATACGCTAGTAATAGCCTCACTAAGCCGCAGAAAAATTACTGTGCTACTAAACGTGAGCTATTGGCAGTGCTGTCCTACTTGAAGAAGTTCAGACATTATCTCCTTGGCAATCGTAATTTTTACGTAAGAACTGACCACGCTTCACTTAGGTGGCTCCTGAATTTTAAAGATCCAACTGATATGCTTGCTAGATGGTTAGCCACGATGCAAGAGTATGGCTTGGAGCAGAGTATGATACTTCACCGGGCGGGCAAGAAGCATACGAATGCGGACGGATTGTCTCGAATCCCTACCAGGAAGTGCGGAAACCCTGGCTGTTCCGATTGTGGTGTCCATGATGCTGTAATCGCGGAAGCTGTGGTGGTTCTAGGCTCCTTGGAGGACGAGATCCGGGATGCTCAACAGGCAGATCCCTTGTTGAAGAAAGTTATGGCTGTATTGGACGGATCCACTCCGGTTCCCAGCAAGGAACAGTTGTCTGGTGAGCCGCAGGAATTCTGTACTTACATCCGTAACAGAGAGAATTTAGAGATAGTCCAGGGTGTCTTATGTCTGCGGTGGCTGCGTAAGAACACTGGACACACGTATGTCAGGAAGATAATCCCTGCCTCTATGAGAAGGAATATTTTTCGTTGCTTGCACGGATCTCAGTTGCAAGGTCATTATGGCGATTTCAAGACTAGCTGGAAGGCAAAAATGAAATATTTTTGGCCTGGTATGCGCTATGACTTGAAGAGATGGCTAAAGGCTTGCCCTGAGTGCAGCATGAGAAAGTCTAGGCGGGCGAGGTATTACACCTTTAAAGAAGGAGATCCATGGTGAACGATGGAGTAGGATAGCGTTGGATATTATAGGTCCATTTAAGACTACCCCTAGAGGTAACAACTACGTGATGGTAATTACGGACCATTTCTCAAAATGGGCGGAAGCATTTCCAATGCCTGACCACACGGCGGAAAGATGTGCTGAAGTTTTGTTTAGAGAATGGGTACTGAGATTCGGCTGTCCTGTTTCGTTGCAGACGGACGGAGCGCCGGAATTCAGGTCTCGGCTGTTGCGAAGTTTGTTGGACATGTTGGGGGTGGAAAAGCTAATCACTCTTCCGTACAGGCCTCAGTCAAATGGACAGGTAGAGAGATTTAATCGTGTTCTTGTCGAGCAGCTCTCTTGCCTGACGAACTACTCGGATTCAAATTGGGACTTGCTCGCTCCGTGTATAGCACACGCTTACCGGGGTACGGTGCATGCCAGTACGTTGTGTACGCCCAATTCAGTAGTTTTTGGGACTGAACTTGTAACTCCAGTTGATTTAATTCACGGAGTTGAACCAGGAGGATTGGATTTTCCTTGTCGTTTGTCATACGTGGAAAATCTAAGACAGTCGATGAGAACTGGACATCAGTTTGTCAGAGAAAATCTGGGGCTCGTCCCTCCATATCGATCACCGTGTCCGTGTTCGACGGAGATGCAGCAGCGTTCTGTTCGTTAGTGACGATGGTATTCCCCTCACTCCTAGGGTGGACTAAGGTAGTCGGGCTAAACAGCCACTGGGGAATTATCTCAAAAGGCACCGATCCGTCCCTGCCAGGTGTTACAGGAGGAGCTATTGGAGCCTGGACCGGAGCTGCCTGTAGACTTCGCAGCAGGTTGCTAATCATCAACAATTGCGGCAGCTGGGCCGGATCCAAAGCCAAACTTGGAACGGAAGGAGCAGTAGGAGTTGGTACGGCCGGAGTGGACATCACAGAAGTAGCAGCGGCCGGAGGGGGAGCAGAGGGCTCAACCTGCTTCTGGCCATCTGTAGGAGAAGAATCTCTTGAATCCCTGTCGATCATGAACTGCAGCCGGAAGTTTTCCTCCTCTAGTTCCCGGACCCGGGAATCACTCCTTGACAAAGAGCGGCGAAGTCCTTCTACAACAGTATCTTGGCTCCTGACCTGCTCTCTTAGATCGCCAAGCTCTTCAATAGAGGATTTAACCTCACCTATGGCAGATAGGGGCTTGGTGATGTCACGGAGGAGATCATGCAGTTCATTTCTGGCGGAGTCCGCGGCCGAACAAACTTTTTCTAGTGCTTCATTCACAACAGCTTCAGCACGTTCCACATATTCCTCAGTTTCTCTGACAGAAGGCAAGTCTTTCAGAACGGTGTCAGTCCAAACTTGGGCTCGCCTACATACCCGCTTTGGTCGAGGCGGTCCAGAAACAACATCTCTTTCAGTGGAGAAATCTCTACACCTTTTCTTATCATCAGCAGAATCCAGAGAGGAGTTCCTGGCAGCATCCCGTGCGGAGGACTGGCTGCTACCAGCAGAACTGGCTGCCCTGGTCGATCTTCCCCTAGTCCCGGAGTCTGTTCCAGCCTTAGCTGTCTCATCCGGCTTCTTAGCACGCCGCATTACCCGTAGATGTTGACCAGCCATGTAGGTGGTCCGTGTAAAAATGCGGTTGGGACGAGTACAGGGTAACACCTTCCTGGCTCTATCGATAGCATCTTTCCGATTGAGGTGATGTAGAGCCGACTCCCCGTACATGAGATGTTGGACCAGTTCCACCCGGCGGTCTAATACTTGGAGACAACTGCCGAGGGGACAGATCCACACCTCACAGAACGGGGCGTGTTCCTCACAGAAGTGTCGAAACAATCTCTCCCTCGTGGAGTACGTGCGGACACCTTCAGTATTAAGGGGCAGGTAACGACAAACCAAGAACGGACACCTGTGTCCGGGCTGCCAAAGACGATGGGCTTCCACTACCTTTTGGTGGGTCCCCGGATCCATGGCATCACTTCTGGTGAGCTCAGGCCAAATGTGCTTTTCATAGCGAGACATCTGATGGTCTTGAATCTCCATATCTTCATGGTCTGATTCCGGACAGGCAATCACCCCGGATCCGGGTTGATCAGACCGAGGATCCAGGGGGACTACCTCGGTCACGGAATCTAACTCATGGCGGAATTGGTCCATATTTCCGCGCTTGCACAATTGGGCTCGCCTCCATTCCGCCCGATGAATATGGCGTTTCTTGATTTTCCGGGTGGAAGTCTTTGACCCGGACGTCTTTGACCCGGAGGGACCTTTCCCGGACCCGGAGGCACCTGCAGAGACCTTAAGAGGCCCACTGGCAGTCTGGCGGATCTGTTTCTTTGCAGCAGCTTTCTTTTCTGCAGCTTTCTTTTCTGCAGATTTCTTTTCTTCTGCCTTCTTCACAGCTGCCTTCTTATCAGCTTCTTTCTTTTCTAGCTCAATCCGGCGACGTTCCTCACGTCTGACAGCAGAGGCGGAGCGGACAGCAGCTTTTCTCGGAGAAGCAGTTTTACGGGTGGACCTACGCACAGGGCTTGTACTGCGGTCTGACTCGATATCCATCCCGGATTCCTCATCTACTTGCTCCCGTAGCGGCCGGATCTCGTTCCCCAAGGGACGAGTTTCGGTCTCCGGATCATCCGGATCATCTTCCGCCCTCTGGAGGTTCTGTGGATCCAAGGAAAGTAGATCCTTAGCTCCACTTAGCAGCTGGTCTTCCTCCTCTTGCGTCATCGCAACCTCTTCTTCACTCATATTGCACAAGGGGTGCAACAAAACTGGCAAAAAAATCTCAGTCTTCTGGAAGAAAAAGAATAACACTCAGTTTTCGGTCGTACAGCCGCACCATTCAGTGTTTACATTCTTCTCCCAAACATGTGTTCATTCATTCATTCATTCATTCATTCATTCATTCCCTCTATAGCCTATTACATAGGGCAGTAGGGGGCGAACAATAAAACCAATATCACAGACAATATTATTGCATTTCATGCCATAAAAAGCTTCCACTTGCTAGTGAACCCTTTAGAAGAGCTGTATAGGTTGAGAAATAGTCGAATTGTTCGACATAGTGGTGTAGAAAGCCACCACAACGCTATACATTCAACATACAGTGAAGCCTATGCACCGGTGTCATGGCGGACACCACGAAACATTTCACCGAAATTAAACTAGCGATCTCAGGCGAACAACAAACTCTAGAATTCTACACACACCGTGTCCAGTACAAGACAACTTCCAACTATCACATTGATATCGTTTCAGTTCATGACAAGCAAGTCTTAACCCAATTCAACTCACTTCCTTCTTCAACGAATACTGGTGTTTGGTGTGCCGGCTAGTTTAGTTGTTGACAGGAAGAGTCCCGGAAGCATACTGAGAAAGGGTGCAACACCGCAGCGCCACGACCAGCGTGGTAACCGTAGTTCCAAAAATCGCCACCACTCTCAGCGCCACCGTTTCCCGCTCAGACAACCAGCTATACTAGCCCTCTACTACAGGTCGTACAGTCGATGTTAAAAACATGCAGCCTGTTCTGGTCTTCTGCAGAGACAAATGCAGAAACGTTTGTCCAATAAACCTAGTATCCACCTAGCCAAGTCAACAGCAATCTCAACCCAATTCCTGAGTTGATACAAGCTTCCCGGGGAGTCTTAGTTCAGTTAGAACTCAAGGGTTCTCCCAAGCTAAGCCATTCTCAGTGCAGTTTCTACCAGACAAATCAGACGGATTTGTTCTTTCCCAGCCACTCAATTAATTCAACAAAGAATTCCTCAAATGTCGTGAAAGGGCAGCATGACTATCCGATATATCAGCCACCGACTTCTCGTTGTGTTTTGACTGTTGTAGAACCATCAAGAAAGTTCTACCCGTACTTTATTCTAAGTTCCATATTGCAATCTAGATGGAGCTTTCCGCGTGCGTTTAGCTCTTGCAACCACTGGTGGGGAACTGTCCGTCTTCTTCAAAGGAGAAACAGGAATATTTTGAACAATGTCCAAATTTTTCCTCGGCCTCCCCCTCTTTCTTTTCACAGGATTAGCAGAATCCGTCAAAACTAATGGGGCTGGCTGATTTTTCCCAACCAAATCCGCCTTAGCTTTCCTGGGTCCACCAACTTTCTTCTTAGAAGGAACGACAGCTGGAGGAATTTTTATCTTCTTTTTCTTCTTCTTAGTCTTCTTCCTGACCACACGGACAACAGCCGGAGTTTTATCTACGGACTGATCAGTGCGAGCAGGGGGAAGATCATCTCCAGATGTCTGTTGTTTCTTAGGTCTACCCCTGGGTTTAACCCCAATAGTAACCTTTTCTTTTTCCTTCCGCTTAGGACATTCAGCACCAGCTAAAACTTTCCCACCTTCAAACTTCAGGATTTCTCGCCCAGCCTTCTCTAGTTTACGGAATTCCGGAGCTCTATGCAGGTTTATCGCCTGTATAGGTCCGTCCTCGTAAAAGGCGGGTTTCAGATAATCTACATGATATCTGACAATTCCCTCAGTTGTTTCCAATTCATAGGTAGTACCCCCTATGAATCTTCGCACCTTGAAAGGCCCGTCCCATTTGGGACCATACTTCTTGTTAGCCTTAGGGGGACAGTACCTATACACAATAGCCCCTTCCTCAAAGCGCCTTGGACAAGCCCGTCTGTCAAAGTCTTTCTTTTGGTGCACGGCAGCAACTCCCAGATTTTCTCTGACAAACTGATGTCCAGTTCTCATCGACTGTCTTAGATTTTCCACGTATGACAAACGACAAGGAAAATCCAATCCTCCTGGTTCAACTCCGTGAATTAAATCAACTGGAGTTACAAGTTCAGTCCCAAAAACTACTGAATTGGGCGTACACAACGTACTGGCATGCACCGTACCCCGGTAAGCGTGTGCTATACACGGAGCGAGCAAGTCCCAATTTGAATCCGAGTAGTTCGTCAGGCAAGAGAGCTGCTCGACAAGAACACGATTAAATCTCTCTACCTGTCCATTTGACTGAGGCCTGTACGGAAGAGTGATTAGCTTTTCCACCCCCAACATGTCCAACAAACTTCGCAACAGCCGAGACCTGAATTCCGGCGCTCCGTCCGTCTGCAACGAAACAGGACAGCCGAATCTCAGTACCCATTCTCTAAACAAAACTTCAGCACATCTTTCCGCCGTGTGGTCAGGCATTGGAAATGCTTCCGCCCATTTTGAGAAATGGTCCGTAATTACCATCACGTAGTTGTTACCTCTAGGGGTAGTCTTAAATGGACCTATAATATCCAACGCTATCCTACTCCATCGTTCACCATGGATCTCCTTCTTTAAAGGTGTAATACCTCGCCCGCCTCTAGACTTTCTCATGCTGCACTCAGGGCAAGCCTTTAGCCATCTCTTCAAGTCATAGCGCATACCAGGCCAAAAATATTTCATTTTTGCCTTCCAGCTAGTCTTGAAATCGCCATAATGACCTTGCAACTGAGATCCGTGCAAGCAACGAAAAATATTCCTTCTCATAGAGGCAGGGATTATCTTCCTGACATACGTGTGTCCAGTGTTCTTACGCAGCCACCGCAGACATAAGACACCCTGGACTATCTCTAAATTCTCTCTGTTACGGATGTAAGTACAGAATTCCTGCGGCTCACCAGACAACTGTTCCTTGCTGGGAACCGGAGTGGATCCGTCCAATACAGCCATAACTTTCTTCAACAAGGGATCTGCCTGTTGAGCATCCCGGATCTCGTCCTCCAAGGAGCCTAGAACCACCACAGCTTCCGCGATTACAGCATCATGGACACCACAATCGGAACAGCCAGGGTTTCCGCACTTCCTGGTAGGGATTCGAGACAATCCGTCCGCATTCGTATGCTTCTTGCCCGCCCGGTGAAGTATCATACTCTGCTCCAAGCCATACTCTTGCATCGTGGCTAACCATCTAGCAAGCATATCAGTTGGATCTTTAAAATTCAGGAGCCACCTAAGTGAAGCGTGGTCAGTTCTTACGTAAAAATTACGATTGCCAAGGAGATAATGTCTGAACTTCTTCAAGTAGGACAGCACTGCCAATAGCTCACGTTTAGTAGCACAGTAATTTTTCTGCGGCTTAGTGAGGCTATTACTAGCGTATCCCAATACGACTTCCTTGCCGTCTTGCATCTGCGACAAAACTCCGGCCATTGCAAAGCCACTGGCATCAGTATCCAAGATGAAATAACCTTCCTTTCTAGGATACCCAAGAACCGGGGCTGAAGTTAATAAAGTCTTAGCTGTCTTAAAGGCTTCATCACACTTCTTGGTCCACACTATAGGTTTACTATAGCGTTTCTCAGTCCCAGCATCCGTCACAATCTGTTGCAGAGGAGCTACAATTCCACCAAAGTTTGGTTGAAACTCCCTATAGTAGGAAGCGAAACCAAGGAATTGTCTAACTTCTTTAGCTGTTTTGGGAACAGGCCATTCCTGAACTTTTGCTATCTTAGCCGGATCCGCGCGGATTCCGGCGCCAGAAACAATCCGTCCCAAATACTTCACTTCCTTACGGAAGAGCTCACATTTCTTAGGCTTAAGCTTAAGCCCATATTCTCTAATGCGTTCCAACACTAGTTTAAGATTGTCTGCACATCCCTGGAGAGTCTTACCAAAGACCACCACATCATCCAGGTATACCAAACAGGACTTCCAACGCAATCCGTCCAACATACGGTCCATCATGCGTTGGAAAGTGGCAGGGGCGTTACACAGTCCAAAAGCCATCACTTTAAACTGAAACAGACCCACACTGGAAAGAAAAGCAGTTTTGTGCTTACTGTCTTCATCCATTGCAACCTGCCAATATCCGGACTCCAAGTCTAGTGTGCAAAACCATTGATTTCCACCCAAGGCTTCAACACACTCATCAATTCGAGGTAGAGGAAAACTATCCTTCTTAGTCACCGAATTCAGTTGGCGATAGTCTACACAAAATCTCTGTGTACCATCCTTCTTAGCAACCATCACTATGGGAGCCCCCCACGGACTACTGCTATGCTCTATTCTGCCTGCTTTATACATTTTCCAGATTTCCGCCTCTGCTCCCTCCCGCCTAGCCACTGGCATCCTACGATAGGCTTGCTTTACAGGGATTGCATCCCCAGTGTCAATCACATGGCTAACCAAGTGAGTACAACCAACTTTGGTACCAGGTAAGGAAAAACAGTCTTGGTAATCATAGAGCAGTTTCCTAACTAACTCTTTTTCTTCTTTTTTAGACAGATGAGCATCATTCACCAACTTTTCTAACGGATCTTCGGGACTAGGAGGGACAACTATATCAGGAGCCAAAAGCTCATCATCCACAATAGGCGAGTCCATTACCTGTATGGAATTGATAATAGCTGTCTTAATCATTTCATTATCCTCTTCCTCCGGTAGGGAAGCATCGGACACCAATGTCACAACACTCACTCTCCCTACTATCATGTCACAATTCAGGCGTACGGTGGAACCGGACGGATTGGAAAAAGCTACCACGGACGAATTAACGTTACCCGATACGTATGTATTAAGGCTTCCCAAGGCAAAGTCTTTTAACAATCCCTGATCAGGCTCGAACATCAGCCCATCTGACGTGTCAGAGCCTCTACCCAGGTCTATTTTAGCAAGGGTCACGGACCGGGGTTGGAGGACCACAGGTTCTTTCAACCTGACTTCTCCCCCGTCCACGAACTCTCTCACCTCAACAGCCTGAACAGTGGACTGTCTCAAGCTTCTCTTCATGTGCTTCCATTGCTTACACATTACAGATACTGCTTGATTCTCAAGGAATAGCAATCCAGACCAGTCAAGATTACATTTATGGACGTAATAAAAATCCGCCCCAATAAGTCCATCTTCCGGACCTTTCAGGCCGGAGACAACCAGACATGTAATCATGTATGTCCGATCCCCTATCTTCAAAGGACAAAGCGCGCTCCCATGAGTGGTTATAGGCAGCCCATTCCCCATTGCACACACCATTTGGACCGGAACCAAAGGTGGTTTGGAAGAAAGAGAATCATAGAATCTCTTGGTAACCAGGCTAGTAGTAGCGCCAGGGTCAACCAGAAAATCTCCGTTCTCACTGTCTAACCCCACTGGGGCATACCATCTCTCACGGACAATCAAATTATCCGTGATCCTCAGCGTCTTTGGCTGCTGTACAGAAACTTTCTGTATCCGCGCCGACCTGTTGGGGTTCTGTCCAACCACAACGATCTGACCTTCAACAGCTTGGTACCCGTCCTGTCCCCATCTCACAAGAGAAGCAGAATCCGGGCTATCCGGGGAGATATCAGGGGAGATATCCTCACCTAGACAGGTGTTCTTTTCCGGCAACGACCTAGGATCTCTTGCGTCCGGGAGCGCCTGACCTTGTGTCGAAGCTAACCCCTTACTAGCAAGTGCCTGAGCAACACCCCCAGTTCCTATACTACTAGCCAAATCCGTCCGAGCTGTAGTACTATGAAGCGGCGTCCCTTCGGCCCCCATATCGCTTCCTATAAGGGCCGTGAAGGGTTTTCCGGAGCCTTAGTTTTAGTAGACTCGGCCAACTCCTTCAAAATCTTCGTGGTAGGACAATCAGGAGAGATATGTCCTTCCTTCCCACAGAAGTAACATCTCCTGGGTCCGTCCCTTCTCCGGCTGGAGAATTGCCCAGAAAATGTTTTCTTCCAGGGTTGTCCAGTCTTGCCATCACCAGGCTTCTTCTTGAAATCCCTATAGGCCTGTAAGGCCTGACAGATGACGGTTGTCACGTCCAAAGTCTCCGAACCAGAGGAGGTAACATCATCATCATCCAGGGGCTCAATCACCTGGGCTACAGCAGCACCGGACTTGCGGCGGGACCTTCTCTTCTTTACAGCCAAAGCGCGTTCCTGAACTGGTTCAGGAGCTGGCAGCGCAGCAAGTTTTTGGACGACCACACTGGATTCAGTGTCCATCAGGCATCCTTCGTAAACCTCTGACCAATGAATGGCCTCCTGTAGGTCTACGGGTTCCTTCAGACGAGCCCAATTGGCCTGCTCACAGCTAGTCAACCCTTTCAGGTAAGTATGAAGAGCCATATTGACTATGGTACTATTCATTCTCTTACCGAAAGCGTACCTGGCTCTGCGGGCTACCTCGTTACCAAACTGCCGGACAGTCTGTCCGGGAGTCTGGCGACAAGCACGAAATTCCGCTTGTCTTTTAATACGAGAAACCTCGCCGAAATTCGCATCCATGTGTTGAACGAATTCCTTCAGAGACAGACCTGCAGGCAGATCACCCATATCCGCCAACTGCCGCTTGCATCCCCACTGCAACTGAAGCAGGAACTCTTCCTCTGACCAGTTGCATGCAACTGCCATTACCCGCATCTCAGACAGGTACACACGCCAAGGGTCCTTTTGGTCCCACATCTTTATGACGGGCGGACGCATGGTGTACTTGCTCTTACCCGGACCCTGAGTATATTCAAACTCACCAAAGTCCGAGTCGTCCGTCCCATCATAACTTAATCCCTGGACAAGGGATCGATCTTTTTTAGCGATCCGAGACCGCTCTTTGGTTTTCCGCGACTTTACTTTTTTCGATTTCTTTCCTTTCTTCCTGGGGGCAGGAGATTCAGAGTCAGAGGACGAGGAAGAGGATGAATCACTCGGATCTGACGGATCACCAGGAGAGCCAGCCACAACCCGTATCTTCGGCTTGTAGACATCTCCCTTTACCTGACCTCTCTCGAAATCAGTGTCCGTCCCTGCAGTACTGCTTTTCTTACCAGAACTTGCAGTGCCATCCTTCTTCCCTTCCTCTCCAGGAGTCTTATCCGTCTGAGTGCCAATACTAGCAGACAAATCAGTTACCTGCACCGTATCAGATTCAACCGGAGTTTGAGTACTAAAACTCCTACATGTCACAGAAAAACTGGCCTGCGGGCTTTTCTGAGAGGGTGTTTCCTTTCCTTTACTGAACGACCCATTAGCAGGGGAAGAAGTAGACATACCAGAACTTTTGTGGTCCCGAAATGTTACTCTCTTCGCCGTATCCTCAGATAAACCAACTGGAGATCCAAAGAAATCCATTCTACCTTCCCTAGTTCCTAACCCGGCTTGTGGATCCGCAAACGTTGAACACACAGGAGCAGACCTACTTGTATTCAGAGGAGCCATACTCCTCCGACGTGTATCTGCCGCCAGTGTATCCCAAAAAGGGGACGACACAGAATCAGTCTGGGTTGAAGCTGACTGATCTTCAGAAACATTCTGGAGACGAGAATGATCGTCTACCCGAGATATTTCACACTTCAACTTTTCATTCTCTATCTGCAATCTTTTAATAAATACAGAGTCCCTTTCTGTCACCACATCCAGTGTTTCATGGATCTCTCGGTTCTGGAACACGAGTTGTTTCATTTGTGCAACAAACTCTAAGTTCTTCCTTTTCTCTTCAGCCAAATTCCTCTGTAAACCCAACAACTGGAGGCGAGTTGCTTTCAACAAGCTTTCCTCGTCTGACTCCATGTCGCTTTCAGGGGATCTGTAATCCGTGAAGGCTGCACGGTCCTCCCGGCCAGTTCTATACTCGTCAGATTCAGAACCAACATCAGACAAAATAATTTGTCTGAACTGTCTATCGAACTTCATATCTGCCAATGTAGTCCCAGTGGCAATCAGTTTGCCCGGCCGCACAAGTTGCTTGCTCGTCCGTGCAGGGTAAGGCGGGGGTCCGCCTACCGCTTCAGGCGGGGGTCCGCCTTCCGCTCCAGGCGCTGCTGCCATCTCTGAAAGAGAACCAAAAAGTCAAAAACCAAATCCGGATTTATTCCAAATCCGTCGCGCTTAGTCTTCAGGACTGGTCAAGAACTGGTCACGGCACCAATTGTAGTGATTCGCTCTTTGAT
Source organism: Sthenelais limicola (assembly GCA_942159475.1). Lineage (NCBI taxonomy): Eukaryota > Metazoa > Annelida > Polychaeta > Phyllodocida > Sigalionidae > Sthenelais > Sthenelais limicola. The sequence continues at coordinate 13,924,415 of OW804094.1, read as the reverse complement.
CCGAATAAACAACTTAACAAGGCACAATTCCCTATAGCTCTGTTTAATCTCCAGTCCGTGAAAACGGCCCTTGTGTCCGTGAATCCGGCTAGAGTAGCTTACTCTAGTCCGTGACACAAACGGGTAGTACAACATAAGATTCAAATAAAGATCACGGTGTATATAACAACATACACAGATTATAACAGTACAGGATAGAATAGACAACAGAGCTCTTTAGGAGAGTAACTCAAAGGGTTTACATATAACATGATTAAGGGGAAATAGATATAATAGAGAAGATGTATAGAAATACAAGGCACCTAAGCGCGGAGCGCCTCTATTGGTAAAGTAGTAAGAGAGTAGACTGGACCTTTATGGTCAGCTACCAAGTGGTAAATGTAAGAACTACTACAATACCCCCCCTTTTATTTCCTCCAGCTGTCGTTCCTTCTAAGAAGAAAGTTGGTGGACCCAGGAAAGCTAAGGCGGATTTGGTTGGGAAAAATCAGCCAGCCCCATTAGTTTTGACGGATTCTGCTAATCCTGTGAAAAGAAAGAGGGGGAGGCCGAGGAAAAATTTGGACATTGTTCAAAATATTCCTGTTTCTCCTTTGAAGAAGACGGACAGTTCCCCACCAGTGGTTGCAAGAGCTAAACGCACGCGGAAAGCTCCATCTAGATTGCAATATGGAACTTAGAATAAAGTACGGGTAGAACTTTCTTGATGGTTCTACAACAGTCAAAACACAACGAGAAGTCGGTGGCTGATATATCGGATAGTCATGCTGCCCTTTCACGACATTTGAGGAATTCTTTGTTGAATTAATTGAGTGGCTGGGAAAGAACAAATCCGTCTGATTTGTCTGGTAGAAACTGCACTGAGAATGGCTTAGCTTGGGAGAACCCTTGAGTTCTAACTGAACTAAGACTCCCCGGGAAGCTTGTATCAACTCAGGAATTGGGTTGAGATTGCTGTTGACTTGGCTAGGTGGATACTAGGTTTATTGGACAAACGTTTCTGCATTTGTCTCTGCAGAAGACCAGAACAGGCTGCATGTTTTTAACATCGACTGTACGACCTGTAGTAGAGGGCTAGTATAGCTGGTTGTCTGAGCGGGAAACGGTGGCGCTGAGAGTGGTGGCGATTTTTGGAACTACGGTTACCACGCTGGTCGTGGCGCTGCGGTGTTGCACCCTTTCTCAGTATGCTTCCGGGACTCTTCCTGTCAACAACTAAACTAGCCGGCACACCAAACACCAGTATTCGTTGAAGAAGGAAGTGAGTTGAATTGGGTTAAGACTTGCTTGTCATGAACTGAAACGATATCAATGTGATAGTTGGAAGTTGTCTTGTACTGGACACGGTGTGTGTAGAATTCTAGAGTTTGTTGTTCGCCTGAGATCGCTAGTTTAATTTCGGTGAAATGTTTCGTGGTGTCCGCCATGACACCGGTGCATAGGCTTCACTGTATGTTGAATGTATAGCGTTGTGGTGGCTTTCTACACCACTATGTCGAACAATTCGACTATTTCTCAACCTATACAGCTCTTCTAAAGGGTTCACTAGCAAGTGGAAGCTTTTTATGGCATGAAATGCAATAATATTGTCTGTGATATTGGTTTTATTGTTCGCCCCCTACTGCCCTATGTAATAGGCTATAGAGGGAATGAATGAATGAATGAATGAATGAATGAATGAATGAACACATGTTTGGGAGAAGAATGTAAACACTGAATGGTGCGGCTGTACGACCGAAAACTGAGTGTTATTCTTTTTCTTCCAGAAGACTGAGATTTTTTTGCCAGTTTTGTTGCACCCCTTGTGCAATATGAGTGAAGAAGAGGTTGCGATGACGCAAGAGGAGGAAGACCAGCTGCTAAGTGGAGCTAAGGATCTACTTTCCTTGGATCCACAGAACCTCCAGAGGGCGGAAGATGATCCGGATGATCCGGAGACCGAAACTCGTCCCTTGGGGAACGAGATCCGGCCGCTACGGGAGCAAGTAGATGAGGAATCCGGGATGGATATCGAGTCAGACCGCAGTACAAGCCCTGTGCGTAGGTCCACCCGTAAAACTGCTTCTCCGAGAAAAGCTGCTGTCCGCTCCGCCTCTGCTGTCAGACGTGAGGAACGTCGCCGGATTGAGCTAGAAAAGAAAGAAGCTGATAAGAAGGCAGCTGTGAAGAAGGCAGAAGAAAAGAAATCTGCAGAAAAGAAAGCTGCAGAAAAGAAAGCTGCTGCAAAGAAACAGATCCGCCAGACTGCCAGTGGGCCTCTTAAGGTCTCTGCAGGTGCCTCCGGGTCCGGGAAAGGTCCCTCCGGGTCAAAGACGTCCGGGTCAAAGACTTCCACCCGGAAAATCAAGAAACGCCATATTCATCGGGCGGAATGGAGGCGAGCCCAATTGTGCAAGCGCGGAAATATGGACCAATTCCGCCATGAGTTAGATTCCGCGACCGAGGTAGTCCCCCTGGATCCTCGGTCTGATCATCCCGGATCCGGGGTGATTGCCTGTCCGGAATCAGACCATGAAGATATGGAGATTCAAGACCATCAGATGTCTCGCTATGAAAAGCACATTTGGCCTGAGCTCACCAGAAGTGATGCCATGGATCCGGGGACCCACCAAAAGGTAGTGGAAGCCCATCGTCTTTGGCAGCCCGGACACAGGTGTCCGTTCTTGGTTTGTCGTTACCTGCCCCTTAATACTGAAGGTGTCCGCACGTACTCCACGAGGGAGAGATTGTTTCGACACTTCTGTGAGGAACACGCCCCGTTCTGTGAGGTGTGGATCTGTCCCCTCTGCAGTTGTCTCCAAGTATTAGACCGCCGGGTGGAACTGGTCCAACATCTCATGTACGGGGAGTCGGCTCTACATCACCTCAATCGGAAAGATGCTATCGATAGAGCCAGGAAGGTGTTACCCTGTACTCGTCCCAACCGCATTTTTACACGGACCACCTACATGGCTGGTCAACATCTACGGGTAATGCGGCGTGCTAAGAAGCCGGATGAGACAGCTAAGGCTGGAACAGACTCCGGGACTAGGGGAAGATCGACCAGGGCAGCCAGTTCTGCTGGTAGCAGCCAGTCCTCCGCACGGGATGCTGCCAGGAACTCCTCTCTGGATTCTGCTGATGATAAGAAAAGGTGTAGAGATTTCTCCACTGAAAGAGATGTTGTTTCTGGACCGCCTCGACCAAAGCGGGTATGTAGGCGAGCCCAAGTTTGGACTGACACCGTTCTGAAAGACTTGCCTTCTGTCAGAGAAACTGAGGAATATGTGGAACGTGCTGAAGCTGTTGTGAATGAAGCACTAGAAAAAGTTTGTTCGGCCGCGGACTCCGCCAGAAATGAACTGCATGATCTCCTCCGTGACATCACCAAGCCCCTATCTGCCATAGGTGAGGTTAAATCCTCTATTGAAGAGCTTGGCGATCTAAGAGAGCAGGTCAGGAGCCAAGATACTGTTGTAGAAGGACTTCGCCGCTCTTTGTCAAGGAGTGATTCCCGGGTCCGGGAACTAGAGGAGGAAAACTTCCGGCTGCAGTCCATGATCGACAGGGATTCAAGAGATTCTTCTCCTACAGATGGCCAGAAGCAGGTTGAGCCCTCTGCTCCCCCTCCGGCCGCTGCTACTTCCGTGATGTCCACTCCGGCCGTACCAACTCCTACTGCTCCTTCCGTTCCAAGTTTGGCTTTGGATCCGGCCCAGCTGCCGCAATTGTTGATGATTAGCAACCTGCTGCGAAGTCTACAGGCAGCTCCGGTCCAGGCTCCAATAGCTCCTCCTGTAACACCTGGCAGGGACGGATCGGTGCCTTTTGAGATAATTCCCCAGTGGCTGTTTAGCCCGACTACCTTAGTCCACCCTAGGAGTGAGGGGAATACCATCGTCACTAACGAACAGAACGCTGCTGCATCTCCGTCGAACACGGACACGGTGATCGATATGGAGGGACAAAAGTAGGAACACTTGTGACAAGAGACACTTGCTGAGTTATTGTTTTCTTCTGAAATAGTGAGTTTCACCAATATTCACCCCTATATTTTCACTTGTGTTTTCCCTACCTGTATTTTGTTCACCACGGATACTGCCGGATTTTGTGCTTTTTCTTATTATGTTTTGTTGGAATTGTACACGAGTTGCTGCTTCGGGACTCATGAAGCTCCTGTATGTCTTAGAAGTTTGTTATTTTTATTTTTCCACGATTGGAAATTTATTAAAATACTTCTCTTGTTTTGTATGTAGCAAGGACACTATATGCTCCTTTGTGTACCTTTTTATTCCTTATGTTTGTTGACTTATGTCACTGTGAGGTTATGGATAAATTTTACTTTAGAGATGTTGCGACCTGTTTCTGTTAAATATGTAGTTAGGACACTATATGCTCCTTCATGTTCACCAGGAAACCTACATTTATTTCTTACTCAGGTTCGCGCTGATAATTCTCTTATTTTATTTTCCATTTAACCTATGATTTTGTACTCTTATTACGATTTTATTAACGGGGTTCAAAAATCTAAAAATAAAAGGGGGGGTATTGTAGTAGTTCTTACATTTACCACTTGGTAGCTGACCATAAAGGTCCAGTCTACTCTCTTACTACTTTACCAATAGAGGCGCTCCGCGCTTAGGTGCCTTGTATTTCTATACATCTTCTCTATTATATCTATTTCCCCTTAATCATGTTATATGTAAACCCTTTGAGTTACTCTCCTAAAGAGCTCTGTTGTCTATTCTATCCTGTACTGTTATAATCTGTGTATGTTGTTATATACACCGTGATCTTTATTTGAATCTTATGTTGTACTACCCGTTTGTGTCACGGACTAGAGTAAGCTACTCTAGCCGGATTCACGGACACAAGGGCCGTTTTCACGGACTGGAGATTAAACAGAGCTATAGGGAATTGTGCCTTGTTAAGTTGTTTATTCGGATCAAAGAGCGAATCACTACACAAGTTTATTATTTTCGTGAATTTTGGATGTAATAGGTGCTTTTGTCTTCTTATATATATAGGTGTAGTACGCTAAGAGTTTGTGATCTACATTGGTTCTTTTTGCTTTTCTAAATATAATTCTACTAAGGTCCAAAAAATGCTCTACCAGTTAGCAAAGTTTCACTCCCCGGGTGATATAAATTTCATTTTTTGCCGACGAGCCATAGATAATAAAACTGGTGATGCATATTCAGTTTTATAGACAGAGCTTTCAAGTGTGATAAGATAAAACACAAGTGTTTGAACCTTATAGAAACCATTATCACACACCTTTCAAAATGGCCATATCTGTGTATGTATATGTGCATTCTATGTTTTATCTACACTTCAGAGCAGACCGGAGGTTGTTATCTCTAGGAAATCAATATAGATTTTGATAGGAATGACGAAGCAGTTTTTTTTAATTTTTGCAAAATCGATTTTATTGACATTTTAGATTAATTCTTATCCTTTTAAATACCAAATACATTCTTCCACGTCCGCAATCAGGCAGTCCCATACATTTGTTTTCCTCCTTTCTGCCCTCCGGATCGGCCAATGTGAATCTGACCGCTATACATCTAGATCTTAATTCCTAAATGGTAGATAAAGTATCCATAATTCCATTGCCAAAGAGCTATGAATAAACGCCTCAATTTGTGATCTTGGTATATATGTAAGCCTAAAAGGATGTCACTCAAAGAGAAATCGACCTGGTCATTTCTTCTACAAACGACTTTTTCACCTTTAGAATTATTATTGAGCTAACCACTGTCCCTATCATTCTCTCCCCTACCATATTTAATATCATATTCTTTTTTTTCTCTTTTTTTACATTTCTTTTACGGCCAAGACATTTAATAAATTTCGAATATAAATACACTTTGTCCACCATGGATACCTTCGAGTGTTGCCTGTTTATCTCTTTTTGTACATTGGAATATTTCTGGAACTAGATGCGTAAAACATGGCCTGTCATGAATCTGACACAGTCCCGGGTGTCTGGTTTTAATTTTTATGTTTATTTCTGTATTACTGAACGCCTAATGGCGAAATAACCTTCTGGTTAACGATTATTATTATTATTGTGTAATTTTTTTATTATTTTTCTAACATTTTCTATACCTGTTTAAAGCAGCTTTTCTGTGAATAGTGTACCTGTTGCATAATGTCTAGCTGAATAAAAATCTTAAAACAAACATAAATCTGATTTAAAACATTATTGTAAAAAAACATATAGACACAAATTCTCGAAATTTAGACATACCATTAATCAAAAAGACCTCATTCACTGTTTTCAGTCATTATAAACAAAATACAGGTATAATAAAACATTCTCCAAACCTTATATCTTCAAAACATACATTTTCTTTATACGCGTCCTTTCCCTCAAAAATTACCTCTGCTATACAAATTCATACTTCCAGCACAAATAATATCACAAATGATTAAGCATCCCTACTAATAATCAGAATCATATAAACATTCATAGTTCAAAGCCTTGAAATATTAGCGTTGATACCAATATAAGTTACCTGACATAGCCACACAGCCTCAATTAGCAACGGAAAGGAGGAGAGATAATGCCGGTTGAAGGTATTCAGACCATGGTCTCCTTCCCCCGTTATTCTTCCCGTCGAGTCTGAACATATTAGTGGATCTATTAAAACCTCTCCTGTATTGCTGTAAATAGGGAATAAACAATAGAAAAACGTTTCAATACATTGGCAAGAATGAACAAAGGATTAGTGACCAGCATATGAATGATACATATTTTGTATTTTTGTACATGATGAGAAAGACAGTTCAGTCTTTCATATGATTATCATTGTATTGTATTTTCATATTTCTAATGACTAACGTAAAACCAAGGTAAATTATATATAATTATACAGATGGTTCGCGAGGAAGGTATATGTACTAAACATAGACCGATTATCCCAATTTCCTTTAACATTTATAAAGTCGATGGCAATAAAATCCAAATCAATCAATCAGACAGACAAGCATATGGTAACAGTGGTTGTTAATGCAGGACGTTTTTGGTCACGTGCACGTTCTGGGTTCTGTAAATAAGTATAGTTCGTATTAATCGTTCAAATCGAAGTCAACACATTCCTTATCCTTAGAATTAATGTCTTTCTTATGTTGTTGTATAGGCAACAATATTGAAACGTTGGTCGTATTCAGAATCCCCGCTCCATAGCCCAGAAATGTATGATTACCGGCAAGCAGCCTCGTCCACCTGGGTACCGGGAAGAGCCCATATTTTCAACGGAGGGAAAGGGAACGTCGGCCGTTCAAAGAGCGTCGAAGGACGCCCTCCCCAGTATCTTTCTGTCGTGCAGTTCAACTTCCGTCAGGTCTCATGAATTCTTGCTGTAGACAGGGGAAATACAAATCATAAACAAGCATATTAATTAAAATTGTTAGGACTATCAACGAAACAACTACTGGATTTACTTTATTAACTATTTAATTGACTTTACATTATACTTTAAATGATTATCTCTTACCATTAAAACACAAGAGGTTTATGGTGGTGAATACCTATAATCGAGCAGAGGGCAGTAAGGAAATTCTGGATCTTCGAGATAATTCTAAAGGTCTTTTACCAGACCCATAACATGTTTATATAAATCCGTATTTAGGAGTATTTCTCATCTTTTTATTCCAGGGTTGGATTTGATCAAGCACTCGTGCTTATCTCGCAAATCCTGCTAAACCTATTTTATTTATTTCTTAAACCGGATAAAAGATCGCGGTTAGTTTAAGTATTTCTTTGATTGATATTCTCATTCCACAGTTTGATACAATATGTGATGTGTTCAGGAGAATGAGTCATAAGTACTAAAAAATGGATTTTGAGATACAATCATATTTGAAAAGATGAGATCAAGCTGATAGTAAACAATTGGACATCTAATACATATTTCTATATTTCAACTTTGATATTTTTATTTTTGAAAAAAGATCTTTGCAATATTTCTGTGTAGATATTTACTGGTAAAGGAGCTAAATATACTCTATAGTATGACCATGGAAATGCATGTGTAATGTCTGCTATTCACTGATACAGCGATTCGGGTTAATAACAACAAATAGACAACACAGATCTCCGAGTCCTTGCTAGCGTAGGTCTTTATTTCCGACCGAGCGAAACCTCTCAACCACAGTGAAAGATTGTGTCCTCAGCTTCACAGAAGAGAGGGTTATCAACAGGTAATTGTTAGAGAGAAAAGGTGTTTATACACAAAATAAGCTCGTACAAACATAGGCTAGCAATGAAATATTAAAATAAGCGTGACAAAACCCCAACACGACATCTAGTGGTGAACCATCCCTGCAGCAGGTAGAACAACCAGCCCGAATCCAGTCCGGCCGGCCGCACCCGGAGAACCGGGCGACTAGACCGGGAGTTCGGGTCACTGGCTAGTGGCATCGGGACAGAGCAGGACTAACCGCTCCGACCCGGCACCACCACACTCAGCACCACAAAACCCCCCTCCCCCCTTTTTCTGGAGGGAGGACCGACTAGACACGAACTGGCTAGAACTACAAGGTCCTAAGCAAGACACATAACACGAAAAATAAAAATGTAAAGACACATACGGTGGAAAAAAAATATATAAAGGACATGAAAGAGTGACACATGAGGTAGTAAAGTGAAGGAATATTAAAACTTACACACTCATGGCGTAAGAATAAAACCATATATTCCTATAGCAACACGATACAATATGAAACATACCTTTTACTTGGAGGAATGATAATAAAGTAGACTCTAACCCGAAGTACATACACAATCACAGGTAGGGTAGATCCAGTATGTAAAATCACAGAAGTCCATATGCTAGAGCATAAGTTAGTGTCCATGTAGATATGTAGAATTCCAGGTAGTGTCTGCTGCAGGGATCCAGGGGGTTGTTGTCTCGGGGAGGACTGGAAACTTCCTTTTGATAAAAAACGAACAGCATACGGCCCAGTTGTCTTCGGCGTAGCCAGATGCCAAAGAAACTGGCGCTCCCACGCCGCCCACCATCCGGTAAAACATCAATTAGCACACAACTTAATCACACACTGCAGCAAGAGATGAAAAGACACTAATACTCATCCATTACCGTGCCCTTCTCACCCCAGAGCAACCGACTCTCCTCCTCGCCTGAAATCTCCATTTTTGTACTCTCCTCAGCAACGTCAGTTCCGATGTTCCCAGACTCCTCCGCCAAATTCTCCTCAAGCTTTTTCATCTCAAGTGCTAGCCTAGCGGGACTATCCAAAGGTTTATCGACAGATTCTCCGGACGGCGCGATCCTACCCGGGCTAGGAGCGGGAGTGGAAGTTGACCTCCCAGCACCAGACCTACCCACAGGGGTCAGTGTAACCATATTCGGTTTCGGCAACAAAGCGGGTTTTCCCCCACGACCCACTCCCGGCCTGACAACATGGGAAGCCGTCGAGCCGGGGGGAAGGCGGGTTTTCCCCGAAACGAACGAACTCCATCCGGATTGATGGAGGGATCCAAATGCCGACAATACACAAAGGGGCATCTATGCCCGGGACTCCACAGACGCTCTACACTATTCAGCTTAACCAGCACTGTTGGGTTAATCACCACCTCCTTAGTTGATTCCGGCTGGCGCCCGGTTCGCTTTTTCAAGAAATGAAACTCCATTTCATACTTCGACATAACAGTCCCGTTTGAGTACTCAGCCAAGACCTAGTCCTCATCCTCAGACTCGGGACAAATGAGGAAAGTATCCTCCTCACTCGGAATCACCAGGGCGATATCCTCCTCCAGGCCAAGTCGACCAAGTCGACCGAATGCAACTGACTGACTGGTTCATGCTGCCCACCTCTCGTTCCCTCACGCGATAACGAGGTCACCGGGTCTAAAAATAGCAACTCCAGCCAAGTTACCAGCCGCGGACGGCTCACGACCTGGCCTCAATTGGACGTACCCCAAATGAGCAATGCGCCCACCCCCACCTGCAGACACAACAACTGATAATGCCCCCGAGCAGGACACTTGCACCTTATAAACACGACCATATCAATGATCAAGCACAAATTGCATCTGTGCGTTAGGATAAAATCCATGCCCAGAATACCAGCTTCTCTTCCCACTAAACCACTTATTACCATACAAGTCAAAGCGAACCACAATCCTCCTATGCTGAGGGCTACTCGTACACAACCATGTCCCGTATCAGATAAGGCTTTACTGACAACTCATCATATATCTCCTTCTTAATCAATGTACATTGAGCACCCCAATCAATAAGAAATTGGCCAGTAACATTCACTATAGTCACATCCGCATACATTCGATCAGCAATCCACGGTATACTGCTGTCCGAAATAGTTATGTCAAAATTACGGAGATCACATGCCATAATCTTGCTTACCAAGGAGCCATAGCCTCCCCATTCAACCTTTAAGATTTGTCCTGGCAAGCAAGCATGTTCGGGTACACCCTGATGCACCACTTCAACCATACATGAAAGCATATCCAATTTCACCTCCGAATCCCCGCAAACATTCCCCACCGGGTTAAAACCATGGGCGTCCCCTAACTCGTGTGAGGGCGGCCGACCCATATTCTCCATCAGCATTTTCCCTGAATTCTGACATACTGCGGCATGTGTATTACCCTCTGCCCCCACTCTACCAGTTAAGAGGGGCTGACAGAGTTTCCCGGATTCCCGGAGTCTTTCAATGCTGCTTCGCGCTCCGCTTGCCTCTTCATACATGCAAAATGCAAAGCTTGCTAATCAGATGGCCTTCTTCCCTGCAATAATAGCAAACAGGTTTTTTAAACGAGCCTTTCCGGAACGGCTTACGTGTGGCCTCAGGCTGAGTTTTCTCAGTAACTTGCAATTTCGGAGTAGTCTTAGACTTTGCAGCATCCCAAGCTTTAAAAGCATAAAATTCCCTGAGTAATTCCGGACTTATAGGCAGGCTGCTAACACCCTCCACCTTAGCAACTGCCACCACATTTTCACCTCTCAATTTCTCGCTGCCCTCCGACCCCCCTGACACAGTCATCGTACTAGCAGCTAATCGGGGGTTACTCCTTATCACATCCCCATAGCGTGTAGCTATGGCCCCAGCCAACGCAATATTTTTCGGTTCCTGTAACGCTACATGCATAGCCATTCCTGGATCTACCAAACCGTCCAGAAACACTTTCAATGCCAAAGTATGTAGTGTACTATCCCATTTCCCGAATGCATGCAAGGCCTTCTTAAGAGACAGTATCCGCGAAATGAGTCGGGGTTTGACCCGGAGTCTGCCTCAGAGCCATAAAAGCATCTTTCCTTGTCTGTGAAGACAAGGCCGAACTATATACAGCTTCCATCATACGCAACAATTCCCGAACAGAATATTTCTTCGGATTAATGGAAGTAGAATGGGGCATGTTTTCTTCAACTGCAGCAATTAACTGAACCTTATAAGTGTGATCGCTCCAATTCATTGCACGAGCAAACACAACTGTTTTCCGCTGATATTCTCTCCAATCCTGTTTACCATCCCACTTCGGGAAACTAAGGGGTTTCGGCCGATGTTCAGGCATATCCGGGTCCATCTCATGTATTTCAAACGCCTCCGGTTCATCCTCCGGATCATCCTCCGGATAATCCTCCGGATCATAATCTGCAGCAGGGCCAATGGATTTTCGCTTCTCCACATTGGCAACTGTCTTCACAACACTACCACCCCCTGGTGCTACATCAAAGACCGGACTCTGAAAAGCAATCTTTCGTTTCGGGGTTTGCGGAGCTCTCACATTTTTACCTTCCCAATCGCTATGAGGAGTTCCCACAGCCCTTTCTTGATCCATACCCCGTGACTGCATAGGATCCACTTTCTTTCCCTCATTCACATAACGTGTTGACTGCGGAAAGTCGGGCAATTCACCCATTAACCTGGCATAAGAGGCCTCCGTAACACCAGGCGGCCGAATCAGAGTACTAGCAGCTAGACCCCAATCACGTTCGGGCGGCAGACTTTTTCTAACTCAGCTTCAGTAGCTGCTGCTTTTCGGGCCAGCTCCTCAGCAATCAACAATTCCGCCAACCTATCAGATTTCGAAGCCCGAAGCTTTTGCTGCAAAGTGAACATCTTCCGCTCCTGCTGTTCAATCACCATATGCAAATTCCGTTCCGACTTTCTAGCATTCTCTAGCTCCCGGGCCGACTCGGCAGCTGCCTGTGATCCACGAGCAGTTGTCATGTGCAAAGAGTCGGTAAGCTCATTAATACGCCTTAACTGGACCCCCATTAATGTATCCATCCTATCAAAAGTCATATGTTGTCTCTGGCCCGCATATCGTTCATCATGTACTTCATTATATAGGTGTTCGGACACTTCATCTTCATTTCGGAACCTTCGTTCGGGAAAGCGCAACCTATTCGGTCTCTGGGCAGCAAATGGCACAGGGCTTCCTGGTTGCTGTCTTCCCCTCCTCACACCTACATTCCTATCTGGCGTGCGGGCCTCATCCCAGAGTCCCCTGCCTGCCAAGGAACCATTATTGGAACCCAGGGCTTGGATCTCAACCTGATTCTCCACCGCATCTACAAATAACTCATTCTCTCCACGACGATCAGGTCTACGTTCCATAACTCTACGATACTCCGGGGGAGCAGGCAACCGTAACTCGGCCGGTGCCGGGGCAGGTAACCGTAACTTGGCCGGGGCCGAAGCAGGTAATCTCAGTCCCGGGGGAGCCGGAAGCTGTACCGGAGCTATAGGCGGAATATTCAACACTATTTCCCCTTCAGGAGGAGCGACAATCTCAGCAGGTTGAATAGGAATAGGCAACATGTTAGCTGCCTCCGCTCCAACTTCAAGTTCAACATTTTCATCTACCAAATCCATTTCTACATTTTTCTTCTTATAATTCTCCATCTAACCCCGGGGCCGCCGGGTTCTCTTGTCCATCCTCTACCTGTTCAGGTAGAATATCAAGAGCTTCTTCAAACTCGGCAGGCAAATCATTCCTCTCAGCCATAAGGCCGGAGTACTAAAACCTACTACAAAACAAAGTAACTTCAAGAAACCCGAATTGGTCACGGCACCAAATTGTAATGTCTGCTATTCACTTATACGGCGATTCAGGTAAATAACAACAAATAGACAACACAGATCTCCGAGTCCTTGCTAGCGTAGGTCTTTATTTCCGACCGAGCGAAACCTCTCACCCACAGTGAAAGATTGTGTCCTCAGCTTCACAGAAGAGAGGGTTATCAACAGGTAATTGTTAGAGAGAAAAGGTGTTTATACACAAAATAAGCTCGTACAAACATAGGCTAGCAATGAAATATTAAAATAAGCGTGACAAAACCCCAACACGACATCTAGTGGTGAACCATCCCTGCAGCAGGTAGAACAACCAGCCCGAATCCAGTCCGGCCGGCCGCACCCGGAGAACCTGGCGACTAGACCGGGGGTTCGGGTCACTGGCTAGTGGCATCGGGACAGAGCAGGACTAACCGCTCCGACCCGGCACCACCACACTCAGCACCACACATGGATATATCTAATACACTCTCTTGGAATTTGGTATATATGTAATAATAATATCTTGAGGTTTGTCTATATTAAACCAAAGTCCAACGTGTAAGAGTATGGGAATAGCTCTTGCACAAACAGACTAATATGTGATCTATTCGGATTAATATTAACCGATAATTATGGCAAAGGTAAATATATATCAATATCAAATAATATGGAGATCGATCAAGGAACAATAGCAACAATATAAGAAAAGTCTCACAAATAAATCCAGTTGATGACAGTAGTACAAGAGCCTCTATAGCCCGAATGCAAAATCTTGAGGTTACCCAATGAGTAGAGTCTGTTGGATATTATATATAACAGAAAAGTGTGGCTGGCTGTTGCTCTAGATGGGTCTCGGTAGCTGCATGCTGTTCCAGTCGTTCCTCCTGTTCTCTCTCCTCTCTCTCCTAGCCCTATATGTACCAGACTCTTTCTAATTAATTATTAACGAACTTTTGGGTTGGGAACCCCTTTTGCATCCGGGTTAAAGCTTCTTGTCTCAGGTTTATTCAGTATATCAAACAAAGGAAACGAAGAGATATCCACACATATGTTACAGGCCGTGTATATATATATATATATATATATATATATATATATATATATATATACAAGAATTTTTATTTCTCCTTTCACAATACAAAATTTATAGAGAAATGGGGTGAGTCCTGTCAGCACTAGTTGGTCTTCCCAGGTTCCCTTCACATCGAAATAAGATATCATAACATACAAATTTATATAACAACGTCTTATAATTAACAAGAAATTTAATTACGTATTAAGATATTTAGTCTCTACTGGATTACGTAGAAATTTATACAGAGTAAATTACCTTCAGATGTTTTACATTAATAATTGCATATTCAAAGTTTATTAAAATACTCATATTCGACTTCCGGTTTGCCTTCCAGAGAGAACAGTGTGCTTGGGACTAGCTCCCGTTTTAACCCGTTCTTTTTTCAGGCAAAAACCAGTGACACCTCGCAAATAATATCGTGGGTATTTATAGCCTCGTCTAGAACACGCAGAAAACTCAAATTGACTCAAAATCCAAACATAGGAGGAATTACCGAACTTTTTCTGAGCGACCACGCCGTGTGTGATGTAGGTAGCCATTTTAGCCACCTGCCTCCCCATCATCGCTCGCACAACGCTTCGAAGGAGCACATACCTCACCCCAGAATTTGAGAAGGAGCAACTCAAAGACTCTATCTAAAAAAAGTGTGTTCAAGCAAAAGGGATATATATCATAAGGAGAACGGTTCTGACGTCACAAAATACAACAAGGCTCAGTTTCTATCTTCCCGCCCTGGAGGAAAATGGCGGCCTGAGCATTGCGGACCCAAGCGTAACCTCATACCTAGTGAACGCACGTGGACGACAAATGTGAAATATTCACAAAGTGACCTAAATGACTTGAATTATCGGAGTAAGTACACAGAAAGAAAATACCAAAACTGTTGTGACAGGTTAATTCATCAATTGCAACGTTTTACACGTCTCCGTGCGTGTACGGCATAGTGCGGTATAGTCTAGACGTGGGCCTATAGCTGACCTACTTCGGTGAAATCAGTGCTAAGCTTAGCCGTACCCAGTAACAACCCAGAAAACATTCGTAAAAGGCAGGGAAACGTCTCAAACCCTTAACAATAAGAGGAAACCTATATAAATTCACCCTTGAATCGATAAACACTCTTGAGAGCCATTATTTAAATAATAAAAACACAAGTTAGAAAACCAGTCTGTCGCAGAACAGCGGACCGGAAGTATCGGTCCTCCATTTTGAAGTGGTGAAACACTAGTGGTTAACTATAAGGGAATACCTGAAGTACCCGCTGCAACGCTGGCTTCGCGCCAACGACTATGTCAACAGCACAGAGTACGATAAAAAGGGCTCGCTCGGAATCTCCGGATCACTCCTTGAATAAAGTAGCTAAAATCGGAGACATGACGAACGAAAAGAGCAATAAAGTCAACACTCAGGGTGAGAATACTAAACAAAAGCCAATGGAGGAAAAGAAAGATCCACCCAAAATTGATAATAAAGATGCAGAGAAAGTCCAAAAAGCTGAAAAAGGACTAAAAGCGTTAGTTCAAGAGATGGCTAGTGAAAGAATCGAGAGCAATGAAAGGGTTGACAAAAACTTTGATGACTTATTCGCCAGAATCGACGAATTGGAGGCTCTCCAGGATGAAGTGGAACAAAACACTAAAGGCGTTGAACTTCTAAAAGAAGACAATATCCTCAGAGATGAGGATTTGGATAATGTTAAACTAAGACTGACCGTACAAGAGGAAGAAATGGCCGCGGTCAGAGAAGCCATGGCCCATAACATTCCAAGGGACACGGACTATCTAGACCAGGCATGGAGAGAAAGGGACAGAGATAGACAACTAATCGAAAGAGAAACCCAGAAACTAGAAAAGAACCTTCTCTTCATGGGCCTTAGATCGGAGGAATCCGATCCCCCTGAAGTACTAGCAGGTAGAATCAGATACGTGATGGAAGACTGCCTGGTCGTGTCTGACGCGAAAATCAGAAACATATCCAGAGTTGGTGGGAAACAAGACGCACCCATTAAAGTCGAGTTTGAAACCTTGGAACATGCCATGAAGGTATGGCTTGTAAGGTCCAGACTCAAACAGTATAACAAAGCTAGCAAAGATGGTAAAACAATGGCCATAAGGAGGGACACACCTGCCATTGTCCGACAGAGACAAGCTAAAATCTGTACAATAGCTGCAGCCGCGAATAAAGAGAGATACAAGGTGGAAATCTTCGGAACAAGTATAAAAATAAATGGTATATTCTACAGGCACGACCAGTTGAATGCTGTGCCCCAAGAGCTACTACTATCATCGATCTCCAAAAGACAAGACGAGCATGCCATGGTTTTCTTCACAGCCAATAATCCTCTGTCAAATCATTTCCGTGCCCCCTTCTCCCTGGAAAGACACCAATTCGAGAACATTGAACAGTACTTGTATTACAGTAAGGCAAAGATCTTAGCAGACCCCGAGAAAGTCGCCATGGCACTAGCAACAAAAGACCCCATGGCATGCAAAAGGTTCATGTCACAAATCTTTGAAAGAGATGATACGTGGGCCAAACACAGGGAAAAAGTGATCCTCACAGCTGTGAGAGCTAAGGTCAGACATCACGAGTTCATCAGAGAGTACCTCATTCTCACAGGAAACAGACAAATCGGCGAAGCATCCCCAAAAGACAAAATCTGGGGCATTGGCCAAGGGCTACATGATCCCGACGTACTGAAAACCAACACCTGGCCTGCCAAGGGTAATCTACTTGGAAAGACGTGGATGAAGGTCAGAGGCGAAATTAGTCCTATAACCGCTGCCGACACAGACAATCCTGCCCAACAGATCGCCGCCGACACTGATAACCCTGCCCAACAGATCGACGACAACACAATTGCCCAACAGATCGACGACAATACAACCGACAACGCCCAACAGAATACCCCGCCTCAGACCATTGACAATGACACCAAAACAGAAGACACAGAAGAGGAGAAAATGGAAGTCGCTGCTCCATAAATCACCACGATGTATAGGTTTAACAAATAACTTGTGAATTATGAACGAACAATGGATCCAGACAGCTTTTCAAATTCAAAAAAAGTAACAAAATTTATTTCACTTAACATAAATGGACTAAATAACGTCGAAAAAAGGAAAATAATACTCGATCAGTTCTCTAAATATCCAGAAGCAATTATTGGTCTCCAAGAGACGCATTCGATCAAATCTAAAGAAAAGATATGGTGTTCCCAATGGTCTGGAAATATATTTTTTTCACACGGAACTTCAGCTTCCAGGGGTGTCTTAATACTAGTTAGCAAAGCGTTAATGCACAGTGTTATTTGTTCAGGTACCGACTCAATGGGTCGATGGCAATATATAATTATAAGTGTTGAAAACAGAAATATATGTGTGTTCAATATATATGCCCCAACGGCAGACAAGCCAAAAGAGCAAATCAAACTATATGAAGATTTGGAAGAATGTATAGAAGAGTTAGAGTATGATCAATTGTTAGTTATGGCTGACCTAAATGCTGACATATCATATAAAACTGATTCCGTACCCAGCAAAACCTTGTTAGATTATATTGACAAACGAGATTTATGTGATGTGATTGATGTAAAAACACCGAGTATTCCCCCTTTCTCCTGGTCACGACTAGAGCAAAGATCCAGGTTAGACTATATACTTGTATCGAATAATGTAGTTAATAACGTGATAGATTGCAACACTGTCACCAATATCCACTCTGACCATAGAGAAATCCATGCCAATATCCACATAGGGGGTTCACTTAGGGGAAGGGGATACTGGAAATTCAACGCACGGTTGTTACATGATGAATCCTTCTCTGAAGGAGTAGAAAGGTTATCCAAAGAGTGTATGGAAACCTCCCTAAATCCCAAAGTAAGATGGGAGTTCTTTAAGATGAACGTCAGGGAACTAGCAATTACAATATCCGCCCAGAGGGCAAGAGCTAGAAAGAAAACCCTAGAAAAGCAAAAATCAAAACTCTTAGAGCTAGATAGTAAAAAAAGATTAAACACCAACGAAGTCGAAGAGAGAAATACATTAATACAAGAAATTAGAGAAGCAGAAATAAGAAAAGCAGAAGGCGCCCTTGTTAGGTCTAAAGCGAGATGGGTGGTAGAAGGGGAAAAACCCTCAAAATATTTCTGCGCACTCGAAAAGTACAAAGCAGAGAAAAAAGTGATCTCGATGTTAAACATTGGTGGTAACCTAACTACAAACCAAGTCGAAATTTTGCAAGAAGGTAAATCCTTCTATGAGAATTTATATAAATATGTACCCCTAGATGAAAGTGCTGCTGATGAATTTGTGTCGAAAGATCACACAACTCAGTTAGATGAAACTGATAATAACCTATTATGTAGAGCCTTTACTGAAGAGGAAATCGAGAAGGTTATCAAGTCAATGAAGAAAAATAAGTCCCCAGGGTGTGACGGTTATACCGCCGAGTTTTATCAGTATTATTGGTATACCTTGAAAAACCTGTTCATGTCAATGTTCGAGTATTGTTTAATAGATGGCCAAATGACTGAGAACCTTTATAAAAAATTGGAGACCTATCACGTTACTCAACGTCGATTATAAAATAATTTCTAAATCTCTGTCAAACAGACTCTCATTTTTCTTACCAAATATTATTAAAGAAGAACAATTTGGCTTTGTAAAAGGTAGGAATATTGGTACGGCTGTGAGACAAATCGACGACGTTATATCCTTTTTAGAATCTTCCAAAGGCCAAGGCCTTGTTACATCCCTTGATTTCGTGAAAGCTTACGATTCAATCGGCTGGACCTTCTTAAGAAAAGCTTTAGAGTCCCATAATATCCACCAAGACTTTATTTCTTGGGTAGAAACCTTGTTGTACGATTCTAAGGCCACCTTCTGTAATAACGGAACATCTTCAGAATGGTTTAGCGTTGGCAAAGGCATGAAACAAGGTGATCCTATGTCATCGTTAATGTTCACCATAGTTGTGGAGAAACTAGCAGAGCAAATTAGAAGAGATGAAAAAACAAAAGGTATTATGCTGAATGAACATGAAGCGAAACTGACTCAGTTCGCCGACGATATTACAATATTCTCGCAAGATGAATTTTCTTTGTTATCCACTTTCAGAATAATTGATAGGTTCTCCAATGCCTCTGGATTGAAATTAAATCCCTCTAAATCCAAAGGTTTTCAAATCGGCAATATCATGTTAACGAACAGAGAAGTGTTAAGTGTTGACTGGACTGATAAAATGAAAGTACTGGGCGTAACTCTGATGTATCCTCGTGATGAAACAAAAATGTACAAACTAAATAGCGATGACTTAATACGTAAGATCAAATCCACAATAAATGAATGGAACAACAGGTTTCTCACGATAAAGGGTCGTGTTTTAATATGTAATGTATTTCTACTACCCATACTCCAACACTCTATGTCGTGTATATCCTTTGAACAACCTTTGCTAAAAGAGATTAACAAAATAATGATGGAGTTCGTGTGGAAAAACAAAAAACCAAAAATAAGTCAAGAATTCTTAGCCCAAAAGCATGAAAACGGTGGATTAGGTTTAAGAGTTATTTATGATATCTACGAAACTAACAGAATCATGTGGGTTAAAAAACTATTACTTGGTTATCGTACAAACTGGTTTAAGGCCCTCGAGGCTTTCCATAAAAGAAAAGTAGCAGACATATTACTGTGTAGATATAAACCTTCATGTAGCTTAAATAAGTTCTACCATGACATTTTCAAGTATTGGAACAGGTATTATTATAGTGATAAACCAGACAACATAAATCAAATCATGAAAGAGAGACTCTGGCTAAACAGACTGGTGAAGTATAAGGAGAAAATGCTCAACTGGGAACTTTGGAAAGAAAATGGCATTACAGCTATAGGTGATTTATTCAATGAGAAGGGCTATCTTATGTCAATGTATGAAATAATGGAGAATTACAAGTTTTACCCTCCATTTGAACAAAGAAAACAATTGCGAAAAGCCCTACCTCAGGAGTGGGTATCGAGTATGAAAAGCTGTGAACCGTCCCAAATAGACAACTCTGTAATTCTAAAAATCCGAGGCAAACCTCTTAATATTTTAGACTGTTTCTCGAACACTATTCATCAAGAACTCGTTCTAAAAAGAGTTCCCAAGAGGGAGAAACTAGACAGGTGGCAAGAATTACTTGCAATGAGTGAAAATGATTTTGAAATGGTGAACTGGAACACTGCCTTTTCTAACCCTTATAAGATAACACCCGAAACAAGGTTACACTTACTACAGTACAGAATCTTACACAACTCGATTACCTGCAATGAATGGTTAAAAAATGCCCAACAGAGAAATGACCCAATATGTAGCTACTGTAAAAAGGTGGATAATGTGGTTCATTTTTTTATTGAATGCAAAAATGCATTGTCCTTATGGAAATTCATACTTCAGTGGATCTACGATAGTGGATACCTTAATAACAACGGTGCCAACAAAAAAATCATCCATAGACAGGGTAACAGTGTAGTGGTCAATAAAAAAGGAATAATGTTTGGCTACGAAATCTCTATTTTAAATTCCAGAGTAATAAACTGGATCGTATTAACGGTTAAGGCTTTCATACATCGCCAGAAACTATTCATGGAGAATAAAATTGACCCTTTACTAACAATGTATGAGCTGCGTATGAGAACGAAAGTTGTAATTAATTCACATAGCTTGAAGAAAACACCAAATGATACAAAAAAGTTATGGAGAAGAACGTATGATGATATACAAGAGGCCATCGACAGGTTAAAAGTAAACAGGGCATAGACTTCCCCACTTCTATATCAGTGATGTCCTTGAATTAGCTGTGAAAATATCGTGTGATAACGTCTCAGTCGAAATAGGCTCCAATCCATGTTATTGTATGACAATGTTGAAATATCTTGGTTATTATTATTCACGTATACCTGTATTGAAATGTTTAGCATTGTAGGAGCCCAGATGGCAGTCTAAATATTGAATAAAACGATGTCGCAAAAACAAAAAAACAAAAAAATACTCATATTCCTTTCTGTATTTTACTATAGTTCCCTAGATTGGAAATCCTTGATTTCACATTTAATATATTTTACATTCAAACCATTCGATCCTACTATGTCGCCTACGTTTCCTCTTAAGGCATTTTCTATTCCTTCTATGCAGTGCGATATAAACTATTTTTTCATATCTTGATCGCTATTTATGCAGTCCTACTTATAAAAGGTGCATAGCATAGTTTTATTCTCCCATTTTCTATATTCTATATGTCTTCTATATGTCTTGACTACGAGTTTGTAAGTGTTACATATTATCATTTCCATTTGTCATTTTCAGGGCAAACACTGCCCATATTCGTATTAATCCAATTTGTCAATAACATTGTGTCATTTTGAACCTAACCTGGATCATATTCCCTTTTAAGGTATCTTTTAAATTCATTAAATGAGTTGTAACACTGGTGCCTTGGGGCCAGACTGTTCCAGAGCAAGGGGATTTTATATAAAAAGGATTTCTTTATCATCTCCGTTTTTTGAGTAATCATTTTTAGGGTTTTACCACTGACCAAATTTCTTAGGTTGACGTTTATTTCATCAAGGTTATCTTTGACCTGGGCCATTTTGTAACCCAGTTCAAGGAGATGAATATTTCTACGTTTTTCTAGTTTTGATAACCCAAGATCAATATGGGCTTGATCAGTATTCTTTCTCTTGTCTAACTTCTTAATTATCCTAATTGCCGAATTTTGAATAACTTGGAGTTTGTTAAGACTAGCTGTATTACCCCCACTATAAAGGAGATCTCCAAATTCAATTATAGGTAGTATGGCAACTTTGTAAATTTTAAGTAAAGTGTTGTCATTGGCTGCATGTCTGATTCTTGCAAGCTTGCTAATATTATTTCTGGCTGTTCCCCATCTCATAGCTGTGTGCTGTTTAAAAGATAGAGCGTCATCTATTGTTACCCCTAGGTATTTATAATTTGATGTTCTCTCTATCTTATTTCTTCCTATGAAGAATTCTTTTTTCTCACACTGACTTGTTTTACTTTTCCTACGAACTTCCATAATTTTACTTTTCTTTATGTTCAACGATATTTTGTTTACCCTACACCAGATATCGACCCTTTTTAAGTCAAGTTGCAGCTCGTCTTCTAGTATCGCTCTATCACTATTTGTGTTGTAAATAACCATATCATCTGCAAACAATATAATTTTTGAGTGTTTAATACACTTATTTAGATCATTTATATACACTTGGAACAGCAATGGCCCCAAGGCTGTACCCTGAGGTACCCCACAAACTACCCTCTCCTCCCTTGAGGTAAAATTATTTACAACAACCGCTTGTTTCCTGTCAGAAAGGTAATCGCCAAACCATTCTGAAACCTCATTGCTCACTCCTGTCTGTTTTACTTTACTTAACAATCTTTCGTGGTCGACAGTGTCAAAGGCCTTTTTTAGATCTAAAAAGGCCATTAATGACACTTGTTTACAGTTTAGATTGCTAAAAATATCACAAAAAAGTGTATGGTGAGCGTCAGTTAAGGATAAACCTCAGACGAAATCGCATTGACTTTTAAAACTAAATCGCCCCTATGTAGGGACAGCTGCGACCACTTGCAGACTCCTACGACTAATCGCAGAGGCAAAATTTGCCCCACACACATGCGCAATTTCAGATATGCCAGATCGCAGCATGTACAAAAATTCAGTATGTGCGATTTCAAATGGAATCGCACATACTTATGAATCGAAACGATTTTTTTTTTACAGAATATGCCAAGACATGTTGTCTCAAGTATGTTAATATTTCGTGATTATAAATTGATTTTTTCTACATTTTTTTCAAATCGTCGCAAGTACACCTCAAAAAATATTTTCGGTCTTCTCTCCCCCCATTTTCTTATAACTTGAAGTGATCCAAATCGCACATCTGCTGCGAATCCAGACCTGCGATTTCACATCAGTTTGCAGCTAAAATCGCACATGTGTAGGGATTAAAACTCAAATCGCAGAGCATTATTTCTGAAATCGCACAAGTTCCCCGCCGATTCGCACAGGAATTCTACGATTTCACATGCGAATGATCGCAAGTGCCAGATTCGCACCAGTTTTTTAATTCGCCCCTGTGTAGACGGGGCATCATATATCAATAGGGAAACGGGGAGATGGGATCCCAATCTTACACATTAACCTGTTGAAAATTTGGTGACTGTTTATGATTGTTTATTATGATTACCTTGTATCTTATTGTATGTTCTTGCTGTTGTTGTACATCTTCTGCTACAACCTGCTTACTGATTGATTTATTGTATTCTTTATTACTCTGTACTTTCTTTTTCGCTAGGTAACCTTAATAATTTGGAAACTTCGATCTCAGCTAGATCGCAGCTAAGAAGCAATTGTACTTGTTTATATAGAAACAATATTCTGTGTCCATCTTAGCCGGGATGACACTCATTGAGATAGAAAATGTGTTGCAATCTCCTTTTATTTTTAGTATTTCGCACTGAAATGTACTCCATAATGTAGTTTTTAGGAAACAAGCAACGAATCTAAGGTTAAAAAGAAGGCATGGGCTGGAAGAGATCCCCGGATAAGCTCATAACCTTATGTCCATGTAAGATCTTTGGAAATAAAGAATTAGTTGAATTGAATTGAATTGAATTTCATGGTTGGGATTTCTGTTCGTTTAGTTCCTGTTTGGCTTACCTTTTGCACTTTTTATAATCAAATATAGTGTGGTAATCAATCATTTTAAACAGTGACTCCTAGGCAATTTAGCTGTAGTCTCACAAACAGGCTTCCCATCTATCAACTTAATGGTGCATAGGTAGAGTTAAAATAGCTTGTCAGTTAATGGCACATGCCTATGTAGGGGCAAGAAAGGAGAGACACGTTTTTATTATTATTTTGTAAAAGACCAAAATACATTTCTCTTGTTTACAGCGGGACACCTTTCATCTTTATCATCCCTAAATTGTATAGATGAATTTGTTTAGTTATTTTGAAACTAGATCTATATATTGGATTTGTGTACCATCATCTTATAACAGTTACATGGAATGGGGTGACGAATTCTACATAGTAGTTCTTCCATTCCGCCCTATAGGAAGATCATACTGAAGATCATACTGTAATTATTAGGAAGGTTTGATAACAGGAGTTGTTGCGGTTCCACTGAAACTGAAATATAGGGATGAGGTAACTTAACATAATTGATATGAAACCACCCATTCGAGGTCTATGAAGCTAAATTTAGTTGGGCTTTTTTTCGGAATAATTACTATTGTGGTAAGTCTGCCACATGAGGACTTACAGTGATAAATTGTTATTTTGAACATAGATCCTTAAAAGAAGTACATATATTGTTCAGATCTCATTTATCTCTATTAAATGCGTAATGTTTCAAAAACTATGAAAACTGCTCCGTCATTCCTATCAACATCTATATTGATTTCTTAGAGATAAGAACATCTGGACTGCCCTGAAGTGTAGAATGCGCATATGTACACAGATATGTGTGTGATAATGCATGGTTTGTTTGAAGCTCAAAGACTTGTGTTTTATCTTATGATGAATGAAAGCTTTGTCTATAAAACTGAATATCCATCTCGAGTTTCATTATCTGTGGCTCGTTGACAAAAAATAAAACCTTTAGCAGGGAATCAGACGTTATTAAGTGGTAGAGTGTCTGGCTGTCACACTTGAGTGTGACATGCATCAATCACTAGCATGAGAACACACTTGAAAATGAAAGTGAAGTAACATGAAGAATTTTGAACTTCTTGACCAAACATATTAATCAAACAATTTACTTTTATCGAGTTCTGTTTACTGTTCTCCCCTATTTTTATGGTATCAAAGTCCTTATAAGAGCTAGGCGATTGTGCGCCAAATGAAAAAGCTGCTGTATAAGAAATATCTAGATGTAATGACGAAATATATAAGAGTATCTGTTGTATTGGATGAGGTATATACCAATGTGTAAGAAAGAAATGTAGCTAAAGAAGTTTTTCGCATAATTGTCGATTTTGGTATTTTGAGGATATTTAAAATATAGAATGAATAGAAGACAACGCAGGAATATATCCACAGCGTGGGTACGCGTATTTTTCTAATGATGTATTGTAAATGTTTGGCCTTATTTGTGATAAAAAATAGTTGAAACCTCTTGTTTGACGCAGCGTATACATGTATGTAGGTTATACTCGAATGTAAGTACCATGGAAAGGTAAACTCAACTTCAAAGTGATGCTGTAAGGAATCTATTAATCCAATCTAGTAGCGATTTTTGAGTAAGACACTTCAAATACTTGTTAATCTGTTGCATGAATAGCTTCACAGACGGTTAGCACACATTTATCCCCCGACCCCGATGGGCCCATTCCGAGAGAATCAGTCATATATGTAGTTAGATTTTCTGATGCAAATGAAGCATGCTCATACATTCTTTAGATTTAACTTTGTTTACACACTTGAACCTATTTGGGCTGCCAGCAAAAGTGTATGTATGTGTGTGTGGGGGGGGGGGGGGGGGGGGGGGCGGGAGATTCTTCAGAACAAGATTTCTCTAAATCTAAAGAAGATTCATCAGAAGAAGATTCCCTTGCCCTTGCATATTTGTCACATCGCGTGATCTCGAGGCGGGCAAGGCAGTTTTTCATCATATAACATCCAAGACATTCAATTCATCTGGCTGGGAAAAGAATAGACGCGCTCTAAGTACTGTAAACGTATTTATTTTTGCACAGAGAAATTTCCTCGCATTAAGTATTTAAGCATTAAGGATTTATTTTCACGCACAAAAGTTAAGTTAGATGTCTGCATGCGTTATTAGCTTATATGTGGAAATTGTTTCCCGAGCAATAATCTTGAATGTAATAATTCCAATTTTTCAATGTGCATTAAAATTCCGAGGAAGGGTGGGCTCTATATCGTCTAAGTGTAATTTTATACTTTGCATAGTATAGTGGTCGCATAGTGGTAATATGATTAACTAGTATAGAGAGCATGGGACCATGTTAAAGTATAATGTTAATAATTCCACGGACTTGTACATTACAAGTCCGTGATAATTCACACAATAGCCCCCTTTACATATTCCGTCTCCAGTGCGTACCAGTAACTGCGGGATGAACTTCTGTCATTCTGCGCATGCGCAGACCAGTTGACTCACCTAGCTATGCGGGCCGAACCGCACCCGGGCTACCGCTGGACGTGCAAAAGTTGCCATATACTAAAATCTAGCGGATAAAATGTTCTCTTATTAAGCATGACCAATCTTAACATGTCATTTAATAATATTGGATAGCTTACAGTACCATACAATAACTCAAATTCTGAGAGAAAAAGGAGAAAGTTAGAAGCCTATGGTTAATACATAAGGCTTCTGTGAGGCTGCCCGCCTAGCACTTAGTTTGGGCGGTTTCCACCGCTCTCTGTATGGCGCTGCTGTTAATATGTAATATGCCCTATTGATGCATATACCCGACAGTAATTACAAATCATTAAGCATTTAATTTAGCTGTCATCATAATAATAATATTCTTTATTTGTCACTGACTAGTTGTTACCAAAACGGGGGTACACATCATATCGGGATCTGGTCTTCCTGGGGATGCCATACTAGTTAATTCAGAGTGACTGGCTAGTTTGGGGCATCTGAAGGAGACTGGGGTGTGGATGAGTTTTCAGTTACAGTATTTGTGATAGTCCTTAAATAACCACAGTGCTTATAATTTGAGTAATATAAAATCATATTTAGACTTTGTTCTGTTTTTACAAATCGTTTATTCAATATAATCTGCCATCTGGGCGTCTACAATGCTAAACAAGATGTATAAAGGAATAAAACGCGAAATACCTATAAAATAGATATATGACATTTCACAGTAGAGAAAAATAAGTGTTTCTCATTGATTCCACCGCGTTGGAGAGAGGCCAACTATTTTGTAAAATCTTAATGTTTAAACAAAAACATGACAGACTCAACTGAACGCCTTTTAACTCTAAACTGTATCACTGGGTTGGATTATTGTTTCAGAATTCCTTCCCCCAAAGGTTGTTGTCTGTGTACGAAGGGTTTAATCTGTAACACGATTCAATTCACAATTATAGGGTTGACATTTGTATGTTTGCAACCTAAGATCATTTGTGTTTTATCTATTACGACTCTACCATTCCTGTTGTGAACAATTTGTTCTCCCCCTGTCCGTCATATTTCGACTTTGTAGACTTTGTAATATTTCATTTATCATTCAAATATGTCGACGTCTATAAGAGGGTGTCAGGAAGAACCCACCTAATTGTGAGTTTATTTACTCTTGTAATAAATGGCAGCCTGACAGAACTACATTTCCCGACTTTCCAGACCATTTGGCAGTCCAGACGCTAGGGCCTACCTGCCTTCAGACGTGAGGTGGGCCCTAGCGTCGGACCTCTGGGCCCTAGTGTCCGAGGTTTCTGGGCCCTAGGGTCGTTGGGCCCTAACGTCTGGCAGCAGCGTAAACACCTGCTAGATGTGGTGGTTAATCGTTTAACTATTATTACAAAAACTGGCATCATATATTTGTTGCATGCACCTGGTTGATTCTCATGAAACGGTTCCAAATGGGTATACTTAGTTATGAACATTGTTGGAAATATACCCTTAATTATATTGCTCAACGAACGGTGATAGTCACACAAATATTCCTTGTCATTTCATTCAATAACAATGATTATATTTTCACATGATCCCCCCAAAAAATAAAAGCCCTTTCGAATGGTATATAGGAAACAAACCTACACCCACAGGATCATTATGAAATCAATGAAGAAAAACTGTCATATGTGTTGATGTCATTGGGACATTGACACATGTACTGTGTCGGGGCCGCCATGAACGGTGATGGACAAATAACTACTTTTCCATTTGGAAACTTAAGAGCTTTAGATTAATTAGGAATATTGATCATTTTTTTTCTATATGTTTCAATACACCCATGTGTCCATCTTTCATCAAGCAAACATAAATTATTCTTTGCATGATTTCTTTTTTTATTAAATCACACCATACAAATTATTGTTAGCGTCACGGACGGTGACGGCCAGAATAGGTTTGAATACATACACATGAATACATAAACAAACATTTCCATTAATCTAAGTTAATTTTCAGAATGATATATATTCAATATTTTGGTCTGAAGGTTTATTTTTCAATATATTTAATGGCTGTAATTTCCTAAATATTCATCATAGGTATAGAAAAGTGGGTACGCATTTGTTCAGAATATACGAGAAACATTAATTATAAGGTATGACTACACAGGAAAAATCTATTGAAGAAAATATGTAAAATATGTAATTTTTCCATTCGAACCCGTTCATGAGAGTGGAAAACCTATAACCAAGGCAGATTTAACACTGATAACATGATAAATAGATACTTGCAAGTATGAGTAGAATCTTATGGATATTTATTACATCTTAAACGTACAATTTTTCCATTCCGAATTCTTATTTTCTGATTGCATGATACAATGTTTCTATGAGTTTCAATTACACGAATTGGTCCTATGTGATGTCTGTGTCCATCTCATAATCGCAAGTTAATTTTTCGCAGACTGTCTACGGATAATTTAGATTATGTAATTGATGTTCATCTTCACAGATTCGCATATATATTTGCCATCCTAAAGGCAACCTTTGGAAATTCCTCATTTTGAGGCATTAACGACAGCCATTGATGCACTCATGAACATCTTGCTGTAGCAACGTTTATCCTCATCCTTCCCCAAACTAAAGATACCTTTAAGTTTAGAGAATGAGAATGTGGATCCAGTGGCGCCTTTGGCGCCAGAACCTGACGTTTCACACAATTCTGATTCACCAGAAAGATGTTTGAAGGAGAATCGAGGACCCTGTTTTAATTGTTCAACAAGGAATGCCATTAACTTATCTCTTTGCTCCTTGATTTCATCCTCATTTCTACATTTATTTTCAACATCCAACATTCGATTTTTCAAATGGGTACTTATGAATTTGCTGATAGGTTGTTCTTGCCCTTCAGCCATGATTTTCTCTAAGGTGACGCCATCGCGTGAAATCTCTTCTCCATGGGTAAATATAATTACAGTATTCTCTAGGAAGTCCTTACTGTATTTGTTCTAAAAGAAAAGAGTAAAATTAGTGCACTTCTGAAACAATAGATGTGATGATAACAATTTTATTTTCATCGATTTCTTACTAGAGCTCCGTGGCTATATCTTACAAACAGGATTATGATAATTAATATTCACCATTTAGGTCTATAGTGTTCCACGGAAAACTTTTATTCACAATTACACATAATACGATCATATATAATCAAGAGAAGGACCCGATCCTCACAATAGTGCTCTTCCTGGTGGCCCTTTGTAGCCCTTTATAGCAAAGTCCTAAACAAAAAAGACAGCCCTCCCCCCCGAACACATCTCACTTTGATCCCCTCTTCCCCCACCACTACTTCCCCTCTGATCTTTACTGAGTTAATTGAGAGAATTGGTGCAGGTGAATTGTACATTTTCTGACAACCTGACTGTTTTGGCGAGCTTTTTATTGTTTACTTTTGTAGACCTGTCTAACTGAAAATTTTCTCTCATATCTGCCTCATTTAAAGGCTGAACTTGGTATAAACACATATTTAGGGGAAGAAAAGCATGTTCTTTCTTGATCTCAACATCTTGGCAATGTATTTCGAGTAGAAATAGTAATTTTTAAATTATTTTTCCGAAGCGTAAAATCACCACGATGTTTGTCCGAGGCAAAAAACACTTTCATGGACAAATGTTAACTTGATCTCTCAATCATATACAATATGGCCGCCAAGTCAGGCTAGCGGCGCCTCATTTTGCACATAGATTTGTTAATGTTTGTTGACTGACTTATGACCACCAATTTAAGATTAGGGTTAGGGTTATAGCGGCATAGGTTATAGCGGCATTGATACCCAAAATCATCGCTGTTTTCGCCTTATTTACGTCTTGACAATTGATGCACTGCACGCCTGACTTGGCGGCCATCTTGGATTTGATTGAGGGATCGAGTTGCGATCGAGTTAACATTTGTCCATGAAAGGTGGCAATAGACAGAATTGTGTTTGTGTTGTGATAGCCTATACAATGAAATCTTCCTTTCCTCGAGTTTTGCGTACTCGTGAAAACTCGCAGCATACGAGATTCGTTACGGCTCGGTGAACCCTGTGCTCCCAGAGGCAACAGGAACAGGGAACCCGTCGAACTCAAGGGACAGAGACTGGTCCCCGGGTACAGCTAGTCCATCCCCGGACCCACACTCTCGCCTGGGATAGTGGGTCTGTGGAGAGACTAGGGGTACAGCATGCATGTGTTACGTAACACTACCAAGCTGTCAGTGGTTGCATTCGGGAAGCAAATGCGTTGTGGTCCAATATACAGACCTTAGTGGTTGCATTCAGGGAGCATATATATGCTTTGTAAACATAGCCAATATTTAGCCAAGCTCAAATGCTATAACTTTTGAAATAATAGTCCGATTTGAACAGAAAAGTTCACATTGTGTAGCTAGGGGGACCAGGGGGCCCCTTAATTTGGGGGAGAGACTTATTGAACCTCACCAGCTAATTGGTGGAAACATTGCAACTACTAGAATAATTAATATTGAAGCTAAATAATGTCTGTGTGTGTGTGGTCTCTCTCTCTCTCTCTCTCTCTCTCTTTCAAGTTCAGGAGGGTAATCATGGCTCTCTCTCTCTCTCTCTCTCTCTCTTTCTTTTAAGTTCCGGGTGGTAATCATGGTGTTTCATAATAATGAATGGCAGTACATAGCCTCAAATGTTGGATCCAATAGTGCCCCCCCCCCCACCCCACCCCACCCTGGCCCATACATCAAATGTTTTTTTAACATAATTTTATAGAATGAAATAATGAATGGCAGTACATAGCCTCAAATATTGGACCAACTTTTTTTCCGACTAACTTTGTTTTTACGACAAACTTTTTTTTCCCACAAACTTTATTTACTACCACCTTTTTTACGACTAACGTTTTTTACGACAAACTTTTTTTTTTACGATCGACCAACTTTATTTACGTCCAACTTCCAACTATTTTTTTGACAAACTTTTTTACGACAAACTTTTTTTTTTACGACAAACTTTTTTTCGCAAACATTTTACGGCAAACTTTTTTTTACGATCAACTTCCTTTTCGACCAACTTTTTTTACGACCAACTTTTTTTTCGACCAACCATTTTTTTTCAACCAGCATATTTTACAGCCAACTATTTTTTTGACAAACTTTATTTTTGACACTTTTTCTGTCTCTCAGAGAAAAGATTACCTTTCCACACATTACTCATTATTATTAAGGAGGGGGGAATAAAAGGGGAGGGAGAGCAAGGGAGGTAGTCGGGGAGGGGGAGGAAAATTGATAGATGTATAGGTGTGTGTGTGGGTGGGGGGGGGGGGGTGCAATTTTTTTCCCATGAAACCCTCTTATATCAGTCATTCTCATCTCTCCTCTTCCTCTCTTCTCCTCCCCCCCTCTCTCTCTCCCTCTCTCTCTCTCCCTCCTACACCTTAGGCCTACTACCCTGATGTAGGCCCCCTGTGATTTTAGCCATTTTTGGCAATTAAATTAATATCTCCAAATTAAAATAAACGTCCCGTAAATTGTTGGATTCCTATAAGAAGTAGAAACACAACTGCCTCTACAATCCAAGTGCCGAAGGCACTTGTTCCTTTTATATAGACCCAACGCCAACGTTGCTACAGCAGGCAAAATCTGGAACCTATAGGCTATAAGGTTCCCAGTGAGGGGCAGGTCTGGTTTGTCTTAATTATGTAATAACCAGAGGGGGGAAGGGAGCATGTGCCAGAGTGGAGTGGTGTATGGTGGAGGTGAGAAATGGCTGGTACATGGGTGGAGTAGAGATGGATGGATGGAGCGACATCAATGCTTCTCAGGCTTTTCAGCCAGAGAAGCAATAAAAACATACCGTGAAGTCCTCTACCATCTGGTACTCCTCAGCAGTGTAGTAGGCATCTGCCAAATTGTAGACGATCACAAATAGGCTTACACCAGATGGAAATTCTCTCGAGACCTAAAGTAAAAATTGCTAATGCATTAAAATTCAATTGGCATACATCTGACAGGGGCGGATCCAGGATTTCCTGAATGGGGGGGGGGTTCAGGTCTGAGAAAAGGGCACATGTTGGGGACTGAGTGCTGAAGGCATGAAGCCCCCCAGAGGAGGGTCCGGGAGGGTTCTCATTCGGGGAATTTTTCAAAACATACACCTTAGAAGGTGAATTCTGTTGTAGTTATAGTGGATGAGTATATTTTTTTTGTATAGGCAGTTGACGATGTATGTACTTTTATAATAGTTTTGTAACATATCGCATTTTATTGTAGAATTGAGAGCCCTTAAGAGTAGGTGCAAGACAAATTCTGAGAGTGGATGGGGGTCGGGGTGGTCATCAAAATGTTATTCTCATTTTCAGTAACTTACCTCTTCCAGTTTCCATGTACACTCTTCGGCATTCCTGAAGGTGCCTGGCATGTCACATATGTGGAACATTTTTTCATCAATCATGCCTTTTTCAAATTTTACTTCCGACATGCTTTTACCAAAAAATGAATTAATGCGGAATTTTTCTTTCCCCAGAATTCGGTTGCCTAGGGTGCTTTTCCCCGATCCATTTCGGCCAAGGAGGACAATGTAGTATTCTTCTCCAGCTGCTTCATTCGGGGGCTGATCCATGTTGGGGTCGCGTGTCACTGTTGTATCCGACATTTCTGTTGTATCCGACATTTCTGTTGTATCCGACATTTCTGTTGTATCCGACATTTCTGTTGGAAATAGAAATATGGGACAGATTTTGAGAAAATGTACAATTGGCAGCTGTGCACATTTAATTAATTCCGCTAAATGGGGCTGAAAAATGATAAATACCAGGTATACCTGAGTATATGGTATCACATTGATTTAATCTGTTTTGCTATGTTAAACTGCAGTTTGAAGCTAATTTTCTGCCTTAAATGTGGGTTATTTGAGAGGGATGTGAAGGTGACCCATGTATACAAATGAAGCCCCCGACCTATATGCGTGTAGCTATATTTTCCAGAGACAGCTAACTAAAATACAGCTTTTGAATCCCTATCTACTTTATTCTAATTTCATTGAGTTGGACATCTCAGAGAAAGAATGATACATGACTATCTATGTTGATTGTATCATGTGAGGTAAGAAATCCTTTCCAATCTCTGTGATCTTCCCCTGCAGCTGTCACGTCCTCCTTCACTCTTTAAAAAAACCGACACAATTTCTACCCTGGTTCTGTGTGGATAATATCACATGCCTTACTCAAGGCCATTCTGTTCACTCTACATTCAATTAGTGCACTTCCAACCCCAGCCCCCTATATATAGCCCTATACTGCCTAGCATCAAAATTATAGACCCATATATATATATATATATATATATATATATATATATATATATATTATTATATGTACATAATATATCTATATATGAACAGTGAACATAAATATAGACGAATCTTTATCTCCACTTTTCATACATGTATATATAAGTATACGTAAACATATATGTGGCGCCTAGGCAACATGCGTATATATAATGTAAATGAATTAAATATCATAACAATTAAATTATGAAACCTGTATATTTATTGCTCAATAGTAATAACATATCAACACTTCAACCCTACAGAAAGGGAGAGACACAGAGGGAAAAAAGGAGAAAGAGGGAGAGGGAGAAGGTAGGGGGAAAGAGAGGAGAGGGACGAGGGAGAGAAAGGGGGGAGAGAGATCGTGAGAGAGAAAAGGAGGGGGAGACCCGTTCTAAATGGTACGATTTCATGTTCCAGAAATGGGTGAATCTACTTTGATATTTGACATAAAGACTATAATTCATGAATCAACATACCTGGAAGTATTTGATGAAATGTGGGAAGGTCTGCGTAGTGTATAGCTCCCGTTCATATATGTCTGAGAGACCTATAGTGGCGGTAGTCACGTGTCTTAGATTAAGACTATGGTATACATATAGTTGGTGCAGCTTGGGGACCGCAAACATACTTCAGATCAAAATAATTAGTGTGGGATAAGGGGAGGAGCCACACTTGTCTAGGAACCACTAGGAAATTGCCATTCTACGATGATTGGCATGGTGTCGCTCACATTCTTCTCTTGAAATTCATTGGTTCCTTTGTACCAGTATGTTGATGAATGTTTGAAGGTGATATGTTGGGAGATATATAATTAAGTCCTCAACCATATTTAGTTGTGACAGTGAATAATCTAATTAAATATTCCTAAGACCTCTGGATACAGGGGAAAAATTACTATTATGTGCTCCAATTGGGAGACATTTGACCAATCTGTGGAAAATAGTGATGTTCGTCGCTTACTATAAAGCTAATATTCTCTTCTCCACTCCAATTAGTCTCTACTCCAAGGCGCTTTGGTTGGTATCGTAATTTTCGTTCATTTTTGTAACTGGAAATCTGGCTTTGCCTAAAATTTCTTATGGTCGTAAATTCAATTGGCCATTCCCATCAAAAAGGAAAATACTCAGTTTTGAGTGTGTTCATATATTTTTGTTTGTTTATTGCCTTCCAAGATTATTGTTAATTGTGCCATGTTTTAACACTTCAGCTAAATCAGTTCAACGACAGCTTCCGTCTTCTTTGATCAGAGGATTAATTGGAGGTTTTATCAAAATGGGAAATGGAAATGAAAAGCCAAGGGCGGTGAGATTGCATTTCTAAACATTCAGCTGAAATTTTCGCCGTTAGTACACACACATGTACACACACCTACATACATGTATACATGGAGAGAGAAAGAGAGAGCTAGGGCGGCGGGCTTGTTTAAGTTGCAATGGCAGCATGGCCATCTGATAATACAAATAGAGAGAGAGAGTGGGAGAGAGAGAGACACACAGAGAGGGGGAGAGAGACATAAAAAAGAGAGAGACAGACGGACGGAGAGATGTATATAATTGTCTACATATAATATAGGCATACGTGTATATACATACATGCACATTTATTCAAATGTACGTCGAGTATCTTTTCTTTAGGGGTTCGCTAAAGCTGAGTAATCTCACACGTTGCTCAAAACGTTGCACGTACTATTGATAAGTCTTATAAATGTAGGATGAGTAGGAGATATAATTATGTTTTCAGCCAATCCAGCCAATCCAGCCAAGCCAGGCATGGCAGCCACCACAGAAAACAGAGCCTAGCGTTTCTGCCTTTGCGCTTTACGACTACAGCAGCTATACCCAGTCCCAGGAACCCTTGAACGTAGTGCTGCTTGGAAGGACTGGCCTTGGAAAAAGCCACACTGGGAATTTGTTGGTAGGCGTAAAAGAAAACTTTCCTACCAGCGCCTTGGCGTCGTCCTGCACTAAATATGTTCAATACAAAGAAACCGACTACTATGGGAAACGTATTCGTGTTGTTGACACGCCTGGCGTGATGGACACCAGCGGCACTGACAATTATGCCTTTGAACTTCTTAAGGTAAAATTAATTCACATTATAGACCTCTTAAATCACCATGAAGAGAGTGTTCTATATGGGTCAGATTTTCAGAAAATGTACAATTGGCAGCTGTACATATTTAGTAAATTCTGCTCAATTAGACTGGAAAATGATGAATACTGTTTATGTATATTGTATATTTGGTATCGCATTGATTTAAAGTATCAGTTCTGTTATGTTAAACTGCATTTTAAAGCTAATTTAGATGTGGGTTATATGGGAGGATTGGTGAAGGCGAATTGTACATTTTCTGAAGATCTGATCCATTTAAGAATTAGAAACTCCTATTGCAAAAGCCCGAAGTTCCGAACAGTTCCCAAATACCTAATGCAGCACTGTCTAAACGATTGAATATGTTGTCTATATAGATATTTCAAGAACATTTCTCACCTTCCTGCGGTAATTATTGGAATATTTTCCATTACTTTTACTTAAGAACTTTTATTTTAGAATACTCTAAAATCTCATATAAAGAATCTGAACAGTGTACAATATTGTCCGCAATATATTGTTTTCTTTCTCGACCTACTCCTTCCTCTTCATCGTTAGAATACATCTTTTATGAACATTTCCGAGAGGTCTTTATCCAGTTAACAGAGGCAACTTTGAAGTAATTACATGTATGCATGGTTCCCTTCAGGTTTTCAATCATTTCCCTGAAGGTATCCACGCGTTTGTGTTTGTGTACAATCTTGCTAGTCCCAGAATGACAGTTGAGCAGGTGGCAGCCTTTGAAAAGATGGTGGTAAGTGACATTGCAATATAACTGGGAATTTTCAAGATTTGTTTGTACTAAATGCTGGAGAGTCATCATTTCAGTAAACTTCCAAAATTTAGCTTATAGTTTCTGTGGGAAGGAGTCTACTATAGTCTACCCTTCACGATAAGCAGCAAGAAGTTGATACCTATAATATATTGAAGTGCTGCTGGTGCACTGTTTGGTGCATAGTCCTGAGGCGATACAGAGGGAAATTGGGGGTCCTGAAGTGTCCTTGCGGAGCCACGACAGCTTGCAATTACACTTATATTTATTTAGTCAACCATATACTGTACTGAAACATGTGGATGTATATCGGCCTGTGGTCTCAGCAAATTCTTGTTCATTAATTTACAGAAACTTTTTGGAGAGGAATTTCTAAAGTCGTGCTCACTTGTCTTTACCCATGGTGAAGAACTATGGCGTGAGCAGTACTCACTTAAACAGTACCTTGATGAGAACGCAAAGCAAGGCACATCCTACCTTGACACTTTGTTGACGAGGATAGACAGGCGAACAATAGCTGTAGAAAATAAAGGGATCAGTTCCGATGGGAAGGCCAATGTTCGGAGGCAGCTTATAAGGCACCTTGACCATTTCCATAGGAGGAATGTGTACACGTCAGCCCAGGTCAATATTCCTCGAAGCGAAATACCTGACACAGCTCGCAATATTATCCTGACTCACTTGGATCGTATGTCCTATCCAGTTGATAAAAGCGAAGTTGATTGGGAAGCAATCCGTTCCGAATTGTATAATCAACCCCATGCTCTTGTCGACCACTGGGTACAAAGAGAGATAGCCAATATGTCTAATAGTGCGATTTACGGGTTTATCAAAAAGGTAGCAAGATTTATCATAAATATGTTTTCATAAGAAAATGGGCATGCAGTTGAATTTTGTGAGACTGATCGACTAATTTCGGAAATATCACATTCCCTATATCTTACTCCACAACAATTTAATCTTAAATCTTGAATAGAGTTAACAATGGAGAATTATTTATAATGTGACAAAAATAATGAAGCAAGTTATTCATATTATTTAGATATTCAAGAGTTGTATGTTAGCGTTTTAAGGAATTAACTTCATATATATGGATGACACCGAAAAGAACGAGAATCGGTTTAGCCTACTAAGCGATTCTCATGCGATTTTGCATAGCAGAGAACACTTTTCAAGTTCAATAAGAATCCAGAAAAATATACCGCTCAAGTGATTATTATTTTTTTTTTTTTTTTTTTTTTTTTTTTTACAAAACATGACTTTATTCAATATATCAACAAAGAACCCTGACCCAGCGCTTCAACATCAAGATATTACAGTACGCTGTTATGGACCTCTCCTCATCTGTTTGTATTGTGAGTCTCTTGTTGTATTAAAATGAACTCCACATATCAGGTTTAACAATAAACAAACCTATATCGAATTTAGCCTTTTGCGTTTTGTTTTCTTCTGAGTAGATTCTTCTCAGGTTCTCCAGGACTTACCATCTATTAACAAAAACATGTATTTATGCATATTTCAACATCAATCAACTAATTTTACAAATCATTAAAAAAAACCTTCCCAGAGTTTAAATTCTTTTTCGTTGA
The DNA here is from genome assembly GCA_942159475.1 of Sthenelais limicola. NCBI lineage: Eukaryota > Metazoa > Annelida > Polychaeta > Phyllodocida > Sigalionidae > Sthenelais > Sthenelais limicola. Next base: position 13,886,369 of record OW804094.1, on the reverse strand, counting down.
TCGGGCCATATGCCGTACAGTCTCTCAACGCTCGTAGGGCTACCTTAACCTCTCTCAGAAATACAAAAAAGCATATATCATGGAACAACCTGTTTCTATATATATAGAACTTGGCTTTCAAGAACACATAGTTTAGCCTTTTATGCTTTGTCTCTATTGAAGGAATTCCTAACAATAAATGTGCCGCATTAATATCATCTATGATTTCACAATCGAGCCACTTGTTCGACCTAGGCCACCCTATCGGTGTATGCCAGAAATTATTGACCCTCTCGCAGTCTATAAAAACATGGAAAATATCATCCTTCTCTTCGCAATACCCACATTCAGGAGTTTTCTTAATGTCCCATTTCTTTAACAGGTCATTACAAACGATGATTCTATTTGCTACCCTGAATTGAAACGCCTGTAGCCTCACATTTCTTGTACATGAATATGGAATTGAATACCATTCTTTCGAGTCTACTTTTGTTATGTCAATACCTTTTCTTTCGAACATTGTTACCCACTTTCCATTGCGGTCTTCGTCGCCCATAATGGCTTTTCTAAACGCATCATATAGTTCGCTTGCTCTTGTTGTAAGTATGTTAACAGCTGTTTCTTTAAAATGACATATTAACTCTGGCTTAAAGTCGATTTCGTCATTACTTCTGAGCCGCGACCACCAACTTCTAGGTATCATGTCTCTTATTTGGAATCTTTCAACAAAATTAATACATAAACCTTTTTAGCTTCTCAGTAAAAACTGAGAAGCTTAATGATTCGCGTACCATTCTGTCAATCATCTTCATCCATCATGAATGTGTGAGATGGTTGTGGGGTAACAATCAGTGTGAAATCATCTGTCTGATCAGTTTGCATGTTTGCAGAAGGCTTATCTACTCCACCCATTTCCCACCTCCAAACCTCCACCCTGCCCCCCTCTGGTTATTACATAATAAGACAAACAAGGCCTTCCAGCTCCCTCCCTCCCTGCCTCCCTCCCTCCCTTGCCTTTCACTCATTACCCCCATCTCTCTTTGTCTCTCACTCTGAGTGCTGTTTTAGTGCATTCTACTAATTTTAGAGAGATGCACATACATAATTTCTTACTTTTAATGTCCTGAAAAATCCAATATCATAATTACTTTAACAGACCTTATACTGACCTCAGGAACCCTGTATATGACAGTATATATGATGTGTCATAGAGAAATGAGTCACAAGTCGCAAAAAATAAATTTTGAGATTTGCCCCCTGTTGTGCACAATCAAGCTACAGAGTAAATGTGCCAAGAGTTGAATTGAATAACGTTATTTCTCAAAGGTTAATTGAATAAAAGTAAATTCTAAAAAAAACATTCTAAATTTTACAAGAAAGTTACAAACTATTTAGCCTAGCCTAGAGCTACTACTTTTTTGTTTTAATAACTTTTTTTTATACCAACGACTTTTTTTCAACTGTTTTTTTTTTACGACCAACTTTTTTTTGACGACCAACTTTTTTTACGACCAACTTTTTTTACGACCAACCTTTTTTTACGACCAACCTTTTTTTACGGCCAACTTTTTTACATCCAAATTTTTTAAGTCCAAATTTTTTTACCAACTTTTTTTATTTTTACGACCAACTTTTTTTACGACCAACTTTTTTTACGACCAACGTTTTCTTTGACTAAATTTCAGTAATTATGACTTGACATCGTGCACAAATAATTGATCCTGAGAAGTTGTTTCCTTTGGAAACACAGGGTATAAACATTAAGTTAAACTGATTATAAAGTTAAATAGAAAAATAGTTGATAAAATCGCGCACAAATAATTGATCCTGAGAAGTTGTTTCCTTTGGAAACGCAGAATATATACATTAAGTTAAACTGATTATAAAGTTAAATAGAAAAATAGTTGATTAAATCATTGATTAACTTAATAATTAGTAAACTTATAACATGTTCTCGCCAGAAATCTTGCACCTTCTTAACGTTACAATCAATTGCTAAATCATTTACTGTGATTAGTCCTTTCTCCTTCCAGGATTTCCAATTTACTACCTTCTCTACATTGATGAAATCATTATTCCAAATCCTTTCACATATAGTACCTCTTTCTTAGACATTGGGTGTTTAGAAGTATAATATCTATTCCATAGCGTACATAAGTCAAGGTAAAAATCAATCATTCGAGTTGTAATCTTTTTTCTGGACTTGAAAAATATATCTAAATCATTTCCAACCTTAAGTGATTATTATTTTAATAGTTTGGTTATATTTCTCAAGATCTGTCCGCCTATTATTGTTTTTATATTTAGCTGGATAAAGGATCGTCGCAAAAACGGCCTTCGCAGCTGGGAGATTCCCAGCTACTAAACTAAACGTTCAAACAGACCAAGAGTTCTCAGGCGTTTTGCCTTGCAGATCTGCTGTCTATCTTATGATTCCTCATAAGATGACAGCAGATATTTAGATTTTAGGATTCGATTCTGTATCTCGTTACCTTTTTAATGGAATAAATGATAATCCCGGATTTTCTACCTGCAAAAGGCTATGAGCTTTGTTTTTCTGATCGGAGGGCTTCCCTGACCTGCCGCTATATATGACGTCATTGTGCACATGGTCATGTGATCGCTTCTGATGATCTGATTGGCTTAGAGCGGCAGTGGCTTCTTCCCATCTACGTCTTGTTTTGATATGGCGGCCATTGGTGACAGCCCTCAATTCAAATACGGGTTAGCGATAACTTTTTAATTGTTCAGTAAGTGACACATGTTCCCATTTGAACTTGGCTGCCCTTGGGTCAGTCTAGCTTCTGGGATTGGTTAGAAAGTTCCAGAAAAAAATAAAGCACTAAAACAGGCCTTCGGAAGACAGTGTCGGTATAGTATCGTTCCCCTTTCGGGCTGTCCACCAGCCACGTGACTTGAGTATCATAGCAAAGCTATTCCTGCTAGGAATAGCGGTAGGTGGTGCTCGTTGAAAATTGGTTTAGTGGACTAGGATCTTTACACTCTATTCGAAGACATATATATAGTATATTAATTTTGGCATTGATTTCTAATCTTCAACTATACACATGAATTGGGATAAAACTTAACATACGATGTGAATGAAACGTATTTCAATCACATCACAAGGTAATTACTCTGTTATTGGTCCTTGGGTGATTGAAGGGACTTGATGGGAGACACGATTTTACTGATAGATATCATAGAAATCCTGAAATAGCTGCTGTATTAATTTCGTGTGTTCAACGTCCTTGTTCCCAAACATTCATGGGTATAGAGCTGTTGAGATTTCAGGCACAAGGAGTAAACTGAGATACAGATATCAGCTGCATCGTGCTTCCAATGAGTCTCCATATTATAATATATTGAAAGTAAAATCTTCCTTTGTATTTGCCAGGATTGATTTCTCGACAAAAGAGACAGGCATTATGCATAATTGTAATCAGCTTATGCATGAATAAAATTATTATCTTGAATTATGTCTCCTGCTAGTTTTTTAAAAATTATTTCCATGATTCATTTTGATGGAGTTTCACGCGTTATCAAATGTAATATATATATAATTTGTCATGGATCATAACAATTACATCAGGATAAACAACATCGGAAAATGGTATGAACATCGGTTTTTCCAGCAAGTCTTCCTCAACAAATTAAAAACACCGTCATATGTGCACTGCTGCAGGCGGGAGTTGATGAAATGAAAAGCCCCCCCCCCCCGCCTCCCCCCGCCAAAAAAAAGATCTCACCATATCATATTTTTTCCGTTTATGGACCATTGAATTTTCTATTATAGTCTGCGGGGAATAAGGATATGTTCACAGTTTTTCCAGGATTTCAGTGAGATGGATCACATTTTTTCTTGATGGTATGATAATAGTATAACAATCGCGTATTGATTTGTGCTTGATCCCCAGACGAATCAATACTCGATTGTTATACTATTGGTATTAAAGTAGAGGAATGAGATGGAATGAAATTCTGATGCATCCACTTACAAATCTGATTACAAATTGATTGAAAACAATCTATGCAATAGCCTAAGCGAATTTGGGTATGTATGCAAAAAGGATTGACAAACTGAATATGTTAATAATGTCCAAAGACTCGAAGAATTAGAAATGATGAATTGTATCATATGTAGTAGTATATTTCGCGATATGATGTGAGAAACGTGAGCTATAAGAGTTAAAGAAATGATATGTAACGCATGATAATTAAAAGGAATTCAATATAAAATAATTTAGGATATTTGTATAGGCAACGCGACAAAACATCGACAGGGTCGACATGTGTTTTTTATATGATATTGTAAATGTATTGGCCTTTATTTGTAAAAAAGATAAAAAATAAGTGAAACTCGATGACAGGTTCATAGCATCCATATATATGGACAAGTTAATTGTTTAGATCTACTCATCGATCATTAGCCAAGCAATGGAATCTTTTGATCGTCCAAATCTGTGTGCGAGTAGCTTAGTTTTAAGATACCTGGTATATTAAAACATGACAGTTTATTACTAACTATAACCCTAACCCTAACCTTAAATGTGTGGTCCTAAGCAGAGCTATAATGGCTCTGTCCTACGTCAGTGCAGGTAGTAGATATAACACATTATACATGTATATAGTGTTTAGTCGGTCCCCAGTCAGATTTGACTAGTTCATCTTAGAGACTTCCGATGGCACCACAGTCTGGTGGACCCACTCTGTATAGTAATTGTTGTGATTTTGATGTATTATTAATATAATACTCCCCTATTTTTTCACTGGAAAGTCTTTTATAAACAGCCACTGTTTTGTTCCCTAAACAGCCACTGTTTTAAAGATTTATATAAACGCACATATATATATATATAATATCAGATATACGTTCCAATACGTGTTAAAACTCCTCGACTTCAGGAATTCAAGGCTATGCAATAACTAATAATCTCAGTGATGCAAATCTTCAGTAATTATATAACTAAAATGGCGGGCTAATTATGCAAATAGAGTTATAAGGTGTAAAAAATCGGAATCCTCACATAAAAAAAATCGTAATTCAAATTTTAAGTGGATATACTTGATACTGTGGCAAATATGATGAAGTAAAAAAGGATAATCAAGAGGGAAATCATAATTACAGTAATTAGGAAAGATGACATTATTGGCCATCAACATTTTGCTTGCTTTTTCCACCTTACGTTTAATGATTACATAACAACCAACGCATGGATTTTCATGAAACAAAAAGCATTATTCTTCTCTTCACAAGATCTACATAGAGAGCGAGAGCTGTACCTATTAGAATATGATCAACTAATGAATTATCGTGTGTGTGGTAATGCCAATATAATATTGCATTCACGTTACGTAATAACTTTTATAAATCAATACATCACCAATGAATATTCAATACCTGATTGTATGAGAAGAAGAGTAAACCTGTTTCATATATAGCTGAATAGGCTGGATAAATTCTTATAACCCAATACACCTGATTCAATGTGTATGGAAACCAAACTATAATTACCAATAGAGGGCAAGTCTGATTTTCTCCCAGTCATCCTCTGCCTTTTATACCCAACCCTCATGATAATAAATGATAAAACAGGCGGCTATAGTTTGTCTGGCATCTGATCCCGTCTAGGAACCACAAAGCAATGTCAGACAAAGCATTTTTAGCAACCCTTAGCATTGAAACATTAAGGAAAACGGTCACAGCTGGCATAATGCTATATAATGAATCCTATAATCAAGTTGTCCCAGATGCCGGCAGAGGCAGACAGGGGAGGAGCAGGGGTGTGTAGTGAGGGACGGGGAGGGGAGGAGATGTATAGGTAGTGGGGAGGATAAGGGTGGAGGAAGAGTAGGAGGAAGAGGAAGGTGGTGGTGGAGGGGGAGTTAAGAAGGAAAAGGAGCAGATTTTCATCAATGAATCAATACTCTCAAAAAGCAATACATGCAGCATATAGTGTCACGACCAGTATTTGCCCTCGCATGATTAATATTGCATTATTATGTAATGACCGAGAGTTGAGTTAATTAACATAGCCCATACTATATTGAAATATCTTCACTACCTCTAGAGCTGAGCTACCCCTATATCATATCATTAGATCTTACCATTATATCATGTAATATTAGCTCACAGTAACTGAGGCCGTATTATTCCTTATTATTGTCTATTCAGAATAGCTAGTATCATCATTGTTATCATCCTAGAATATCATACTTAAATATCTATTGATATTAGTCTCTATTGCCCTTAGTTATCATTACGGCATCACATCATATTTAAATATCTCCCCATATTAATGTGTATTAATACAGAGAAGAGATGGGGGAGAAGGAGAAGAGGGAGGAACACCTACTTTCCTCCCTCTCCCTTTCATATTATATATCAACTGGACAGAAGACAATGAATAAGTAAAGTCGTTATATTTATTTATTGGCTCGGTAGGCATATTGGTGATATATTCTCTCTTACAAGCTCGTGAGAAACAAGTAAAAACAAATTCCAAACAGCGACTGACTGTTGCGTACAGCTTTGCAGTTTCCTAGTCATCATAGTAACGGATTCTGGTGTGTCCTTCAAATAAAAAGAGCAGCAAAAATAACCCGACAGACTCCTCCAAGATTTCAGTTCAATGGCTTTTAGAAGGGCTGGAAAAGAATAGAACAAAATGAAAATATTTAGTCTTTAATGTCACTAATTTGGCAAAAGTTGAAACTTTTGTAAAAGTCGAAAGCTAAGCAACTATTAAATAACCCTATACGAGTGACCACATATTTAATCAATGGATTTTTTATTCCATCTACTTGTCATGTGTATGTTTCAATTTCAATACGCATGCGCAAAATATATTGTATACCCTACTCTCAATGGGTTGAAGATATATTATCAATAAATCAACACGTAGGATGCAGCACACAAGGGAAGACGAATCCACCCTTTAATATTTATTAACAAGCATAATTAGTATATTCGGCATTAAGTTGATTCACAGGATATGTTTGGTTATGTTGAATTGTGTTTTGAGTCTGATTTTTCCAATAAATCAGGGTTATTTGGGAAGGTTTCTGAATGTGAATTGTGCATTTTCTGGAAATGTTACCCTTATCAAAACAATTACTCCAAAATCAATCCCAATCCCACCGGCCAAAATGGACGCCAATTCTGCCGAACTGAATGTTATATGTGTTGATATACATCTTCAGTTTGTATCGCTATTGATTAATATTTGCCGCCCTCTGTTGGGACTCACAGGATCTAGCGCTGGTTAGGTTGGAACTAAATTGACTGCCGCCAGCATGGACTGATCTGCCTTACCCACTGAACCCCCCCCCCCCCCCCTAAATAAAATGTTTTTGTTTAATAAAGGCGACTACTCAGGTTGCCTAGAGATTGGCCTCCCTCATTATAGTTATTGTTTGTTTGCGTTATTTACTATCAATAAATTATTAATAATAATTATTTACTATCGATAAACAACATCAAAGCTAACCCCTCACTATCAATTCCATCATATTAGAAAAGAGGAGATCAAGCGGACTCCAATGATGGCAAACATGAAGGACATCTAAGAAGTGGTTCTATATGTTATGTTTGAGAATTTTAGGTTTGAAAAACGTTTGCAATATTTCTGGGTGGGCAATTACCAGTAAAGGAACTAAATATACTCCATCGGAGGACCAAAGAAACGCAAGGATATATTTATTACAGTCTTGAAATTTGATACATACAATTCATAAGACGAAAAGCACTTAACAACCCCAAAATGAGAACATTCAAACAAAAAGATCTTGTGAATGAATTACTTTGGAAAAATATTATTTTCTCCGACTTGTGACTCATTTACCTGTGACGCATCACGTATGTTTCCAGCACGCCATAAGTATGTTCATATGTGATCCGTTTCAGGAAAATGAGTCATAAGTCCCAAAATATAGATTCTGAGATATCACCATATATGAAAAGAGGCAATCAAACTGATTCCAATAATAGTAAACACTAGGACACCTAATAAGTATTTTTAAATTGTAAGTTTAATATTTTTATTTTTGAAAAGTAAAGTCTCTCTAAAGATCAGAATATTCAATAAAGAAATCGTGTCAAAAAACACTTTGAAAAATATCAATTTTACGACTTGTGACTCATTTACCTGGAACACATCACATATCACATTATTTGCTAGTGGTAGTGTATTACATTGTAACGACATAACAAGACAGTAAAGTAATCCAATTAGTGGTTAATGGGTGATACTGATTGCTGAGTAAAAAATGCCCACCCTCGATGAGAACTGGATGAAGAGCTATTCTTAAATCCACAAAGGATTTATTTTGCACACAACATCTTTATTCAGGAAAAGTTAGTCAACAAAACACGCTCACAAGAATAGTGGTTTTCGTGATGTGTTGAAGTACAATTTCTTGGCAGTGGTAGCAATTGTTATATAGGAAACAAACAATACAGACATTAAATAAAACAATGTCAATTATTAACATTATTAGGTATATTTACTAGAACGATTTACGAAAAGAAAAATTTAATAAAGGATGAATGATTGATGAAATTTACGGAGAATGCACTGCCAGTGTGTAGATGCTTCCTTTTTACTATGTATATATACATATATATTGAAACTTTATTTTTCCAAATCTTTTACATATGGTTACTCGGAAAAACTGGTCACATATCTCTGCCTAGACAGTTCTTCCGACAGAACCCTATGCCGATTTACTTAGGATTGGACTAGGATTTACAAAATAAAAACAGAATATTTTCTCCAGTGCTTTATACAAGCAAGGAAGGCTAAACAAGAGGCGATCAATGAGAAAGGTTATAATTAACGCATGCAGTCTTGCATGCGCTATGACTGTGGCAGTGGTGGGTGGGTGGGTGGGTGGTTGTGGGTTGCATGGAGGAGGGGGGAGGAGAAACCAGTGCTTGGATTTCAATGAACGCACGTGTATTCCATAACTTACTAAAGCTGTAAAACCAGCACTGGGCGGTTTATGGGTGAAATTCCCAGAAAATGTACAATTCACATTCAGAAACCCTCCCAAATAACCTGAATTTAATACAAAAATGAGACTCAAAACACAATTCAACATAACCAAACAGATCATATGTGAATCAACTCGATACCATTTATCATCTTTCAGCCAAATTGAGCAGAATTTACTAAATGTGCAGAGCTGCCGATTGTTCATTTTCTGGCGACCTGACCCTTATAAATACTTTCGGGTTCCCAATACCTGTATAACACCAAAATCACATTATTTCCTTAATATAACCATATTAAATGTGTTGATAAGGGCGTAAAGCAACCAATTTCACTCACTCACATGAGTACACCTGTTCCAGGAATAGAATTACATTAATACCATCATACCACTTACTAATACTACAACGTGGAAGGATTACATCTTAATTGATTCATCTGCATGACATAGGACACTAAATTTACTCACGCTACAACTGTATTCTTTGTTATGTAACTCACTACTCTGTGTGGCGCTCTTACCTAATCGTTGCATGGGTCAGATCTCCCGGAAATGTACAATTCGCAGCTCTACACTTTTAGGAACTTCTGCTAAACTAGGCTGAAAAATGATAAATACCAGGTATATGTTCGAGTATATTTGGTAATGGCATTGATTCAAAGTATCAGTTCTGTTATGTTAAACTGAATTGTGAAGCTCATTGTGGTCTTAAATGTGGGTTATTTGAAAGGATTCGTGAAGGTAAATTGTACATTTTCTGAAAATCTTACCCATATACACCTAATTTACGCAACAATGATTATTGACAATTCAGGGTGTGGCGAAAGACCGGGTTACAGACCAAGCTAAATTAATTTTACCAGAGCCACCCTATTAACCTGAATAACATGTGTTTTTTTTTTTAAAAAAAAGAGGCTATTTTACTGTTCCATGTAAGTTTCCAATGTGATTTCAAAGGTTTCAAGTCTTCAGAAGGTCGCGAAGGGGCAACCCTTATGGGTCAGATTTTCAGAAATTGTAAAATTGGCAGCTGTACACATTTAGTAAATTCTGCTAAATTAGGCTGGATGTATCAAATTTACCTAGTAAGGTAAATTCGAGTATATTCAGCATTGCATTGATTATAGCAAACTGTTTGGTTAGGTTAAAAAAAAAATTAGGTTGCAATTTAGTCAATACTAGGTAAATTCGAGTATATTCGGCATTACATTGATTCTACACTCTCCCGCGCGCCGTACCCGCGCGATACGGAGCGGCAAGTTATTTCGTCTTCAGTGAGACGATTTTTGTCTACCAAGCACCGCGGACGCTACTGGTGAACTGTGGTGACGAAATTGCCTGAACTTCTGATACGAAAAACGGCCATTTGAAACACGGAGACGAAATATGATATGCTCCGTATTCGCGCTCCGTTTTTCGTATTGAAAGACCAACAGACCAAAGGCTTGCCTATAGCCATTGTCTTAAGTAACACCTCCCACAGGCTTTCTCTGTATATAACTAGGTGCGAATATGAATCCATATTCCCTTTTAGCATTGTTGCATGAAATAGGTGTCTGGTGAGGATGTATATCCTACCAGAAATAAGATGTTCTTTATTTGTCTTTTTGAAGAGTACAAAAGAGTACAAACGAGTACTATATAAACAGACAAAAGGTTTTGACATAGCATTTTTTCTTGGTCCCCTATACATTTTATATCAATTCGAACGACTTGATGCGGCTGACGAAAATAATTATTTACGAAGAAAGTAATAGCTTGATTATAAATCTGAAAACATGGCTGTCTTCCTGACATTCATGGGGTTCGGGGATAATTTTTATATTCAGATCGGATGCATTTTGAGGGAGTTATGAGCTATCTAAAGCAGAAAGAAATATTGTTGAGGTTTTTTTTATATTCTGGCACATTTTCCTGTAACTCATCGCACATATTTGTTGTTGTTGTTGATACTTTATTTAGTCATTAATACAAAAAGCGACAATATCGATGGGAACTAATCTCCCTAACTAGGGAGGATGTCAAGCCCTATCGGAAAATATAGTTTTTTTAATATGCAAAGGTAACAATGCTCCCTAAGGTCGACGACAGTAGGGAGGCCTTTGCAAAAATGGTTTTAATTATTTAAGTTTGTGCAAGCAACACTACGCGCAAAAATGGAAAACAATCATTATTTACACAGTTACTCAGTATAAATTGAGCAACTATACCCTTATGAGTCATATACCTAGATATATTCAATATATATTCATGAAAAAAACATTCCCTGCTCTTCCTCTCCTTTCCCGCCCATCTCTTTCTTACTTTCTTTCAATTGCAATCCTCCTGTCTGCCTCTCCCCTCTTTCTCTTTCTGTCCTTGTCTCTGTTTCTCTCTCCCTCTCTCTCACACACACTTTTATCATCCAGACTGATTCCTTGAGGTCTTACTCACAGCTGGTTCTGTGGTGTAGTGGTTAGGATGCTCGCTTGTGAATCCTAAGGTTGCTAGATCAAACCCAAGCATGGGTAAGTTTTTTTTACTCTGTTTGGCATCAGTGGTTCTACACTAGTGGCCGTCATGCACTAATGGTCACGCCAGCTTGTCTGGCACTGGCCGGCTGGCCTAATCCTAATCCTTTAGCATTCCCAGGTTATTATTTACCCGTCGCAGGTACGAAAAACGCCGCGCGAATACGCTGAGACGAAAAATTTCGTATCAAAAGTGGGGACAAGAATTTCGTATCCAATTTCGTATCGCGCGGGTACGGTGCGCGGGACAGTGTAGCAATCTGTTTGGTTAGGCTGAACTGTATTTTGAACTTTATTTTCATCTGGAATTTGGGTTATTTGAGAGGATTGCTGAAGGTGAATTGTACTTTTTCTGGATTTCACCCTTGTATTCATTTTACTAATCGGAAATGAAAACAACTTCTTGTAGGATAAAATGGTTTAGTAGCGATTGAATCAACGGAATTCATAGAAGTAACTTCTATACAAAGAAAACCGATCTTTCATGTTAGTTGTCATAAATGTTCATATGTGATCGGTTTCAGGAAAAGAGTCATAAGTCACAAAATATGGATTTTGAGATATCACCATATGGGTCAGATTTTCAGAAAATGTACAATTGGCAGCTGTACAGATTTAGTAAATTCTGCTGCAATTTCGTCAATACCAGCTAAATTTGAGAATATTCGGCATTGCATTGATTCTAGCAATCTATCTGGTTAGGTTGAACTTCCATTTTGAATGTTATATTCGTCTGAAATCTGCGTTATTTGAGAAGATTGGCGAAGTGGAATTGTACATTTTCTGGAAATCTGACCCATATATATTTGAAAAGAGGAGATCAAGCTGATTCCAATGATAGTAACCAGTAGGACACCTAACAAGAACTTCTATACTTTAAGTTTGATATTTTTAATTTGAAAAAAAAAGTTTGCTATATTTCTGGATGGGTAATTACCTGTAAATGAACTAACTATACTCCATACGAAGGCCTTCAAAACGCAAGGATATATTTAATATAATGTCCTGATTTATATGACTATAAGTGTTAAACCCTCTAAGAATCAGAACATTTCAATAAAAAGATCTTGTCAAAAAAACACTTTGAAAAATATCAATTTTGCGACTTGTGACTCATTTTCCTGGAACACATCACATATTGTGTCATATTCTAGTGGTTAGAATATGCCTGATCTCATCTGATAAAATATGACGGTATCTAAAAACTCAACCTTTAGCAACTTCACGACACATCAAGACTGAAATGCGACTGGAAACAAACATATTTTGTTCAGCCTAAGCATAGAGCTTCAGCTTAATTTTCCAAATATAAATGATTGGTTTTCATTGCATAAGGACAACTTAGGTCAAGTCTACAGAAAGTGCACAATTGGCCTTCACCAATCCCCTCCAATAACTCAAATTTAAGACTAAAATCAGGTTAAGAATACAGTTAAACATAACCAGGCAGATTTATTGAATGAATACTATACAGATTACACTCATATATATATACTCAGTATTTATCATTTTTCACTCTAATTCAGCAGAATTTGAGAGACGTGTAGAACTGCAGATTGTGCATTTTCTGTAAATCTGACCCAGTTAGTTCATTGCGGACATTGGACACGTGTAGAGACTATGGGTTAATAGGCTGTTCCTGTTTAATCTTAAATTTCAAATCCAGGGAAGTCATAATGAATACCTTTATTGAGTCTTCACTAATTGTCACGACCCGTAATAAAGGATTTGCATAGCCGCCATTTTTTAATCTAAATTTGCATGGAATTATGTGACTAATGGTATGGTATAAAATCTATAGATAACATGCCATGTTCAGCATGGACTATTTATCAATGCTCTAATGTGAATACCCATGTGTTATGTTTCCATAACACAAGTCCCCATCTTTCTCAACATGCATTTGGTTTTCATAGATCATTTATACAAGGTATGATAGTGGTGCAAACATTCTTGCAATTGTTTTGTAAAATGTTGCTACATATGGGTGAAATCGCCAAAAAATGTACAATTTGTCTTCACCAATCCTCTCAAATAACCCAAATTTAAGAAAAAAGGAAGGTACAAAATTCATAACCAGACCGATTTATTGAATGAATACAATACAGAATACACTCAGATAGACCTAGTATTTAACCATTTTCACTATAATTTAGCAGAATTTTATAGATGTGTAGATCTGTAGATTGTGCATTTTCTGAAAATCTGACCCATATGTGTATGTCATATTTCATTAGAATCCATCCCATGATGCAATGTAGTGGCACATGCAAATCCCCTATTGAGATTTAAGATGAAACAAGAACATCCCATTAACGGCTAATGATTGCTATTCATAAGCCATCACCCAATTGGCCAATCGGCGGGTGGTAAAATTAGGACGTCACTGTAACTAAGACCAATTGATAGTGACTAGTTACTCACATGCTGGCATAATGCGCTTATCATTAGCTGTAGAAACAACAATTATTTTCTCATACAGAAGGGAAAGAAGACAGAACATTCTATCTTGTGCAAGATCAAGGTATGACCTTCTAGCTCATGGAAAGCAAAAGGAACAAAAGAGTAGGACAAATCTAGCAGGGTTCAAAAAAGAAAATTAATCAATTTTTTCTCAACTTTAAAAGACATCCAGTCCTTACCTTAACTACAGAAGAGAGATATTTTAGAGAACTTTATTCTAAAATAAAGTTTTAGAGAACTTTATTCTAAAATTATATACCTGGATATCTATAGGAGCAATATGTTAAACACTACAGATAACCTCAACACATCATTCACAATTCCCACCGGGAATGGAATACAATCCTCAGACCTCAACAACCACACTATCAGCAACATCAGCAATGTATCTCCATTTGTGAACCACACGGAAGACTTCGTTTATCTCATCTTCAGATGCTTGTTCACCTTGCTGTCGTTCTTCGGCAACATCCTGACAATATCAGTGGTTTACAAGTTTGATTTCTTGCATACAAGCACTCATTATTTCATCTGCAGTCTTGCTGCAGCTGATCTTCTGTCGTCTGTATCTGGGACCCCGCTCCTCATCTGGCACACCACGAGTAGTATGTATCGCGTGCCAGTTTGTATCCTGGAAAAGATCTTCAATACTATCTCAGTTGCTATGAACTTGTTCAGTGTACTGTACATAGCAATCGATCGCTATATTTACATCAAACATTCGCTCAGATATTACACAATTGTCACAACCAGAAAGACATTCTTGTTGATAATCCTAACCTGGGTTATAGTATCTATAGATATTGCTGCTATGTTTGTGGCAACTCAGAACATGAAAATCAGTGATTCTTGCAGAGTTGTTTTGATCTTGCCACATGAAATTGTGTTTTATGTCCTAATTCCTCACCATCTTGCTCTAATCTTGTTAGCAGTGATGTTTCATGCAGCTATTGCTATCATTGCGTACAGGCAAGGCAGACGAATCAAAGCCCTGAACCAGCCTTATGACACCATTGAAGCTTGTTCTATTCGCAAAGAGAAGAGTATTCTTAAGATGATGTTTTTTGTTCTGGGTTACTTTGTTGCCACTAACATTGCCCAAACGATCATGGGCTTTGTCATTAAGTACAGGCGTACCTTGGGAACTATTGTGCTAGAGAAAGTCACTGTTATCCTTTTCTCTGCCAATAGTTGGGTCAATCCTTGGATTTATGCTTGGAGAAATAAGGACATTAATTATGCATTCAGGAAACTCTTGGGGTTTAGACAACCCAGGGCTGTCCCAAGCTGGATGGAACCAAATGGAATTAATCAGGAACCTGCAGTCACCACTGTCAAAGGGTCACATCCTACAAGTGCTTTGGGTCTTATGCCTGCTGAAGGGAATGGGGCTGAAGGGAATGGGGCTGAAGGGAATGAGGGTCAAAGAGACAGAGCCACTCTTTCAAATGGTAACATGGCAGGTGATCTAACCACACATGTGTAATGAGAATTCTGCTGAACCCAGATAGCCAGATAGCGTGCAAATTTAACACCAGTGGCGCTGTAGGCTGCAATATCTCTCAGTAGGCTGAGACGGAAGCTTCCGCCGCCACTCTGTTAAGGTGTTCGCGCTGACCAGCACCCGCGAAAACGGTGATAAAAAATGTAACGATGGTCATGGGATTAAAAAATATGAAAAGAGTATATTCTCAGCTATCCGTAGGTATATAATTTTACGTATTTGAAAGAGTAGAGCCGGAGCAATGACTGTATGGGTAACCATGTTTAGGCCTACTCCGTTTCTAATCGGAAGCTACCGCCTTAGCAAAGCTAGAAAAGCTAGGTGGCGTGACGGTCGGATAATGTATTTTTGGGCTATCAAGGTTAGGGAGAATTACTGGTCTGTGAAATAGCTAATCAGAAAATCAGGTTTTCAGAAAATTTACACTTGGCAGCTCTACACATTTAGTTAATCTTGCTAACTGAAAAATGGTAAATACTAACTATATCTGAGTATATATTCGGTATTGCCTTGACTCAAATGATGTGTTTGGTTATGTTGAATTGTATTTTGAGTCTAATTTAAAACAATTAAATTCAGGTTATTTGGGAGGGTTTCTGAATGTGAATTGTGCATTTTCTGGAAATGTCACCCTCAAAGTGCGAGCCGTCAGCCAAATGTAACCCCACTAGATTTTACTTGAATGAGTTCAGGCCTAAACAAACTATTTTTGTTTCTTGTAGCTTCATGTTAGAAATTAGGGTTGGTCGGTCACTAATCTTTTTTCAAAAATGGTGTCAGGAAATCAGTGGGAATGTCGTAAAAGTCATTCATAAAGTTGAAAAAGTCTGTTGTAAAGTTGAAAAATTCTGTTGTAAAGTTGAAAAAGTCTGTTGTAAAGTTGAAAAAGTCAGTCATGAAGTTGAAAAAGTAGTACAAAGAAAAATAATCATAAAAGCCCTCGGACAAATGTCACCCCAATGAAAATGAAACAAATTGTGATTGTAGTATCAGTTTATTGTCAACGTATTTTGTCTCTATTCACTATGTTAATTGAATAATGTATTTTGTACCACGAGGCGATACAAGAAAATTTCTGTTTTGTCAGAAATGTGTTATTTGTATTCAATAATATTTATTTAACTATTAATGTTTATTATTGTTATTACTAACATTGTACCTACCTCGCACTGGAAGCACTGTAAGTACTTAGCTAAGTAAAACCTCCAAACCAACTCTAGTCTGGAATGTCCAGAGTATAATGTATTTTATACTCTCAGCTGTCATGATCTGTACCGATCCGTGATCTCAAAAGTACATTGAGCTGTGATTATCCTATTACAGTGTTTAATTTTTATACTGCTTGTGTAAGCATTTTACTTTGAGTGTATAGTCAATCACTCAGCTGTTGTAACGTATATCAATGTACCTTGATATATGAACCAAGCCCTAGTCGTTAGATATATTTACTCTGTCACATACTCACCATTATTATTATTATTAGTAGTAGTAGTAGTAGTAGTTTTTCATATTCCAATCGGGGGTAACAGCAGGAAGAAATGCATTAATATTTCGATGCATAGGCATGTCGACCTATTTGTCTCTTTTTATTGTAAGCTTATCTTGGACAAATAAAAGATTTTCTATTCTATTCTATTCTATTCTATTCTAATGTTAAATCTCTTCAGCCTAATAAACATTTTTCAAATCAAATCAAGATAGACATTACTTGAATAGCACAAACTATTTTTGTCTCTCTGAGTATCATGTTAGAAATTAGGGGCTGGGTTTGAAATGCAGGATTTTTTGTGCTAGTGTCCAAACGGATATGTTTTTCAATAAAGAGTGTGTAGTAGAGTGTGTAGTAGTATAAGGGTAAGATTTTCAGAAAATGTACAATAGCCAGCTGTACACATTTAGTTAATTCTGCAAAATTAGGCTGCAGTTTGGTCAATACTAGGTAAATTCGAGTATGTTCTGCAGAAGTACAACCAGGCAGAACGTACTAATGCTTCAGAGTCAGATTTTCAGAAATTGTACAATTGGCAGCTCTATACATTTAGTAAATTCTGCTAAATTTGGTCAATACTAAGTAAATTCGAGTATATTTGGCATTGCATTGATTCTAGCAATCTGTTTGGTTAGATTGAACTGTATTTTGAACTTTATTTTCGTCTGAAATGTGGGAGAAGATTGGCGAAGTTGAATTGTACATTTTCTTAAAATCTGACCCCTACACAGATTGCGGCAGTTATTGCAGAGCTATACGCAGGCCACGCACTTCTTGCGGAGCTCGGGTAAAACATCCACTAGATGGATACTCATATGTAATGTGTTTTAGGAAAATGAGTCACAAGTCGCAAAAATGATAATTTTCAAAGTGTTTTTTTTACAAGATCACTTTATTGGAATGTCCTGATCTTTGGGAAATTCATCACTTATAGTTATATCGATCGATGTATTAAATTTCAGCACAATGTACATAACATATCCTTTTGTTTTACAGGTCCTTGAATGGAGTATATTTAGTTACTTTACTGGTTACTGTTATTTAGTTACTTTATTGATTATATACTGCAAAGTTTTTTTTCAAAAACAAAAATATCAAACTTGAAATATAGAAATACTTATTAGATTATTAAAATCCATGTTTTGCGACTTGTGACTCATTTTCCTGAAACAGATCACATATTGCGGAGCTATTATTCTTCTTACTTTCTCCATGTGTATAATGGTAATTATGTATTGTATACACACCATTTGTAATCGTTTTTATTGGACAATTATAACCTCATGTTTGTTGAATAAAACGAGATGAGCAATGTTATATTACATACTCTGTTGAGTTGTTTGTAATCTTTTGTAATCTTTTTTTTCATTTCTTTTCTTCATTTAGGGCATAACATTTGTGATGTGTTTCAGGAAAATGAGTCATAAGTCGCAAAAAAAATGTTGAGATATCATTAGATATGAAAAGATGAGATCAAGGGGATTCCAATGATAGTAAACAGTCTTATAATCTTATATGTATTTCTAGATGTTAAATTTGATATTTTCGTTTTTGAAAAAAAAGGTTTTCCAATATTTCTGGGGGTCAATAATCAGTAAAGTAACTGAATGTAGTCCATATGAGGACATTTAAAACTAAAGGATATATTATATAGATTGTCCTGAAATTTGATACACCGATTGATAAAAGTCTCGGTGATGAACTCCCTAAAATTCAGAAAATTCCAATCATGCGATCTTGTAAAGAAAACACTTAGAAAAATATCAATTTTGCGACTTATGACTCATTTTCCGGAAACACATCACATTTACTCTTACATCGAAACTGAAAAAAAAACGCCATATCCGTTGTGGATGTGTTTTAGATGATGCCACTTTAACGCTTAAACGCTTCCGCAAATTACGGGTAATCACAAATGTGATGTGTTTTAGGAAAATGAGTCATAAGTCGCAAAAACTGGATTTTGAGATATCACCATATTTGTAAAGATAAGATCAAGCCGATTCCAATGATAGTAAACAGTCTGATAATCTAATAAGTATTTCTAGATTTTAAGTTGGTAGTTCTAGATTTTAAGTTGGTAGTTCCCCTTAGCTACTGGTAGTTCCCCTTAGCTACTGGTAGTTCCCCTTAGCTACTGGTAGTTCCCCTTAGCCAATGGTAGTTCCCCATGCATAGCCACTGGTAGTTCCTTTTAGCTACTGGTAGTTCCCTTTACCTACTGGTAGTTCCCCTTAGCTACTGGTAGTTCCCTTTAGCCAATGGTAGTTCCCCATGCATACACTGTATTACTGACCTACAGTCATTTGGGCTCAATCCGACTGCCAATGGCTGGCAGCAGAGGTGCCAGTCACTGACCGTCGGTCCGTGCTGGCCGACGGTCAGCTTACCATCGCCCAATCCCTGATGGACGGTCCTTCACAACTAAAATCTTATATGCCTGGGGTGGGAGGGTGGTAGCTCTAGGTCTACTGGTATTAGGAGTTTGAGATGCTTTAATTGAATGGTCCATTGTTCATTTGATATTATACATATTAATATTTTGAATTGGGAATTTTAAATTATATCATTTCCCTATCATTAAGACATGCTGGATCACTTTGAAAACTCAATATATACAAAAAATACATATTTCTTTTTGGCAAAACTTCTTTATTTCAACAAAAATCGAAATAAGTCCAACATAATAAATACACATAATCACATGAAATATCAATATCCAACATGATCATATCATATCCAGCATGATAATCGAATCAAATATTGAAACACCTGGTATAACACTCTATATGCACTTCTGCGTCATTCAAAGCGAGATTTCGTATAAGATGCAATCAGATCAGATGCAAAAACTAGCACAAACTGAACATTTTGGACCTTTATGATGACAATATCCCATATCCCATATCCCATTATTGTCAATAAGTGATATACATTATATATACAAATTATATACTGAAACTGACATTAACTCTAATTCACTCTAATCACTAATCATTTAGGCCCCAGTCCCCAGTGTTTGTAAACGTTCCAAAATGCTGGAAGAATCCGGCCACTTTGTTCAGTGTTCCTGGGCATCCATTCCTCCTTTTGGTCTTGTTGCCTTTTTTGGGATTGATCCCAGTGAACATTCTGGAAAGAGAGAGAGAATATGATGATTTCGTTAAGGCTACATTCTGCATATACTGGTAATGGCGATTACAGGAGGTGCTACTGGAGGAAGTTACTGGGGGGGGGGGGGGGTACTGGAGGAGGTTACTGGAGGAGGTACGGGAGGGGGTTACTGGAGGAGGTACGGGAGGGGGTTACTGGAGGAGCCTACTGGAGGTGTTACTGGAGGAGGTTACGGGAGGGGGTTACTGGAGGAGGTTACTGGAGGGGGTTACTGGAGGAGCCTACTGGAGGGGTTACTGGAGGGGCCTATGGGAGGAGGTTACTGGAAGAGCCTACTGGAGGGGTTACTGGAGGAGGTTACTGGAGGAGGTTACTGGAGGAACATACTGGAGGGGTTACTGGAGGAGCCTACTGGAGGAGCCTACTGGAGGGGTTACTGGAGGAGCTTACTGGAGGAGGTTAAATAAATAAAACGAATATGCACATAATATTTTGAATTATTGTGTAATTCATAGTTCTTGACATAAGGGTCATAATGCTTTTTAGTTTGTGGAAATATTCCAACTAGAAGAAAAGTTACAGCCAAAAAACTATTCAGTAATGGTAATGGCAATGGCAGCGGCAAGGGTCACATGGCATTGATCCTGTCTGTTCAGGGACATTTTCTTGGTAGATATAATTATTGTATACACACCTCTGGAACAGGTCCATTGTAGCCCCGGTCTTCTTATGGTACTGGCAATTCAGGAGAAAATGTAGGGAGAACAGCATGGAAATGGCAGCTGGGAACCCGCTGATATTGTCGTTGGTCACATGGCCATCAGCTACAACCATGTACCGTACAGCGGTTAGGGGTGAACTGCCTGCAAATGAGATTTAATATATGAGTTACATGTCAAACAGACAGAACCATTATATTGTTGGCTTTACAATTCTATATAAGTTCTTCTTTCCTTCTAATTTCTACATTCCATTGAATTTTAGTGACATCACAAGCAAGGCACTTAAAATTTTAAACTACTGGTTCACTCTTAATACATGCACAGCTGAATCATATTCATAATGAATCATGGGCACGTCGTCCCAAAACCGCGTCGGCCCAAGCCCCGTCAGCCCACCTATATCTGCCTATTATCAAATCACATATCAATTCAAATGCACAACTTACCACAATAGAATAGTGCTGGTGAAGCAGGTGCTGATGACTTTATATCATCTGCTGAGTCAGTCGTCTGCAATATCACAATGATTATTTAATTAGATGTTTGATTTTTCTCTTGTGTATCTATCACTTATCATCAAGGAAATATGCCTAAAATACCAGTTTGTGGGCATGCATATATCAATAGACATTGTTTATACTAGAGAAGCAGCTTTTTTCAGGGACAAGGCACTTTAAATTGCATGATGTATTTCAATGACATACATTTTCATGGACACATACTCATTTCCATACATTGACTTATATACCAAAATGTTTCATGTTATAAAACTTACATTTGCTTGGATGAGGATTTCCTCTGTATTTTCCTCAAAGTATGCCGCAGTCAACAGGAACAGCCCGGCGAACTGTGGAGCACTACTGCCGACTTTGGCCACTGCCTCTTCAATTGCGCAACTGAAAATGTTAAATGTTACAATTCAATTACATTTACAGAATTAATATTTAATTGCACACTGCCTTTTATTACTACTAATATTCGATTATTATTTATGTTGTTATTCCACTAGAGTTTGACAACAACAAGCTACTCCTATAGTTTTAGTTATTCAAATATAATGAGTTTTACTTTGGCTTCTATGGTTTTTCCTATTCTACTAGAATGCCTTTTACCGACCTCTATATATGGCAGAGATGCAAACACTATTATATTTGCATGGTACCTACATCAGGGATCTCATCTTCTTGTTCCTTTGATCCGCCTCAAAATATTTCAACATCTGGCTGCCAGCTCGCTCATAGGTGGACATGACATTAGTCATAAAATCCTGGCCGGTCAAAAGTTGGCTGTGCAGTAGGCTGCCCTCCATTGTCAACAAGGTGGGCCATCTCTCAGCTACCACAGCAGCTAATGCACCTGGAAACATAATAGAATACAGCAAGTCAGATGAGGTGTGTTTTCTACATGCAAAAATAGATATATAATTTTACATGAATATTGTCTAATTAATTACAGTTATGCTAACGTATTAATTGTTTGTTATCTTCTCCCTTAAGCTTTGGTTTGGTTTAGTTTGGTTAGTTTCACCTCCGCTAATAGTAATTAAAAGTTAGCAGATATACTGTGGTTTTATTATTTTATTCTGTGAAATTCCCTATTTCATGAAACCGGGTTTGGCCTGACGAAGTCAGGCTTTATTTAGGTTACCTAAATTTTGTCGTACAATTTGGTTTCCCGTAGGAAATCAAGAATATTTTTGTTCCCAGATTCCCGGAAAATACTCTGCAGTGTCCTCCGATTTTGCAGGAATTTTATTCTGTGTCTCTTGGTTGCCTGACAATGTATTAAGAGATGCTCTACACTCAGTTGAGTGTTGCATGTCTGACATACAGGAGCCACTTCACCTTTTAGAAGGTGCCTGTGAGTCAGTTTGGTGTGACCGGTACGAAGACGGGTCAGTATCACCTGTTCGGGTCTTGTCAGGTTATCATCTTTGAATTTTGGTGTGATTGATGGTGTGATTGCTCGCAGCTTGTTACTGTTAACACCATTCCATGTGCACTGCCAGCTACGTTTGACATGTGCCTGCGCCACAGGTACAATGTCTGTGTATGGCATTTGGTCAGCCCCAACAGGGTGCCTCAATGCATTTTTGGCTGCAATGTCTGCTGCCTCATTTCCTTCTATTCCAATGTGGCTTGGCACCCAGCACAACACCACTTCTTTGTCCAGTCTTTTGTTTTCAGTGTATGTCTCTTGAATTGCTTGTATGATTGGGTTCTTAGGATAAAGGTTGGTCACAGCTTCTAGACATGGGTGCGAGTCTGAGAATATGATGAATTTCTTCATCCGTGAGACCTGTACCCATTCAAGTGCCTTAAGCAGTGCTTTTCCTTCAGCAGTGTAGATGCTGCTTTCCTTGTGGAGAGCCTTCTTCAAGTTCCCAAATGGTGTATGCACGGCAAATCCAACACGACTACCATCTTTGGAACCATCGGTGAAAATGGCTGTATGGCTTTCAAACTGTGTCCTGATTTCACTGTATTGTTTTTCAAATACATGCACAGGAGTCTCAGTTTTCTTGTTTGTGTCAAGGTCCAGGATAACCAGGGGTAATTTTTGTTCCCATGGTGGAGTCTCTGGTGGTTTTTCAGTCATTACTCTTTTCATTGGTACACCAGCTTCTCGGAATAAAGACCTAGCTGTCACTGCCATTGGCTTGATGGCATTTGGCTTCGCCCGATACACAGTGTTCTTGTTGTCAAATATGAGTTTGTGGGCTGGATTTTTGGGGTTAGCTCTGACACGTATAGTGTATTGCAGTGTGAGCTTTTCCCGGCGAAACTCCAGAGGTAGTATACCAGCTTCAATATGAAGGCTTGGTGCAGGAGTTGTACGTAAGGCTCCAAGACAAAGTCTCAGTCCCTGGTTCTGAATGGGCTTAAGTCTGTCCAGGTAAGACCTTGGAGCAGAGGCATACACCATAGATCCATAGTCTAACCTTGATTGGATATACATTTTGTACAATGTCAGCAAGGTCTCTTTGTTACAACCCCAGTTGGGGTGACTGAGGACCTTCAGCAGGTTCATTGCCTTCTGGCATTTCCTCCGGGGGTATTCAATGTGTGGTTTGAAGGAAAGAATCCTGTCAAATACCACGCCAAGGAATTTTACCTCCTCCTGGACTACCAGATGTTTTCCTTGGAGATATAGTGTTGGCTCCTCTTTGCACCCTCGCCTTCGGCAGAAATGCACAACACAAGTTTTCTCTGCTGAGAATTTGAAGCCATTGTTGGTGCTCCACTCAGCTAGTCTTGTCAGAGTCTGCTGTAGTATGCGTTCAATTGTTCGCATGTGGGTGCCCTTGTAGCAGATGACAAAATCATCCACATACAAGCAGCATTCAACACTAGGTTGAAGTTGTTTAGTGATGCTGTTGATCTTAACACTGAAGAGGGTCACTGAGAGGATACAGCCTTGGGGTACACCCATTTCCTGCTCTTCACTTTCGGAGAGGACTGACCCTAGGCGGACTTGGAAAGATCTATCCGTCAGGAAGTTTCCAATAAATCCAGTCAGTCTTCCTCTCAAACCCAGCTTGTGAATGTCTCTCATGATCCCATACCTCCAGGTGGTATCATATGCCTTCTCCAGGTCAAAGAAGACACTGACCACATGTTCTTTGTTAGCAAACCCATCTTGGATCCAGCTCTCCAGGCTCACTAGGTGATCTGTTGTGCTGCGTCCTCGACGAAATCCGGATTGGTGAACTGAAAGGTGCCCTTTCGATTCAAGAAAGTAGACTAGCCTGTTGTTCACCAATCTTTCCTTAAGCATTAGAAACTATATTGTTGTAGTGTGGGACGGACTGGGATGGACGAATGATGTATAGGGTACATTCGTCCGCCACCAGGGGGCAGGGTCTCACATTGTGAGTGAGGACGGATCTCTGGGGGGTATAAATAGGGGTGAGATTTTAGGGTAAGGGCAGTTGCAGCCCAGGCATCAAGCATTCCACATCTACCTTTCAAGATACTTCAATAAATGGGCTACTAGCTGAGACCAAGATTCATCTCTTATTGTTGTAATTGTTAGACAATGCAATTCGTCCTCTCGTCCATTCATCCACTCGTCCGTTCGTCCGCATTCGTCCAAACTAAGTAGAAGGATATTCCAGCAGAGAACTCAATGGCTTTCTCCTTATGTATTAGTGAAGTAATGAAGGCTACAACAATATATATATACATTTTCTGAGTAAATGTTCTGGGTAAATTTCTCACAATCATTTATTTCTTTTCTTTGCTGCCAGTAAGTCGCCTCCTGCAACATGCACATATCTGATGTCATTGATGCACCATTACTGGAACTGTGGAGTGCCAGTAGTTCCTTCCTCTTTGACTCCATTGAGACACGAGTCTCCCCAGTAGGCATCGAATCATCTTCCCAACGAATACATCCATGCCTGTAAAGAAGCATTACATTATAGTTGCGATCTAATTAAAGTATTCACTTAGACCCTATATGTATAAATGGTCGATCACTATGAACTGAGGGCCAGTGTAAAAAATTGTTATCCATTCAATCTATAATATTGTTGTCATTAAGAAAATACAGATCATTGAAGAATGAGAAGCCCCAAGAATTCACTCATAACATTCAGGCAAGTAGTGGCATTGAAAATCAGTCCTATACTATGAATACATCCCTTCAGATCGAATATATTAAATTATTCTTGCATTACACATTAAATATATTAAGCTTATTATTATTATGCTTCTTACTTGTCAGTCCTTCTTTTGGGCTGCGACACACTCTTCTCAGCTCCCGCGCTGGTCTCAGCTCCTGCGCTGGTCAATGGCTGCTTTCTCTTTCGGGGGGCCCGAGACCTCCTGATTATGTTGTCATACCTGTTGACCAGCTGTCGCTTCAGGCCCGACACACCATCCCCCATCACCTCCCCCAAAATCGTGTCCAGCAGACAAGGGAATCTTGCGCACAGATTGGTGGCCACAATCTCCAGTTGTGCAGCTTTGGGATGAGGATCAATCTGTGGGAGAAACAAAACATCTTATATTTTCTTGTCAAAATTCAGCACTCTCCGACATAACCATTCATCGATAGTGTGCACATGGTAAAGCATGCTCTTCATATAGTATATACACATTCTTTGTGTCATGGTTCTGAATAATCTAATCGAACATCATTACTATTACCATGACAGTGATTTTTACCTAAACCAAAGTTGACTATTCACAAAAGTATTGACATTGTATATATTCAATTAAATTCAACTAATTCTTTAAAAGGTAAAAGGTAGTGAACTTATCCGGAGATCTGTTCCAGTTAATGCCTTCTTGTTAATCTTATCTTATATCAAGTGAACTATACAAAATCTAGTAATTTTCTCATGATATTGCCAGCTACACCAACCTCAATAATCTCATCCATTACGTTGCGCACCATGGCACATCGCATCTTGTGGGTTATAGTCCCGGAAGTCAGGGGCCCTAGGTGTGGGTGCCTGATCTTGGGACTGAAGTCAATATACCAGGGTTTGCCCAGAGCCAACTGGGTTGATTTGACTGGAGGGGTAGTAGGGGTAGATGTCATGTGACCTTCTTCTGACTCGTTTGACGAAAACAGAGATTAGTCTTGCGATGCACAGGAAGAAGGGATGACTAGTGTAGTGATGGCGTTAATTGCACTTTGTACTCTCCTGTTTTCCAGTTCTACAGTGATCTCTGCAGAAAATATCAAATGTCAAATTAGCTATGATCATACTAATCTCTGATATTTCACAATCAACAATTAATTTCATTTGATATATACCTTGCTTTGTTACCATTTCCACTAATGCCACATACTTCATCCCTCCCTACATAAAGTTTGTGTGCAAAATTCAGTCACAAATTTAATAATATATAGCATATTTCTTACTTGTTGCTTCAGCAATTAGCCGCATGCTCTGAATAGGACTCACAATTGTTTTGAGATCATCGAGCGTCACAAACTGTATGTCTCCGGCATCGATGACACCATATTCAATCATTAAGAGCTTGTCCAGCAGGAGCCATTTCTCGTTGGACAGGTTCCCAATGATGGTTTGTATTGCTGTTTGCACAGCTGGCGGTAGCATCCTAAAAGAAAATATGAAAACATTGAAATAATATGTATGCAATAATATGGCCAATAAATATTGTATAATGCTGTATACTTCAGGAGTCTATACTTGAGTACTCTATCATGCGCTACAATAAGCAGCCAGTTGCCATTTTTTAAAGTGGTCATTACTGGGGGAGGGCTGTACATGGGTCCTATAGATTAAACAATCGAGCCTATACCACAAGACAATGAGACACCTTCTAATAGCATCCAAAAGTATAATCAATAAAATTCTAGTATCTGACTGAGTTGGGGGAAACCATCTGCCCTCGTATCAATGTCATATAAACCTATCTTTGCAAATTTGGGTCATAAGTATGGCTCAGGGTGGCACATACAATTGTAGATGTCCGGGGAGCAGGGACACCTAATAATTACTCTATTCTTACTATTATATCTATTTGGAAATTTCCACTTTGCTGAAAATTATCATATATAAATCACAACACAAAACTAAGCTCTACAGTTACTCGCCATCCAAATCCACTTTATTTACAATAATGTATAATGCAGTTGTATATCGGTGTATATGGGTGTAGTTTCAAACAAAACCGCACTCTTCACACCTGATACATTTCCCAAAGTTCAATATAAAGAGGTACACAGTGCACAATCACAAGTGCTTCTTAAGCTACTCATCCGAATCAACAGTATACACATTGGCAGGGTAAGTTAGAAATCTTTGAATATCATAACCTCACAAGAAGCTCTTAAATAAATAAGGCCTAATGATTGAACATAGGTATAAATTCTACATTCTGTTACTGATAATCAACATGTTTATGCAGTATAAACAAGCAAAATACATTACTAATATACTCAAGTCCATGGGTCGACTCAGAGCAATGTCATATCTCGATGAGGTGGGGCATGCTTAAGAACAAGAAAACAACAATGGTTGACTTTATACACATCCAAAGACCAGGGATCGAAGAGGTCTTCCAGGGGAGCACATATTGTTCTTTCGACTTCATCACACATGTAATATAAGTTCAAATCAAAGTCCAGTTCAACACGATGTACTTGGCAGACAAAAAAACATTTCTTTCCAGGTGTTACAATAAGAACAATTTGACCAACTGTTGTCAGACCCTCCTTTGTTGCGCTTGTCAATAGACACTGATCTTTGGTGTAGTCTATTCCACAACACATAACTTTCTCAACAGTTTGCAGTGGTCCAAACTGTGTTTCTACAGACCCAAGCGTTGTCTGTACCTCTGCTGAAAACAGGTTTGCGTGGAAGTCTTTGCGCTCCCCAACAACGATTTCCTCATTAAACATATCTCCTGACTGCAAGTAGGATTGCAGGAGCTGGTGTTTGTTGGCAGTGTCGATGTTACGTTCTTGACATTGTGTGCTGCCTTTGCAATTCGTTTGAAGTAACTGTGTTTAGACTCAAAACGCATTGTCCAAACTCTTATCAGGGGCCCAAACTGGAGAATAAGTTCTGGGTAGTGGGTAAGGTAGTGGTGTTTGGGGCGAAGACGGACGTCTGGGAACAACTCCTGGCGTTCAAGGAGATAGTCCTTGATGGCGATGTCCAGTTCAGCGACTTGCTCTTGTGTTATGACAGGAGCCATCACCAACTGACATATCTCCCTGAGCAGGAGCATCAGTTGCCATGCTCTATTGTTAGCATCAGGGATGAGGTGGCCAACAATCAGAGGGAAGAATCTGACAAACTGGGCATTTTCCATTGCCTGGCCCCCTAACTTTCGTCCAGCCACATGAACAATAGACGGTATCGAGTTCCGGTCACTCACTTTGAACCGGAACCTCTTAATCAGGCGGTTGAGCTTGTCGAAGGTGAAACAACCACTGTCTTTTACAAGATACTCGATGAAAAGAAACATGTCATAATTCACCACACCCTCAAATAAATCGTGTGCCAGGCATGGAGGCAAACCTGGGTTGCACACATGATAGTGTGTGAGTTCATTGAGGACCGATTCCCGCTTAACTCCTTTTGCCCAGCCAACTTCTTCTTCCTGCACGGTCATCACCTTTGAACAGAGGGTCTTCATGGAACTGGGCTGTAGTCACCTCACAGAAACGACAGAAGTAAGTCGAGTTGAAACTTTCGATGAATCCAGCGACTTGGTGGGCTCCAAGGTTATCTCCTGATACACCAACAACATACACTTTACGAACCTCCCCATTAACGTTGATTCCATTTTGATTAACTTTATTCAGCATGCTGACCAGAGGTTTAAGGATAGCGTCCATACCAAATGTTTTAATGTGTGACTCCTTAACAAGCAATGCTAACTGAAGATGGTCAATCAAAGATCGAAATTTGGGTGGGATGTTCAGCAGCGTGAAGTAGACAGCATATACCTTGTGCTTTCCACGCCCTGATCCCAGAGGGTTAAGGATTTCGAAACCATCTTGGTACAGTAGTATATCGAGGGAAGGTTGGCCTGATGTCTTGCATTTCATCTCCTTGTATACCCTTCCATCTGACACATCTCTGAGGGTACCATCAGTTGAAGAATGTGTATCGCAGTATTTGAGAAAACCAGGATTCGAAACAAGGACAGAGAGAGTTTTTTCGATCGGTACCAGGCTGACATAGCATGCTTCCTGTTGATCATTGAAGCCTAGAAAGACACTTTCAGCCTCATCATACTGGAAATTTTCTTTGTAGTAGCGGACACGCTGCTTCTGGGTGCTGAAATGCATTATAAAATTAAATGAATTAAATAAATTATTAAGTATTAATACTTAATAAAAAATAAGTAATTGTATTTTGTAAGGAGCTATGTTTATTTTAATCCACACAATCCAACAAACCCATACATAAAATCAAATCCAAACGTACATCAATCACATCATATATATGCTGTATATGTAATAATTAACCAGCAATGCTATGCTGTATATAGAATATAATAATTAGCCAGCAATATTAATTAGTCAGCACAGCTTATCCAGAACATTCACTGCACATCTCGCATCCTTGGATAAACCACGGTTCCACGCCCTCGCACTGTGGATGGTAGGACCGGTCACAGTATGTGCAGTACAGGTAAATCCTAAAATAGACAGAATGATGAATTTTATACAGTATTTTTGATAGGCAGGCGGGTAGTAAGGTAGTAATTTTTTGATCGATTTTATAAAGTATACAGTAGGCGATTTGATACAGTATACGGTAGTATGTTTTTTGCGACTACATCAACACATAAATAATAGTACTAGGTGACATATATCGGGTTGAATAAGTGTACTAGGCGACATATATCGGGTATACAACCTGCATAACATCTATGCAATTACTGTCGCAATTTGAAAGCGTGGTGCTTTAATGTACATGTAGATTTTGATCTACACAAACATACCTGTACTGAACATCGAAGAAAACTCTCTTTTTGATATGGACGTCGGCTTCCCGTGCACTGTAACCATTGAGCTGGTCTTGCAAATAGAAGGCATTCTCGAATGTGGGCCGTTCTTTGCAGGTGACGCAAGTCCACCTATACTGGATGGCCAACTCCTCGTTTGTGGGTGGCCTGTCTCAGTGTCTCCTGAAATTCTGAAAGGAATTATGTCTTGTTTTATTTTTTCATTCACAATGATAATATTTTTTCGTTCACAATGATAATGTTCCCCCACCAACCCCGGTTCCACAGCGCTTGTAATATATATGATTTGTAACTATCTCCTTCTACAATTATTTTGGCATATATATGATTTGTAACTATCTCCTTCTACAATTATTTTGGCATATATATGATTTGTAACTATCTCCTTCTACAATTATTTTGGCATATACTCGGCCATGACAAAATATCAGCTAGGAAATCATTGACAAAATATCAGCTAGGAAATCGATGATGACCGCCAACATGTTATATGGTTGTAACCAAAGCTTTTCTATACAATAACTGCTAATAATATAGAAGGATCTCTATATTTCTATTAATCGGACGCTTCCCCTTTTACATCATGTGCATACATACCTTTCCATTATACCAATTTGTGCGGAAATTGAAATAGAGGTAGTAGAATTATAGCCGGTAGGCAGAAGGCAGGTTCAATTGGAATATAGCAGGTAGGCAGAAGGCAGGTTCAATTGTAGTTATTGGTTCTGCAGCGAAACGTGGAATGATGGCATACCTAGGACGCACCAGCTATTTAAGGCAGAGTTTGATGCATTTCGGTCGTCTTCGTTGTCCAGTCGCGCTCTTTGATGTTGTGCCCTCTGATCTTTGGAAGAAAGAAATCCCCGGCCTGCCGAGTTGAGTCGCAAGGGGCGATAAGCAGTCTACGAGTCGCAAGGCTCATCGCCCTTATGGCGATGAGCCGATGAGCCGATGAGCAGTCTACGAGTCGCATCACCCCACGAGTCGCTTCGTTAGTCGGTGAACTTTTCACGCGTCACCGTCGCGCCGTGTCAAGCGCCGGGTATAAATGTCGCGGCCGTTCTCATGGATTCTCATACAACGTTTCAACTGCCAAACCTACAAGAGCCTACAATATACAACAAGACAAGCCACACAGCCAACAAAGACAAGCCACACAGCCTTGCTATGGAGCAATTGCCTTGCTCTGTCTGCTTGGTTGTTGCCGACGCAGACTGTGTCGAGTGCTCCACCTGCACCAGATGGGTCCATAGGTATGTGAACATTTTTATATAATAACATTGTATTTGTTATTATTGATCGCTGGCTTTCATGTGGATGTGGAGCAATACATGCATGGAGCAATACATTGGACAAATATACCTGGAAAATACCTAGGAAAATGAATGAGACCACAATACCCGTGGGTCATTACAGGAAAATGAGGTCACAATTACCCAAATTCATCATGATCACTATAGTGACCCTAATGTTACCATGCATATTGACCCCTAATGTTGTTACCACGCTTAAACTTTTCTGCTTTAATATAATTGGGCTTTAATACCAATGAAATTCTGTTGTCCATCTTTCTTAAATTTCTCATCATAAACTACCTCTACAACAGTACTCGTTAGAAGTAACAGTCTACCTGGCCCTCTCTTATTTTAGAAGTAACAGTCTACAGAAGTAACAGTCTACCTGGCCCTCTCTTATTTTCTGCACGTTATTTACCATAGGCCTATTAAATATGCCCCCCCCTTTTTTGGTCTCTGTATGTAAAATCTCCACTGTTTGTTACACATGAATGTGTATTGGTCATAGACATGATATCTATGCCTTTTTTCTCGGCCTTTTTCTCGGCCTTTTTCTCATGGTTGTGTAAAACAGTGGTACTCTCAAGTATAGTAAAACATTTGCGACATGTAACTCATTTTCCTTGCAACCATTTGCGACCTGTGACTCAATTTCCTTGCAACCAATGTACACGGATATATAATTTCCTTGCAACCAATATATAACAGCGCCAACCAATGTACACGGATATAACAGCGCTAACGTCGCATTTTACACCTGGATTTATACACATGCTGTATTAGCTTTTTACACCTTGGGTACAACGCCCCCAGGTGTGAAAGGTGTAATAATTTTGTCACTATTGTACATGGGTCAGAATGTCAGAGAATGTACAATCGGCACATTTAGTAAATTCTGCTAAATTAGCAAGCTGTTTGGTCAGGTTGAATTTTGTACTTTATTTTCGTCTGAAATTTGGGTTATTTGAGGAGACTGGCGAAGTTGAATTGTACATTTCATGAAAATCTGACCTGCATATATTATGAAAATCTGACCCGCATACATATACTGTTAGCTGTGTTTCGGACAACTGTAATTAAGAAATTGCATGCTGATCGTGCTGATAATAATAGTAGCGAAATATGTCAAGACTAGTAGGATTAGTGAAATATATCAAGACAGGATAGCTAGAAATGTTTGGTCATGTGATCTCGTCCTATAAAATATTAGGATTGCGGCACTATGTGTAAGACGTACCGCTAAACAATAAAACACACCACGGGAGTTTCTATCGGATTTACCACCGATCTACCACACAGATTGTGATACATCTTTAGGATTAGCAATCAGGATCCTAGTGATTACTCATTTGATGCAACCAACCGCAAGTATACTGAAATAACTGACATTTTCTATACTGACTGGAAACATCAGCGATTGTAGCACCCATTTTCGCCCAACACTCAATTACATAACCCCGCGTCCCTACCAACCACCCGTGACCCGTGACCCAAAGCCCGCCATCGCTCTATCAATGGCCGGGACTAACTCTGTGATCCCAACCTCACCAGCTCGCACGCCAGAACCCTCTAACCTGAACATTTCTACCCCTATCACCCCAAATCTTGACAATATGTTGACTGTAACAACCCCCAACCCCGGGGCCAACTCAGATGCAGCTGATCCAGCGCATAATTCTGTGACAGACGACCAAAACCCTGGGCCAGTTAGTCCGAATTCTGTATCTTGCTATATTCCCAACAAGAATATCACCTCCCTTAACAAACTTGCAGCAGACCTAAAATCCTATTACTCAGCTCTCCATAAGATACAACAAGAATCGACAGCTGCAGTTGATAGGAAGGTTGAGCTATTGGCTGGGGATGTAAAAAGCATGAGCACTGAATTTAAAGGCCAAATTGACACGCTGAATACTAGAATCTCGGCCATTGAAAGTGACCACTTGCCTAAGGATGAGTTGCTAGATCAAATCTCGACTATGGTTAGCACTGAAACCAAAGCTAGCCAAGGCGCAGCCAGAGCTGAATTAGACAGACACATCGATACTACAAACAAAAAATGGACCAAATGGATGAATGACTCCACCGCCACTCTGGAGAGGAAAATAGAAGATTTCAACCAAAAATTACTTGGCTATGACACAAAAATAAATGAAATGGTAGGTGATATCGACTCAAACCGCGCCTGGCAAACACACACCCTTTCAATCGCTTCCAACAACACCATTGCTATAGCGAAAGCAGAGAAGAATTTATCATTGACCAATGATAAACTGGAAACCATCGACTCCAAGCAGCGAAGCAAGAATGTTATCATTGATGGTTTACCAGAAAAAACAGGGGAAAATATCCAGAAACGAATCACAGATCTTATCTCTCCAGTTATCCAAAACTTCACCACTAGAGATATTGACATAACATACCGCCTGGGACGCTTCAACAAAGACAAAACTCGGCCTATACTTGTTATCTTCTCCTCGTCGAGGACCAAGGACCAAGTAATCCAATTTTCCAAGCAAATAAAAGCCAATGGCAACAACCGAGACTTATGTTCAGAAAATGTCACAAAGCACTAAAAGAACTCGACCCAGACAACCTCACTTAGAAAAAAAGATATTATTGGGATGATCTACCAAATCTAGTGGATGGAGCAAGGCCTGAGGACCAAAAATCTGAGGAGTATAAAATGGGAACAGCATTTGGGTATCAGGGGGAGCATGTATATGGTACCTAAATTGTAGGTTTTCATCAGCTGAACAAGCTTACCAATATCGTAAACTTATCACAATCAAAGAGTGGGATTTTGCTACAGCTGTTCTTCACACAGATAACCCCTACCAAATAAAACAAATAGGAGACAGCACAACAGAATCAGATGAATGGAACAAAAATAGGCTAGCCGAACTCCGGGCAATCATGCTTGCCAAATTCAAGCAAAACTCAGACCTAAAGGACAAACTTTGCTCGACCCAATATGATGAGTATTTGGAAATGACTACGAGCGCATACTGGGGCACGGGACACTGGCTAGGAGACCCAGATTTTGACCCTGACCGCTTCGAGGGTGAGAACCACCAGGACAATCTTCTTACCGACATTAAAGAAGAGCTACTACGCGAGGCTACACCTTAGAATGGCAGGACGTATGGATTTCTGTGTCATTGGAGATTCCAGGACAAGAAAACTGGAACAATATTTAGACAACTACATTGACCCCACCACCCTTACCACCCACTCTTACTCAGGCGCCTCGTTGAAAATATCTGCCTACCTTGCGCAAGACGCCATAGCAAGACATAAACCTCGCCATATATTCATACTGTCAGGTTTGTGCACAGTCACGCGCAAAAACTCGACCACCAAGCAAGTGTCACTCGCCAATATAAACATCGGGGAATCCATCCAAACCTATATAGCGGACATGGATTACGTGGAAAACTTGCTGGAGCAAGCAATATACCCCAAATCTACATCCATTGTATTCTGTCCCATTGTGGGTATGGATCTCTCCACATATAATGGTCAGAGCGGCGTCCACCCAGAGCAAGACAACCTAAACGCCATTGTTGAGGGAGTAAACAAAGCGATCTTCAACAGAAATGAAAATCTTCTGCTCCTCACACCCTTCACCAATACTTTTGTGCATCTGAATTCTTATGGAAGACATAAGAACATCTACTCAAGGCTACCAGACGGCTGTCATCTTCCGCCTAGAGGCCTCGACGAGTGGGCCTGGAAAATCACGCAAGTGTGCAGACGCCTAGCCATTCAATAGGGGAATTTCCATCGCCACCGTCATGAGTTGGAACCAACGCATCCAACTTATCCAATTATTCGGTGCTCATTATCGTCGATGATGTAGCACTGTAAATTTGGACAGCCACCAATAGCCTGATATATCAAAATTACTGGAATGAAGACTAGATTTATTCACTTCATTTGAGGTCGGTGACATCTTTTCTAAACATTATAACACACCTAGATTATTCACCCAGCACCTACCATTACTAAGTGAACTTGAACAATACCACAACAAAACCCCGGTTTGGCTGCTCCATTATCGTCGATGATGTGAGCCAAAGATGTGTAATACAAACCCACCGGGCATCTTTCTTCAAACAATTAATTAACAATCTTGACAATAGTTCCCTAAACCTACCATTTCCACCTTGTTTTCCTCTTCTTTGGCGCAGAATCCATTCCATTCCAACCTGTCATAATGTATCCGTCCAAACTTGGGCAATGAAAGTGTACCAAACTTAGAATAATGAATAAATTGCCATATGTTTCATGTTCTTTACAGTAAATGATATCTGGTTTGATCTCATTTCATTCCTTAACGAACCACTTGTTCACTTGATTGTCTGACCTGACAATCTGTGTCTCACTTGGGGCCATCCTCGGGTACGTGATATTGACTAGAAATCTCATTTTTTAATAACTCACTCGATTTTGTCCATTCTCGTCGATGGTGGATAAACCAGAAGATTATTAACAAATTGTAGATCATTTCCCCGGGGAGGCCCCAAGCGATCGGTAATAACATTCTATACCAAATTGATATTATTACCTAACCTAACTGACTGTACATATCATTCCAACATATGAATCGACAAATTACCTAGGTAAATCCGCCATATAGAGCTCCCGTCGGAATAAATTAATCTGGTCTAAACTGACCAATGACTGACTCAATCAGTCAACTTCATAAGCTAGCTTGTGCCAAGGGCTTTAAGATCGCAAGCCTTAATGTGCGTAGCCTTATGAAAAACCATGAGGAGGTGGAATCTTTTCTTTTCAAGTCAAAGGTAGATGTCCTTCTTATTTGCGAGACATGGCTCTCTGACAGGGTATCCAGTAACCAATTGCTTATCCCAAACTATAAATTGATAAGGCTTGATCGTTCTAGTAGTAGGTCCAAAGGAGGGGGAGTCGCTGCTTATGTTAAGAGCACCATTGGAGTCGATAGTGAGAAACTCTCCAACCTAAATGTCAGTAACACCAATATTGAATTACAAGTGCTGTTGTTTAACACTGCTAACCAAAAAACAAAAACAATCCTCAATGTTTATAGGCCGCCTAGCGGCCTCTATTCAGAGGCCATTAAAACTCTACAAACAGTTATCAGCAACTTGTCCACAAACCATGAAATTTACCTTCTAGGAGATTTGAACATAAACTTAAATGATGGCACGGCTCCCTCTAGGGAATTGGGTAAATTTGCCCAATTAAACCAACTCATCCAATACATTGACGCCCCCACTAGAATAACCACCACGACAGCCACGATCTTAGATCATGCATATTCAAACTCTAAATACATTTCATCACATGGGGTTATAGATCTGAATATCTCCGACCATTGTCCTATTTTCATCATCAGAAAAAAACAAAAAATGACATACACAAAAACCTCCTTTGAGGCCAGAAACTATGCTCATTTGACGAAAATATTTTTCTTGATATCCTTTCTTGATTGGACACAGTTCTACTCCTCACGTGACCTAAATACTTGCTGGGAGTACATGGAAACCCTCATTTACCAGATACTCGATCGTATGTGCCCTGTCAGAGAGTATCGCAATGTCCGTACACGCTGTGATTGGATCAATGGCGAACTTTTTGATTTAATGAAATTTCGTGACAAGTGTTTTAAGCTGGCTAAGAAGCATAGGTCTCTTGACATGTATGAGCAGGCAAAGAGTTTAAGAAAACAAGTAAATAAGCTCGCCAAGTCATTAAAAAATGACTATATTAAGAATTCTCTATTAGAATCTGCGGACAACCCGCATAAATTCTGGGAAAAGGTGAAACCACTGATAAACCCAGAGAAAGTTACAAATGGAGAGCAAATAATACTTGAAGAAAATGGTGTTGCCTTGGATGGGTCTAAAGTGCCAAACTGTTTTAATGAATATTTTGCCACCATAGGCCCTAAATTGGCCGCCACAATACCCCCACTTTCACCCCATGAAAGAAATTCATTTGCTGCCAACACTGCCAATGAAAGGAATTACCCCACTTTTCGTTTTGGCCCGGTCCAATATGATGACTTACGTCATTTAATATTGAGCTCTCCCCAATACAAATCGTCCGGATTCCGGCACATAAAAACTGCCCTCCTGAAAAAAATTCTCTTATGCCTGCTCAGTCAATATATTATTGAACTCTCTTTGGTAGCCAGTTCAATTCCTGATAAATGGAAATTGGGTAAAGTTGCTGATGATACGATCATCTGCAATACGGGCCCAAATATGTCAACTCTTTCAGAGCATCTTCAATCGGACCTTGATAACGTTGTAACCTGGTGTAAAGCCAATAAGATCTCGCTAAACGAAGACAAATCCAAGGTCATGACCTTCCTGAGTTCCCCCTCCCTGAGGTCCAGATGGAGTACGGAGTCATCTTACAAAATTCAGCTGGGGACTAGACAGCTAGAGGAAGTTGAACAATACAAATATCTAGGGACTGTCGTCGACGGTACCCTATCCTTCTCAAAACCCCTAGCCAGTGTAAAGAAGAAAGTTTCTCACA
This sequence comes from Sthenelais limicola, assembly GCA_942159475.1. Classification (NCBI taxonomy): domain Eukaryota; kingdom Metazoa; phylum Annelida; class Polychaeta; order Phyllodocida; family Sigalionidae; genus Sthenelais; species Sthenelais limicola. Next base: position 13,848,298 of record OW804094.1, on the reverse strand, counting down.
AACTTTGGCTGTTCAAGCACCTCAGAAGCAAGCTGAATGTCCAACTAAGCACTCAAATTTACAAGACAACTATTCTCCCATTATTAGACCAATCTGACATTTTCTATGACGCTGCTACGAAAACAAAACTCCAACTTCCTCACGTAATTCATTGATTTCCTCATGTATTCATTTCTTAACAGAGATCTTTCTATATAGAATTGTCTGTATAAACTTAGTCTATATAAGTAGTAAACCCAGTCTATATAAGTAGTAAACCCATTGTACATGTAAACTAGTATACCCATTGTACATGAAAAGTAGTAAACCCATTTTTTTCCATGATGAATATCTTCCTCTCATCAAGGTCAAACCTCTATATATACCATATATTTATTCTGTTAATACATTGTATATTTACAGATCAAAGAAGTGGGACTCTCAACTGCCTATTTCAACCAACCAGCCATCCGAGAGGTCCTGCAACACCTGATGGCGGTCAACCACATGCCTGTTGACCACATCAAGCCAACCTTCGACTACTTGATGGCAAAGTGCCCACCGGCGAATGAAAAAATGGTAGAGCTGTTTACGTATTTCCAAAAGACTTGGGTGAAGTCCAACTCCCGCCCCCCCCCTCTTCATGGTTGGTCTACAAGCGCAAGATCCGGACCAACAACCATGTTGAGGGGTGGCATTACCGCCTCAACACCCAGCTCCCCCACGACCGCCTGAATCTCTACCAGCTAATGGTGGTGCTGGCAAAGGAGGCCTCCCTCCTCCCTATCCATGTACAGCTCCTCAGTCAAGGGAAGCTGTACCGCAGACAGCGACGGCAAGATGCATCAAAGGAGGCCCTGCTTCAGGACCTGTGGGCCCGCTACGACGCCCCAGACAGGTAGATGTCCACCGAACAGTACTTGTCTGGGGTGGCCGATTTAATTGGGTTTAGGGGTTTAGACGTTTAAGGGGAAGGGTTAGCATTTGTATTTAATGTGTTATGGGGAACCTGATTATGTGATTGTTTATATATATGTTATTGTTTGTATATATGTTATTATTATTAACATGTTCGAAGCCTCTCGTGAGGAATATAATAAACATTAATGAACACGTAAATGAAATGTCTGTCTTGTCTATTCATGGAGGGATATCACATGATACCACCAACCCACAACACTCAATCCCCATCCCCACCATGATTTATAATGTGTACATATATATATATAATTATCATTCCTCTAAATCATGAATAGATTAAGAAACATCCCAATATCAATCATTAATTAATACATAAGAAACGTCCCAAATTCTGGCACTGGCAGCTTGGTGCCTATATGCATGTATACATGTATAGAGAAACAGTAGCGGCGGCAGTATAATAGCCTATATTTCCTTCTAGCATATCAGTGACACATATCACTGAGCTCCTGATTCTTAAGTCCTGAAGTGTGTACTATAAGTCAGGGTGCGACTATCAATCTGCCCCCAGGACAAATTTAATGGAAATATTCAAAATACTGGAGTATTTAAAAGCCTCACCCTAGTAGGGATATCTGTGCAGGCCTAAGAAAAATTCATGGAGTCCATTATTCATGGGACCGAATACCATATATGAAATAGGCTCCCAGTAGAGAAAAAAAAATAACATGGAATTAACATGGCCCATGTATTTTACCTCAACGACAGTGAACTGTCAGGGGCTGCCAAATCCCTTAGAAATCTCATTTCCCCGACAAAATATGGTTGCCCAGTAGTCTCTTTGGCTAAAATCTAGAGACAAATTAGGAAAAGAGATATGAGTAATTCTCCCAAACGGGCAGCATTTCTCCCAAACGGGCAGCATTTGATTTCAGGAGGCCATTTTTTTAGAAAAAATAAAATTCGTCCAATCTCTACAATTTTTAGCGTATATATAGAAGGGAATATCAGCATTATACAGACAAAGTTTGGGAAGGCTATGCCAAATATTTATATTCCTACACCTATGCTTCAGAAACGCCCATTTTTGCCTTATTTCGCCTATATTAAGCCAGATTTATCAAATAATATTGTGTAAATTTGAGATGAGATACCCAGTAATTATGCCAGCAAAATAAAAATAACAAAGTAACAGCTAGGAAATCGATGATGGCTGCCAACATAGGACCTGGTTGTAACAAAAGTTTGAATAACTTTTTGTCAAAATATCCGTTTTATTTCTATATAGTAACTGTGCTAATATAGAAGGATCTCGAAATTTCTATTAATTATGGCGTAACGGCGACGCTATGGCGTAACGGCGACATTCCAATATATGTTCACTGCAATTCAACAGCACCTGTATTTATTCATATTTATATTTTCGACCATTTTCCAGCAGGCATAAACAATTATTAGGAAAGACGAAATTTCATGAAAATGATTTTTTAAAAAAATATTGTAGATATATCACATGTCGTAACGCGACATAAAATATTCCCATTACAGTTCAAGGAACTTTTTGTGAGGTATTATAAAGTTTCAGGGATGTTGTGGCCTAATATCTTTTGTTTTTATCTAAATATACATACGTATACATCTTCCCCATACAACAAACTAAATGCAGTTTGATATAATGGCGACACATTTATTCCAAAACAATATTTTTCAAGTCTAGATCAGTTCAAATTAATGAATACATGAATGTTGTGTTTTTTCATAATAATGAACGTGTGTGCATGTGTAGAAACCGTTTCTGTTCAGCAGATGCACACACGTTCATTATTATGAAAAAACACAACATTCATGTATTTTGTTTATTGGGGACCGGGCTGGTCCGTAAATTCGAGTACTGTCCCCTTTCCTGTTTACCACCCTGAATTCGGGTCAAATAATAGCAAAATTAGACTGTATAAAAGCCCAATACAAATTGGGCTAATTAGCGATAAAACTCTAGGTGTATGCTGCATAGATCTACTTATCAGAGTGCGAAATTAACTTTTTTCTCCAGCCAACCCCCCCTTCCTCCCCTCCCCCCTCTCAATGTCGATTACGGGGGAATAAAAGGGAATGGGAATGGAATAGATGCATTTATAACAGTCATATATACTAACCATATAATTTTTCATTGATTTCATTTGCTGCACGCAATGAACGCTAGGCCTAGTGGGGCACATAGCGTTAATTTGGAGGAGGAGGACGCTTGGCTGCCCGCCCGCCCGACCCCGTAAAATCATGCCGTGCGCGCTTCGGTGTATGCCGTGGGCGCCTCGATCTTAGGCTGGGGCACCTCAATCTCAGGCCCGGGCGCCTCGATCGGAGACCGTAGGCGCCTCGATCTTTGGGCGGCAGGGCGCTTCGATGTAAGCAGTGGGCGCCGTCGGCCAGGTCTCGGTCTCGGGCAGGGCGCCTCGATCCCGTCGTACAATCATAGAGTTGACTGTGAGAAAGTGGTGCTTCTATCTCCTGTTATATGATGGGTGATTGGTTGGTCATTTGGTGACTCAGTCTGGATGTAGGCTTCTCGCCTTTTCCTCTTCAGCTCATCCCCTATTTCTGTAAATCTATGTATATCTATATCAGTGACTGAAAAAATTTATCTATATCTAGAATCAAATAAGTAGTAATAAGCAGTACACAAATCTTGAAAATATACAAGTGCTGTTATTAGGAATTTAGTTATCATTTCATTTATTTATTCACATGCTAGCTCATATTTGATAAGATGTAGTGCCCGGCGATAAGCCCACTTTCTCTACTACTTACAAAGATCTTCAATGTTAAAGTATAGGCGTGACTGAGCAACTGCCTTATTCCACTAGGTGGGAGCACTCTTTAAACGTGCTCTTTTCCACGTTCTTTGTACCTTTCCATTATTTACTCAATGTACAACTGTGTGTAAAACACCTCCTGATATGATGTCCCAGTTTTGACTGGATTGAGCTTACGGCTCCTATTAAATTAGAATATTAATAGTTGACGATTGTCCTGTTCTTATTTCTCCTCTGCTAAACGAACCCTTGGGTCACTACACATACATGCCAAGTTCCTTTCAAAGGCAGCACCCAAGGAGCCTCTCTGAATCAGATGTGTGGAAGGCCACAGAGATGGGATTCTTCATGGCTTATGGTGGAATGGTATGTCTTAAGGTATTCTTTCACGCCGGCAATATGACCATTTCATGTTATTCAGTGTTGCTATGAGGATTTTGCTCTCTGAGGAAATGGTACAACAAGCAGCCATGGTTGACTATGCTGATAGCCTGCTTCACTTCTTCTGTGAGGAAACACCCAAGTTATATGGTGACAACAATGTCACCTATAACATGCATTCGGTGCAGCACTTAGCAGAGTGAGTGAGATTGGTTGCTTTACGCCCTTATCAACACTTTGTAGTGTTATATCAAGGGCGGGAGAGCTGAGAGGGAGGCAGTTTATGATCATACCCAGGAAATAGAGATAGAGAAGAAGGGAGAGAGAGACAGAGAAAAGAGACAGAAAGGCACTTTAAGGTCTTACCCAGGACCATTTATTATCATCAACCCAGGTAGCATCATTCAGGTGGGCAATTCGTCCAAAGCTTTGGCGATCAAGAAAGCCTGCACCTACTGTCATTTAGATTTGCCTTGTGGATCGCAGGACACTGCAGAGTATTTTCCGGGAATCTGGGAACAAAAATATTCTTGATTTCCTACGGGAAACCAAATTGTACGACAAAATTTAGGTAACCTAAATGAAGCCTGACTTCGTCAGGCTAAACCCTGTTTCATGAAATAGGGAATTTCACAGAATAAAATAATAAAACCACAGTATATCTGCTAACGTTTAATTACTATTAGCGGAGGTGAAACTAACCAAACCAAAAGCCTTGTGGATATTCGGTCGGGGCAGATGTGTTATACACCAAGTCATCTTTTCATTGTTCTTCCATAGACGCCATTTTTCCTGTGGAAGTACTCAATCTCCCCTTATTACATGCATTTAATATTTCTCTGAAAGGAATCACAGCAGCAACGGTATTTAAATCTACATTGGAATTGGTGCTCCCTTCTTTAAATATGTCTGATTCGTCAAGTTTCAATGATGCTGAAGTGGACCTTCAACGCTTGGCTAATGATCTCAAGATGAAACAGTTTAATTTGGTACATGCGATCAACTCTTCAAATATTCACTGGGAACATACTTTGGACATTCTACCGTATGTGGGCATTATTCTAGTTGCGGTACCGGTCGTGTATCTCTGGCTCAGAATACGGGGGCTATCCGCCCAGTTAGCTACTTTAGTACTCCAGTCCAGAATCATGCCGATCAAAGCAGTACCGACCAATATGCAACATCTTCCAGACATGATTGAATTATTACCGTCTATCGCCCCACCACAAACCAAGTCCAATGGTTTCACCCAGCTGATCTCAGAGATGGAATACAGAGATAAGATCCTTACTCTAATTACAATTTTAATAATTATCTTCCTTATGAGGAAGATTATTTTGAAAGTGGGGAGGGGTATTGCTAATAAGATCCAGTGTTGTTGTTGCGGATTGGATAAGCTATGGAAAGAATGCTGCTGATCCCACTATGATACAGCAGAGCACAAAGGCGCTATATTTTATTACAAAATAGGAATTCTAGAAGATTATATTTGATTCCCTATTCTCTTACTTATGGATGGAGCTAATGCCATCATAGTACATTGTCTGCCTGCTATTTCTGAACTCCATATTATTTTGGGATGCTTCAAGACTAAGATTATCGTTCATGGTAGGGGTACTTTTGTATTCTCAAAACAGTCTTCAGAACCTTTTGAGGTACCTGTAGCCAGAGCTATTCCAGTCGCTAAGGAAGACGGGAAACGTCTGGACAAAATCTTGAGGTACAGAGACACCCCAGAGTTCAAGGAAATTTTTGTTATCAAGTTAGGGGATCTTATGTTGGAAGTAGTTACAGAACCTTTACCCGTATTGCCAGCGGAGAAGCCTAGTGGACAAATGGTGGATATACCTTTGACTGAGACACCACGTAGACCGACAATAGAGAAAGCAACTCACAAGGAACCAGTAAAGTTGTTTTCCAAGCCAAGTGTTGTAAAGTTCGATTTAGAAGAGACCAAGAAGGCGAATTCACCACGATGGTTTCCGGCTAGTCGGACTCAGAATTCTTGATTTATTTTAGTAGTAATGTTTTGTATTTTTCTTTTCTGATTGGGTACATATCAGAATCAATGACACACACAGGGACATGATATTTCTTGACTTATTGAATGCAATGGGGATAATGCACCACGCCCTGCGCAGATTGTTTATTTCTTGGAAATGATTATGTTGACTGATTTGTGTTTCTGTTTGTCTAACTATTCTTTATATTTCATATTTGATGCTCGAGTTATTTCAACTACGGATGGGACGACTCTTGGGTAGCCACACCCTCTAAGCTATTCATTAGAACTACCAGAGTTAATGATTTAACTAATCTTGTGATTTTTCTATCGATATTTTAATGTTTTATTTAGCCAAGTTTTGTGTTAGACTAAAATGACTCCCCAGGTCTAGAGTATTTTCACTAAAGGTTCTTTTAAAGCATTTACCTGTATATATGTTCCAGGGTTTTACCCCGTGATATAATTGATCCAACCTGCTATATAATTATAACCATATTTTAGTAATGCTATGCAAATCAGCTTACAGGTTTTAAACAGTAATTTTAATTACTTGTTCGGGTTTAATTATCGATTAAATGTGGGATTTAAAGCAGTACCGACCAATATGCCACATCTTCGTCGGAGTCTGTAAAGCAGTTATTACGGGCCTCCTACCTAGAACAGGCAGCAACAAATGGGGTTCTAGAGCCCTGGGTCTACTCCCTCGAAGCCACCCCGACTTTCCTCCTCAAAATGGAGGGATTCAGGAACAAATTCTATCAGCTCCGTAAGAAGCAAGCCACCGAAGTAATGGAGCTGGCGGCCACAGCGCTGAAGTCCAGCGCCAAACATAACCAGACAACCTCAATTGCCATGCGTTCGACTGCGGAGTTAATGACAGAAAATACACTAGGCCTGGTACAAGGCCAGGTTACCATGGAGGAATCCTACAAACTGTGGGATTCCACCAGTGCCAAATTCCAGAACAATGAACACCGACAGCTGGACGAAAGAAGAGTTTGTATCCAGTCCAACCCGCCAACTCAGAACGATCCTCGCGACCAACTCGAAACCATCGGGTTTTCAGGAGAGCGGGAGACCATACTCCCGCCGTCCGACTGGATGGGGGAGAGGGAGAGGTCAGGCACCATCCCCCGGCAGGGGCAGACACCCATCCCCATATTAGATGAGGGTAAAACGAACAGTGAACAATGTACCATAAGTACTAAAGCTTCTCATAGTCCTAGAAAAAGTGCTAACAAGAGTAAAAAAGACAAAAATCAAACCAAGAAAAGCCAAAATAAAGAGCAGTGTCAGCAAAACAGTGTTTGTTCTTTACTCACCCCTCAAACCATAAGACGAAGAAAATCTCTTAATTAAAGAAAGGTCTAAAATTCTGTCCCATGACCAACAATACCGATGTGGCCCAAGTAGAAACCGAAGACCTATATCGTAAAATGTGCTACCATTGTCACTTCGAAAAACAAAAAGAATCAAAAACAACGGATAACAAAAAGAAACTCGAAAATTTCCCTCAAGAACAATCAAACATAGCCTTAGAAAAACTAAGGAGAAAATTCAAAGATAAAAGCACAAAAATTGCCCCCCCCCAGGTCCCCCAAACTTAGAATTCTTCATAGAAACGTGCTACTCCCAAATGTCAGAAACCAACATCAAAAAGATGAAAAAACACAAACTGGAAATAAACCAATATATAGAAACCCTGGAAGAAAGCAGAGAAATAAACAAGGGGATAACAAATATCCTCAAAACAGAAAAATGTAAAACCCCACAAATATATTTCCTACCGAAAATACACAAAGGGGTAATACCACCACCAGGGAGACCAATAGTCTCCGCAAACAATGGCCCTACAGAAAAGATATCAAATTTTGTAGACATCTTCCTGCAACCCCTAGTAAAACAAAATAAAAGATACAGGAGAATTCATAGAACTGATCAAAAAAACAAAAACCTTGAGAGACACCGACATCCTAGGCACATTAGATGTAAGTGCACTCTATACAAATATCCCTAACGACGAAGGAATCCAAGTAGTAGAGAAAATGCTGAACACAACAAGGAACAAAACTGAATTACCCACCAATGAAACCTTATGCGAACTGCTAACAAAGGTACTAAAGTGCAACAATTTCCAATATAACTGGCAAAACTACCTCCAAATAGGAGGGACTGCAATGGGCACAGCACTCGCACCCTCATATGCTAACATATTCATGAGGGACCTTGAAGAAAGAATGCTAAAACAAGCCACTCACAAACCAACCGTATGGAAGAGATACATAGATGATATCTTCTTCATATGGACACATGGGGAAGAAAAATTGAAAGAATTTGTAAAAGAATTAAACAACTTCCACCATTCAATAAAATTCACCTAAAATCCACAAAGGAGATTAATTTCCTAGACACAAAAGTCAGAAAGGACACAAATGGAGATCTATACACAACGCTATATTCCAAACCAACAGATAAGAACAACTATCTGCACTATAGCTCAGCCCACACCCCACAATGCAAGAAGAGCTTACCATACAGCCAATTCACACGCATTAACAAAATATGCACAAAGGAAGAAGACTTCCACACGCACAGCAAAGACAAAAGCAAGCACTTCAGAAGAAGGGGCTACCCAGAGAACATAATCCAAAAAGCACTACACAAGGCATTAAAGACAGGAAAGACAGGTATGTTCAGACCAAACTACAAGGCAAACAAAATACTAAAGAAAAACTGGCACCTACTAGGCAAGTCAAAACAGACACAAAGCCTACACGAAAAGAACCTAATATGCACCTGATAAGAGCAAAACTAGATTACCACCCGGAAAAAGAGAAGAAAGAGAAAGAAAAAACCACCAACAAATGCGAGCACAAGAAGTGCAAAGTATGCCCTAAGATAAACAGAGAACACCCTATATAAGAAGGGAGAGAGAGGGAGAGAGAGAAGTAGTAGTGTAAGAGCAGCAAATTTGACCGAAATGAATAATCCAAGATGGCTGCCAAGCCCTAGCCCCCCTAGGCCCCTTGCTCCCTAGGCGCTTGAAGTCCCTGGAAGCGCGTCAAAGTCCCTGGAAGCACGTCAAAGTCCCTGGAAGTGCGTCAAAGTTCCTGGAAGCGAGTTGAAGTTTGTAGTACCCTTCCCTGGCTTTAGCTGTAATCTGTATCTCGAATCCCTCCTCGACTGGTGGCTATCTCGAAGGGTGGTGGTGGTGGTGGTGGTGGTGGTGGCTGAAGGGTTTGGTGGTGGTGGTGGTGGTGGTAGAAGAAGTGGTGGTGTATGGGGATTAGAATGGATGAGATTGGGAATGGGAGAGAGATTGGGAATGGTGGTGTACGGGTGGACTGGGCAGTGGACTGGTGTACTGGGTGGTGTACTGGGTTGGAGCTGGAGGAGAGCTGGAGGAGAGCTGTATGGGATGTGGGGTGGGGAGAGTGAGAGTTTGAGAAGAGAGTGGTGTGTTTGTGTGTGTGTATTGATTTATTTGGTTGTGGTATAGAGAAGCTAGAATGGGAGAGACATACATTCCAAATGGTGGAATGGGAGAGAGACATACATTCCAAATGGTGGAATGGTAGAAGAGAGAGAGAGAGAGTTTGAGAGCTGGAGCGAGAGTTGGAGGAGCAAGAGACAGGCGCGTCCGTAAAAGAGTGCAATTTTGCGTGTTCCCCAATTTCTATATACTACTAGCTGAGCATTGTGTAGGCATCACATGGGAATCATGTAGGAATCTTGAGGGATCTACATGATGGAATTGATATGTATTGTTAATAAATAAAATATAAAGCCTTTTCTAGGGTTGTAGATTTACAGCTTGGGTCGTGCAGGTGTTTGATTTCACTGGTTGTATATATATATATATATATATACAACTGATAACACATATGTTCTCGCTTGTCAACTGTGTGTCGTTGGGACCCGCGCGTCTTGGGTCGGGGAGGCGAGCGATGTTCACCGAAGCCGGTTCCAGGCCTTGTGGTTTCCTGGTTTGGAGAGGAGATCTGCAGAGTAGAGATACCAGCCTGCCCAGGCTTCTCAATGGTTGTAGACTCGCCTCTGGGCTATTACCTGGAGGAATGCGATTTCTATTTTCGGTTTCACGGGTCTGTGTTTATTATAGAGTATAGCACCCAAGGAGTGACACAGTTTACTGAATGTAAGTGAATGTAAGTGGTATGTTGTTGTTGTTGTAATAGGTTTATTTCTAGAAATTATACAGTTACAATATTTCAGGAAAATGGACTGACATTCATATGAAATACAAATTATATTTCCTTCTAAGAATTGACATTCTTAGGTCTTCCTGGTATATTTATATAATATTTCCATGAATTATAAATTACGAATTATATATTTATCATTATTATGAAGTTATATTAATTATTATTTATGTTAATTATTATGAAATGATATAATTATGAAAATTATGAAAATTATTTATATGATAAATTTGTGAAACTTTTTAGGTTAGGTTTTTAGATTAGGTTAGAGTTTTTTTTAAAAAAAATGTTTTTTACTTACAGGGTAACTGCTGGAACACCAGGTCCCAAAGTACTTCCAGGTCCCAAAGGACCACCACCAGGCCCCCAGAGGACCACACCTAGGCCCTCAGGCCCCGTTGGATGAGCACTGTGCGCTGTTTCCCGCTGCTGTACATTACCGCTTGCTGTACATAGACTTTACTTGGACCTGCTGCTGTACATAGACTTTTGCTGGACTTTCTGCTGCTCGCAACGCAATGCTTAAGCTTCGCCTCTTGGATCACCTGTTCTTTTTTTCTTATTTTCTATTCTTTGCTCTTTCTTTTCTCCACCTCGCTCTGCTTACTGCTTAGATATAAGATAGTGTATTAAGGACTGTATATAATATTATGTGCCGCTGTAATAGGTGTTGCTGTATATAATATGTGTGCTGTATATAATGTGTGAGCTGTGTGTGTGTGTGTGCGAGCTGTGTGCTGTGCTGTAAACCTTCTGTAAATTTGCTGCGTCCATGGAGTTTTTTGTAACCTGTTGTAAATATCAATATAGAAATTAGTGAAAGGTTTGTGACTTGTGTCCTTTTTTTATTTGTGTGAATTTTTAATTTCATTGAAGCGAGATCCGTTCTTGGGAGTTTGTAGAATGGGCGCCTCGTTGTGTTTTATTAGCCAGCGGTTGTTGCGATAATTGAATCTAATGGGCAATTAGAGCCTGAGTTTATTGTCCGAGCTGGCCCTCTAAGCCTGTAGGGAATCCTGCCAAGGCCGGAGGCTGCGGCAGGTTCCCGAAGGAGGACAATAAACAAAGGCGAGGACAATAAACAAAGGCTCTAATGGCTTTAGTACCCGTTGGTTGGGCTGTTATTATCAACTACTTGCATTAATATCGCTTCCCTTCAACCTCCAACATTGTTAGAAACCATTTACTTACAGTTTACTTTACTTGCATCCTTTCTAACCTTACGCACTGACGCCAGTGTGCATCGGTACTGAGATACTGAGTTCGTATTTTACTAACACACTAGCCTGGCTAGCGGACGGAACGGACACTCTACAGTCAAGCTCATTCCGGCCACACCACAACCTGGCCAACATACACATTAATTAATCAGCATACATAACCGCTTACTCACATACCTTTAGTGCTCATGGGAACATGTCAATCATAGTTAAGAAATACATTTAACAGCTTCAGATCGTTACTGACGTCCGATAACGCACACATGTCGGTCCCTTCCGTTTCGCGCTAACGTTCCACCAGGCACACTTTTAGTAACCACCTGCTCCGCTCAACCTGACCCGCCCAGTTCAAACGTAAACAGCAATGGCGGAGGACGCTCATGTGTACAGGACTGGCGAGGAAGCCGAGGCTTTCATGAATTGCCGATGGACTGTTGGAAGGATCGGGGACATATCTATGACCAGTCAACACGTCCTCTATCAGTTTGTACCCTCTGATGGAGGTGACAAGACCATGGTATTCGGACATTCATTACAGCAGAGAAGCGAGTGCAGACCGGACTATCTACCGACCCATGTACTACAGGAACTATCCTCCGATGACACTATGGATTCCGACTCCGATCCCATATTTCAGAAGGTAAGAACTCATACAAGTGAACACCCGTAACTTACTTTCACAATGTCCAGTAAATACAATGTATAGGAAGACAGTTGTTTCAATTTTATACCATTGCTAATTCTTCAGCCACACACTCCGGGAAAGAGCCGTAATCATGGAGGGTCCGTAAACAACACTCCAAGCCCACACAAGGTTTCTGACTCAACAAACTTAGCAAATGCACCAAAGAGACCAGGACAGAGATATATATCGGTGCTGAAACCAAGAAACATTGCATCTGAACCAGCTTTTCAGGTCTGTTATTTATACTGAAACTTTTTCACAGTACCTATTACGCCAGCTTTAAGTATCTATTAAGCCTACTTTAACCACACCCGACATTAGTGTCGCCAGTACCTTAAACTTAACTGTTACATTTACACTAACGCATCAGAAAGGAATACATTGATTATGGGGGGAAATTATTATAGCGGCAACGTTTAAGGTAGTGTCACACACAAATTTTAAATAATGGTATCACATTATTGAAAGCTACCTGTAGCCGTTTCACATGTGCTAACAGGGTACTCAAAGGCATGATGAGGACACTGTCAGAGGACGGGCTTGACATAGATCGCAGCCGAAAACCAGCGATGTGACCTCCAACGCATTTACTCCTCGGGCCTATTCAACACAGACACACCTGCAGGCCTCCAGTACAAAGTTTTCTTCGAACTGGTCTTGCACTTCGGCCACAGGGTGAGTGAGTGAGTGAGATTGGTTGCTTTACGCCCTTATCAACCCTTTGAAGTGTTATATCAAGGGCGGGAGAGCTGAGAGGGAGGCAGTTTATGATCATACCCAGGAAATAGAGATAGAGAAGAAGGGAGGGAGACAGAGAAAAGAGACAGAAAGGCACTTTAAGGTCGGCCGCAGGGGTAGAGAAGGATTGGTCAAAATGGGCAAAGATGATATTGCCTTCCTTCATCGTTATCCATTGACGTTAAAAAGATAAAGTTCCTAACACTTTGCCCACAATCATAAGTAAATGATTAGTTATAGCAACAATTTTTTAAAAAAAATTTACTTAAATTATTGGCGGGAAATATTGAAGTGGTTGTACTTTTATATGTATGTAACACTAACTCACAATGAAACATTGATTGTCTAATGCAGGTGACTGCTTCCCCAGAGGAACAAGACGACAACATACCACTCATGCAGAGACACTCTCAGAGAACACCACCACCGCCAACTCCTGAGGAGGAAATAGAGATTGAGAATGAACTGTATGAGGACTTGGCACTGGTGAGAAAAGTCAATGCAGAGCATGTACGACAGCTACAGGAGAGAGAGTGTGGGGATAAGAGTACTCTACCAAGACCGCCACCACCATACAGCCCCCAGTCAGGGAAGCATTTGTCCCTGATATACACCAGCGAGAGAGGGACCCAAGCAGGCCAGATCCAAGCACCAAGGACCTTGTCGGCGATGTAGAGGGCATCACAGAAAGGAGGACACAGATTCCAGAGAGGGACAACAAAGCTCTCACACAGAGACAGAGACGAATCATCTCAAATGAGACAGTCAATCAGGTGCTAGGAGGTCAAAACTTCCGTAATTGCAGTGTGACCTTCATCTTTAAGTAGATAACAAAAAACAGGATTTTGCATACAGGACATTGCTGTGTTGGACAGAGGCTCAGGTACACCACCAGGTACACCACTACGCCCATACACTCAGGTATATGTCTAGTCAGCACCACCTCCAGCAGTTACGGGGGCACTTTTAATCGGTCACATACTTTTAATGATTTATAAGGTATATTTATCTTTTTTGAGTTACACAGTCCCAGGTAACAAGGGATAGTAGTCAGCACCATGCTCCGAAACGTGTCGGAGGGTTCTTTTAAGCGTTCACCCTTTATTTTGCACTACGTTTATTAACTGAATTGAGGCTCACACGCCAGAGACAGTATTCAATACTTTTAAGTTACATTGCATGATTTAAGATAACTAAGGCTCACAAGCCAGAGACGGTACTACATTACATGCAAATGACAAATACTATTAACAGGTTCTATTTAAATTGTACACTGTACTTACAGCTTACTGCTTTGTGTTCAATAAAATTTTGTACTGAAAACATGTGCCTTTGTCATTAAATCGATACCATTTAATAATCATATTCTGGAAACGTACGGGCTTAAACTCACACAGCCAAATAATATTTTCAACACAGAACAGAATATTAAATAAAACACAACCCCTCCCACATATACGTTCCAAATGAGTATTAACTTTTATATTTAAATGCTTTATGCCCATAGCACCAAACCACAATATCTCAATAAGAGAAGAAAGGGCTTAACCCAGACGCCGCTACATGAGAAAAATTACCCCAAAAAAGGTAAAAACAATAAAAGGTATAAAGTCAGTTCAGCACATGCATGTCGACACAAGAATAGTTATTCGTGGGCGAGCCTCTGGCTGCAGTTAGAAAATAAACTGACAGGTGGCGCCAGCCGCCTGCATACACTTCAGAACATATAGACATGCACTTCCGCACCTCCACGTCAGGTGGCGTGACCGTGTCACCTAAGCCGTGCAATTCCACAACTTCATACCAGTCCAAACACGAAAAGAACATACAACATTGGCACTGAATGACATAAACAATGGTGGGAAACAACATTTAAATGTATTTCCTCGATTCAGAATTTGGATTGAACTTGGTTAAAGGTCAGTCGGCCCAAGCACGCGATCGCACCACACCAGTACTGGGGAACCGGAAGGTAATCAGCCATAGATGGCCAGTGAGCACACGCGCGTGGAGGCATAGACGGGCCACTTCCGGTTTATGTGGCCACTCTGGGCACCTGTAACGGGCCTGCACAGACCAACCAACGGGTACTAAATAAAAATACATTGAGAACAAGGACCTCGTCTTCTTCTTTTCTACCTGGTAGGATTTGGGCATGGGTTTGGATCACAACCTGGAATTTTTCTAGCTCGATTAACTGCGGGCTAAAGTTTTGAACGATGGCCGCGTGTAATCTGCACAGAGCCTTTCGGGTCTGTGTTGCTATTCATTACAAAAGAAGTCTCCTTCATCGGGGAAAAAGCATATACAGATTTCGCCAGGCACTACAAACGTCTTCTCACAGAAAAACTCTACCGACAAACCGAAGATGTGTTCATCCCAGCCAACACCTATTCGGAATATACCGCCTCATATACCGAGTCCAATACATGCTCTCACAGCAGATTTATGATTATGTACAACCAAAACTACAAATTGTACCTGGATAACTACATCACATATCAACCAACGCACATACACTGGCGAAACAAAATACGCAATGACTTCATCTCCTGCTACTGTGGAAAACAAATCCCCATACACCAAACCGAGTTTTGGAATGGATCATCACCAAAATGCTGTGAGGACCAGGATTTAAACCATATCTTCATCGGTCTCGAAGATGCCTACCTCAACGAATATGCCATCTGCATAAGATGCCACTGCTGTGACATAGACAAGTCAAAGCTAAATCTTTATGTTCCCCTTCCATAGGCATCCTCCAGCATCATTTACGATATAATATGATATCTGGATCTATACATCCAGGACTTTGCTCCAAAACTATAGACCTTACAACACTATTACAGCTCAAAATAATAATATGCTATCCTATGCTATGATATGCTAAACCGATCTATAAGGACTTTGTGCTCGCGTGCCGACTTCACCTGTTCGTGCCCAGATTTGGTGAGCACACGCTTCATACTTCAACGGATTACAAGATACAAAAACACTTACACTTTGTATTGTCCTGTCAAATTTCCAGCAAACAATGAACTAATAAAACTCGCAAGGCTACTTATATCTCACCAAGAATTACTATAACAGTGCTCTAACATGATTTCAATACTTTATTTTAATAGTACATCGCATTATCTTTCGCTCTCTCTGTACACCTGCAAAACACTCTCTCTTACACCTGCCCCCTCTCACACATGACGCCACCACCTGCCCTCAACCTCACTCCCTCAAGCTCCAGCTCCAACTCCAGCTCTCCTCCAGCTCCAACCCATTCCACCACCCAGTACACCAGTCCACCGCCCAGTCCACCCGTACACCACCACCATTCCCAATTTCGATCAGTCATAACATTTATATAGGGGTAGAATAGTCCCTATATATTTTAGTTATTTTCGATAAGACATTTAATCAATGAAGGGGGGTATATAATAGAGCACATTATTTGTAAACCTGGCTATATATTACAGTTATTTTCTATAAAGACTCTTAATAGTAAATTCGATTACATATGAATGTGGGTCAGAAATGAAGAGATTAAGTTATTTGTCATCTTCCAGGTGCCTGTGCGGTCTGTGTATACCAATGCACACACAAGTGGAATCAAAATGCTGCCAGGAATGTCCAAAAACCAGGAAGAAAATTGAGGATTATGGAAAACCTGATTGGGTCACTTTAATTCCAAAGTCTAATAGTGGGATATTGGGCAAACAATAGGGCAGTGGCAAGTGAGAACAGAAAATCCAGGTATCTTGCATATAGGCAGTACACAAGGTGGATACATGGTTCTCTTGGGAAGGACATTTGAGTGCCTATACCATTGTAAAACATTGTTATCCTGTGGCTGATTGGATCTCTAATCTAACCTGTCAATTAATTGGACCAACGGGACCAAAGCCAATCAGCGCAGGACCAGTGTATTCGTTCTAATCTGTCTAGTATAAGAATAAAGAAAAGATTGGAATCGGTCTCTTGTAAGGCTGGTGCTGATTCGAAGCATACATCTCTGTGTGTTGCGTTTGATTAATTTCTCGCCCA
The DNA here is from genome assembly GCA_942159475.1 of Sthenelais limicola. Taxonomy (NCBI): domain Eukaryota; kingdom Metazoa; phylum Annelida; class Polychaeta; order Phyllodocida; family Sigalionidae; genus Sthenelais; species Sthenelais limicola. The sequence goes on along the minus strand of OW804094.1, from coordinate 13,831,301 downwards.
ACTACTGACCCTGAATTATTACGAAGAATGGCCCGCATTTCTTCACCATCATGTGTTGTTTCCTGCATTAGGACAAGGTATCCCCTCCAAGACAGAAATGAAGAACACACAGGCATCAGGATACCTGATGCAGAATGGTTGCAGTCCACTAATGAATAATATTTATTTAATGCATTTGTTAACGACCCCATATGTTATTATTCAAAAGGTAATACCTGTATCATGGCATACTGTATTTCACCGATAGAACGCCCGGGCGTTTATTTTTTTAAGGCCACTCATGTGGCAAAGGCGGCTGAGGATCGTGGAGAAAGGAACAGTGAGGCAGACAGGGCATTGCAGACCCTCAATAAGTCAAACTATGAGAGAGTTGTCCTATTTCGTAACACCCATGCCATAGCAAAGAAGGCCCGCCCATACACAGATTATGTGTTTCTCTGTGAGTTGGATCTTAAGCTAAGGGCCTAGATGTTGCGCAGACGTACATCAACACAACTGCAGACCAGACATTCTTGCAGTGCATTGCTGAAACAATTAGACAGGATATGCAAGACTTATATTCTAAAGCACCCTTCTTCTCAATAATCACTGATGGAGCAACAGACAGTGCAGTGAAGGAGGCAGAGATTATAGAGCTACACTAGAATCTGTGATGTGTTTCAGGAAAATGAGTCATAAGTCATTTTTCAAAGTGTTTTTTCACAAGATCTCATTGTTGGAATGTTCTAATTTTTGGTGGGTTGATCACTTATAGGTATATCAATTGATGTATCAAATTTAAGAACAATCTATGTAATATATCCATTCGTTTTGAAGGTCCTCATATGGTATGCATATAGTAACTTTACTGTTTTTTGACCCCCAGAAATATTGGAAACCTTTTTTTCAAAATCGAAAATATCACACTTAAAATCTAGAAGTTCTTATTAGATGGCAGCAAAAATTTTAGAAAAGGCTGATGCACAAGGTATACAAAATGCCATATATACTGCACTTGAAGCACTTGAAGCAGTTGATCACTTATAGGTATATCAATTGATGTATCAAATTTAAGAACAATCTATGTAATATATCCATTCGTTTTGAAGGTCCTCATATAGACTACATTTAGTAACTTTACTGTTTTTTGACCCCCAGAAATATTGGAAACCTTTTTTTCAAAATCGAAAATATCACACTTAAAATCTAGAAGTACTTATTAGATGGCAGCAAAAATTTTAGAAAAGGCTGATGCACAAGGTATACAAAATGCCATATATATACTGCACTTGAAGCAGCAAAGCTCTGTGGCTCTGACAATTGGGAAAGCAAACTATGTGGGATTGGTAGTGACGGTGCAAGTGTCATGAGAGAAAGGCTTTGCATCCACCAGTGACGTCACACCTTGCAGAGCCCCTATTATGGGGTGTTTTGCAGTGTAACTAATTTCGCCCGTCTTTTACCGTCTATAACTTCGCAAATATTAAGTAATAATTATGTTAATGTACCAAATGAAATTGACCCTGGGTGCTATAAACATTTGCTTTCGAATGAAAATATAACAGGGTTTTGTTTCGTTTTGATTGTGGCGGGAAATTTGAACATGACAGTCACCTAAATCAGAGCGGAGATTTGATATTGATCTACCATCAGCCTGTGATTTTATTTTACATACCTGCCTTCACAAACCCATTGTAGACGCTCAAGGAATACTGTGAGACTTAACCTGGACTATTTTTCACCGTTTCTCACACCAATGGAACAAAAAATTCTCCAAGGTGAGCAACAATTGAGGTAGCTGCCAGTGTTTACATGGCAGCCATACTTGTTACGTGTGCATGAACCATTGTTATAAGCGCCTTTTTCTTCGGTTAATTAATTCATATCTCTTATGTAACATTGCATAATATTACGTAACATCACATCATATGACGTAACCATATTAATAACCATAATCAATATTCATAACTCACAATAAGCATATTAAATGCACCAATGGTTATAAGGTTACATCATAGAGGTCAGGGCAGTACATGACATCACTTACCTGCTAGGTGGCGCACCAGGCGCACCTCCCTGACCCTGTCTAGACATCATGTCTACAGGTCAATTAACATGTATAATATCATTGGACCACATAGTGCACACTGCACCAATAGACATGTTCTATTGAACAGTGCTTGCACACTGCACCTACCAACAAGTCTCATTGGATAATGTCATCCACATCAATGTAAGGTACCACCACATTGGCTAATTATCATGTGACCCAATTCATGTCCACTCATTGGTTATGTCATTATATAAATACATGTGTTGACCAGCAAGATTGATATCTTAAATACAACACACCTGTGTCTGTTACATCATTCCTGGACGCACCTGATTTCCATTATACACCACAAAGCTCTACCACTCAAGTCTCCTGATACTTATTCTCAGAAGCAGTTATATCACATGGTGCAGAACCCTTAAAATCCTGGAGATTTTAAAACACATAAGGAATATCTCTTCTCAATAGCTTAAACCTACCGGAAAGCTGGAGAGAGAGCTCAGGAACAGAATCGTCCAATATCAGCGCCACATACCAAGGCCATATCGCCGCAGGCAACCAGTTGGTGAGAATTTTCAGAACACCTTCATTTGGTTTGGTTTGGTTTGGTTTGGTTTGGTTTGGTTAGTTTCACCTCCGCTAATAGTAATTAAAAGTTAGCAGATATACTGTGGTTTTATTATTTTATTCTGTGAAATTCCCTATTTCATGAAACAGGGTTTGGCCTGACGAAGTCAGGCTTCATTTAGGTTACCTAAATTTTGTCGTACAATTTGGTTTCCCATAGGAAATCAAGAATATTTTTGTTCCCAGATTCCCGGAAAATACTCTGCAGTGTCCTGCGATTTTGCAGGAATTTTATTCTGTGTCTCTTGGTTGCCTGACAATGTATTAAGAGATGCTCTACACTCAGTTGAGTGTCATTGAACATTATTGTGAACGTGTATTCCCCAACAATACAAAAAAGCGTCGAGCCAGCGGTAAAACCGGAATATCCTCCAGTAGTAAGAAGCAACCTTACATCATATGATCGACAAACCTATTGATTTAAATGCAGATGATTTAAATGCAGATAATTTCAATGAACTAGTGGCTGGCCACAATAATCTTGCTACTAATAACCAAATGACTTTGGCTAATAATCACTTTAGACACTCGATCTTTCGTATCTGACATCGCAGAATCACACAAAGAGGAGATTGAATCTAGAAACGAGTTACAGCTACTAACTTCTCATCTTGACCAGAAAGTAAAATCTCTTGAAGCTAAGGTGGAAAATTTGTGCTACGAATTGAAAAGGCAGAAATTGATTAATAGCGTAATAGACAACAAAATGAGGGAAAAAACTGTCATCTTTAACGGAGTGAGAGGTAAAGCTGACGAAAGTGTAGAAAATACTTGCGGGCAAATAATCAGTCTGGTCATACCAGAATACTGTGTGGGCTTGATGATTGTTACCGTATTGTGTCAAACCAAGAGGGTCATAGGCAGCATCGTAAATGACCAGACCCAATAGTAGTAATATTCAGGACCATGCACAAGAAAAAGTTCTTTATATATAACAAGGGACGGATCTTTGATGAAACCATATTTCCAAGAACTGAATACCCTGCCCACGTATATTGGAAGATCGACCTCCAGGCGAAATAAAAGGTGACAAGATTGTGATCAAAGGAAGACCGTACAAAGTAGATGAGCTGGACCTACTACCCAATGAAATACAACCAGACATGATGAAAGTCAATAAGGTTGGTGGATGCCTAACAACATGTACCCGTGCAAATTTAAGATGAAGAAAATGACTTTCTTCTCTGTGGAACACAGTTACACTTATTTCAAAACCCTAAAAAACGGACACATATCCTTCTCAACAGTTACCGACCCCCGGCAGGTAATTTGCATAAGTACTAATTATCGCAACTATCATATTACTTTATGTGGTGACCTGAATCTTGATCTTCTGATCACTGGCGATGATCATGTCGAGAATCTTAGACACTGCCTGGGTGAATTTAATCTCAAACAATACATTTCTTCTGCTACCAGACGAGCAAGACAAAAGGAAAGTCTGCTTGATGTAATGGCTACCAACCATAATTGTGTACAATCATCTGGTACCCTTGATACAAATTTATCTGACCACTTTCCAATCTTTCTTATAATAAAAAAAAACACGAGCTAAAAGGACAAACCTTTCAAATGATTGGGAAGCTGCAAAATCAGCCAGACATAGAGTTTCGAGACTGATAAGACAAGCTAAAAAATGCGAAATAAGCAACTTACTGACAAATTGTGAAGGTAACAGTAAAAAATTCTGGGCTGAAATAAAAAAGTTAGTTGGTAAAGGCAAAAAGCCAATCCCAGAATCATTTGTTCATGAAGGGTTGGTGATAGAAGGAATCGAAGCTAGCAATAAATTGAATTCTTTCTTCAGAGATATTAGATATGGGTGATACTGGTATCTGTCTGAAAGACGAAGGTTTCTCTGACTATCTGAATGATCCGATTGAAATTAAGGTTGGTACTCAAATTAATGTCACCTTGAAGGAAGTAGAGGCCCTTATAAAAGGTATAGACTGTAACAAAAATTCAGGTCTCGACTGGGTCAACAGCTTGATCCTGAAATTTAAATTTAAGCAAAAGAGTTGTATCTTGTACAGACTTCTAAAACAATGTATAACATCGCACAAAATTCCTTTAGAATGGAAGGAGTACACAGCCGATCCCTAAATCAGGTAATCTCCGTCTATTTAATAATCTGCGTCCCATTGCCATAAAAAATACTGGAGCATTTTATTTGCCTTTCGCTAAAAAAACTAAGGTACTACCAAGTGAACTCTATGATTATAAGAATAATCGAAGATTATCTATCTGGTAGAAAGCAACAAACTTGTCTGAACAATATAATATCTGATCCAGTTGACATAAATGATAGGGCTTGCGTTGCCTGGAATATGATCTTGTAAATAATACTCAGGCTAAGGTCAACATGACTATATATGCTGACGATACCTCCGTGTCAGTGACAGGATCTAATCTTCTTGACATCCTACATGTGTCTCAGAATGCTGCTAATAATGTGATTAACTGGATGTATAAGAATAAACTAAAAATTAATGCAAAGAAATGCCAGGCTCAAGTGATAGGATCCAAAATCAAGTTGAGGCATATATAGGAATTCAGGGAGGTTTGATGGGAAATATTTATGTGAACGGACTCCCAATGTCATAAGAAAAAAATGTTAAGTATTTGGGATTTAATATTGATGACTCGCTCAGTTTTGCTAATCATTTTAAACAAATGAGAGTTAGACTTCAAGCGAATGTTGGTGAATACCCTGCCCTACCATTTTCCTTGAACAGTGGGAGATTTAGCATCAATGGACAGAAGGCTGAACACCTAGATTTCTTTCAGGTTGTTATCCTCACTCGGAACCTAGCAACAGATATTGAGGAGCAAACAAGACACCAAACCTCATTTCTTCTCTGGTGAGTGAGTGAGATTGGTGGCTTTACGCCCTTATCAACACTTTGAAGTGTTATATCAAGGGCGGGAGAGCTGAGAGGGAGGCAGTTTATGATCATACCCAGGAAAAAGAGATAGAGAAGAAGGGAGAGAGAGACAGAGAAAAGAGACAGAAAGGCACTTTAAGGTCTCGCCCAGGACCAGGCACTTTAAGGTCTTACCCAGGACCATTAGGGACAGGACATTCCATCATCAAAATCAATGAGAGGAAAAGCCTGCCAACCTAGTCACCAACATGAAGAGACAGCGGCAAGAAAGTACTAAACATATATGGGTAAAACTGGACATCCAGTTGATGTCCTTCCTGCTGGCTTTGTTATCAATCCGACTATTCCTTTCCTGGGATGTAGTCCAGATAGGAGGGTTCTAGATAAACAAAGTGACCCACATTTTCAGTTACTCGAAATTAAGTGCCCATACAAACACAGACATTACACCACACGATGCTGCAAAGTCAGACAAAGAATTCTGTCTAAAGTATGGTAATGATCAGTTACTTCTCCCCAAGACACATAATTATTATTACCAAGTACAACGGCAACTAGCAGTCATGGGATTGAAATGGTGTGATTTTGTAGTTTTTACTTTCAAGGGGCTGCACATTGAACGAATTCCTTCTGGGACTAAGCTGTAGCCAAATTGGAAAATTTTTTATTTCGTACAGTTTGTTCCTCAATACCTTGAGAAAATGGAAGAAAAGCAATAAACAAACTTACACCCTAAAACATGAAAAAAGTAAATCTGTCCAGCCGCATACTTCATGTCATATGCCTTGGCAGAAAACAACTCAAGAAATAATCTAGGCCCAGCCTTGAATTAATTTCATACTACAGAATGTATTATTGTCATTAAAATGTTTGTTTTTTGTTTTTAAAGATGTTTATTCAGCAAGATGAAATTATGCAATTACACACTATTCTCATTCGAGGCTGATGTTTAGAAAATTTTTTAAGCATATAAGTACATTACCACAAGAAAAAGAAATATTACAAGGTGATAAGAGAAAAAAGAAGGAATTTTTTAAATTTGAAAAAAAAAACATTTTGGCCAATCAAGCCCAGATAATATTACAGGGAAATACATAAAAACCACCACCGGTTATATGTATAACGTATAAAGAGGAAAAGAGGTAGAAGCTTGAAACATATATACATATATTTTCACCGTTTACTTTATATTCTGTAGAAATGTGTAGATTTAGTTGGAGTGACCTCCTCACAGGAGACATGAGGCTAATCAAAATTTTACCTTATGATCATACAATGTATATGTCTAGAAGTATTTTAATCTATTTTCATGTGCCGAACAGACAGTAATAAATATTAGTGTGTAGTGATATTCAATACTCTAGATGTCATTGTATTTTATACCACAAAAGTGAACATTGTGATATACATACTAGTACGTTTGATCCAATTCTGAGTATCTGCATGTCAAAGTTAGAAAAAGTCCCTGACGAGGCGGTACCATTCCTTCCTTGTGTATCGTCCTACTGTATTACCAACACCACTAGACAGAAACAGGAACAAGAGATATACCAAGGAGAAGGATATAGCTTGCACCCTTATGGTAAGCAAGTCTGGCTCTATGCATGTGCTGTTTAATGAAGAGGATTATTCATTATGCCAGAGAGGACATTATGTAGAGTGTGCCGCCATACCAGCCAGGAGAGAATATAATTTCTGGAGTTGTACTTGGGCTATTTATCAAGATAAGAACATTCGTGAGACTTGTCAGTATATATTCTCAGCCAATTCTGCAATCCCATCAAGTATTGTCCCTCTTGCTGAATCAAGTGTATTAATTTCATCAAGTGAAGGAAGTTTTATTTATGAAAATTCTCAAAATGGTACAACAGAAAATGTTTCTTGTACATTTTGTTCATTTAATATTCCATGTTATGGGAAGGTCAGAATCAACCAATTGTTTGCTATTGCGGATCAACATTGTGGCCCAATTACAGAAACATTTATTATATATCATATCAATCTACCTTTGGTTCAAGCCTTCAATCTGTCCCTTGCTGACATCTCAGCAAGCCCCAGTGGAAATAACAATACTTTTCTCTCTCAATCTACCAAGTCTTTCTCTATTGGAGAAGGGAGGCCTGTTTGAGGGGAAAAGGGATTTGGATGAGATAGTGGACATTCTGAAAAACCAACATATGGGATTTATCCCTGATTTACCTTCTGATGATGCGGCTATGATCAGCTGGAATTCCTTTTGGCCATATAAGATTGCCATGCTTCTTTTCACAATCATTATGGCATCACCTGGGCTACTAAGACCTCGTCCCACCTCAAAGAGTGTATCTTCAGATCAACCTTCAGATTCCCGGGATAAGAACAAACAATCGGCATCTCGAGGTAGACCCAAGAAACCTAGCCAACAGGTAAATGACCAGCCAAATATAATTCCACCTAACTCTGAAAGTCATATCGTGCCTAATAGTAATCCATCATTGCAATCGTTATGCCATATAAACTCAGTCGGTTTATACATTGATCATTAGAATCTCTACTCCTTGTACTACTACAACCATATACCTTATTACAGGGAACATGAATCAAAGCAACTATAGTCGTGACTGACTCAAGTGGACGAAACTTACAAGATTACATACGATCCTCAGATATTATTGTCTAAGCCTATCCAGGGGCTGGGATCGACCGGTCTTAATCGGAGGGATCTGCGATTTTTGTTTGAAAGATAAAACCACCAAGAAAATCACCTTGGCTTCTACCCACGAAGGGAATCTTGTACGTATGATGGTAGCAGCATATGAATCCTCACTCGAGCAGATGAATATTGAGCAACAATTCTGCAATATTGCAATAGGAGGACTGGTAGGTGTCAAACTCAATAAAGCCAACAACAAACCAAATTTCTCGCCCCATCAGAATATGATCTCTAACGCTATCCTTACCATCAACCAAGACATCCGTATGCTTAATTCCAAAGAAATATCATCCGCATTTAATCACAAAGGTCCACAAATTTGAAAAGCACAAACCAAGACATACTTATAAGCGACTTCCAGATGGTATACACGTCGATAGTATTGTTCTGGAAAATTGGGCGAAGCAGATTGAATTATTTCATAACACACCTCGCTTAGATTCATAAAAAAACATGTTATCTACCAAGGTTTCTAACAATTGCCTCATCCGATTTGATGCGATTTGATGTCTTATTATTTGATTATTAGATCTGTAACGCTGTTTATGTTTTGGTCCATATTTGAGGAAATAGACATGGCACAGCTGACGACGATAATCATAGCTCCTGTCTAGTGACTATTCACTCATTGTAACTGGATATGTAAATAATGATAACAATTGTGTACTTGTGATGGGTCTACTACTGAACTATTGTGTATGTTTTTTTTTGATAGACGGACCAGGGGAGGCCTCAGCGCAGAATGAAGATGATAATCATCGCTTCTAACCTGTTCCCTCCCCTGGCCGCAACGACTGCCTCGTGGTGAGAACAAAATTCATTCATTGTGGAATCTTACTTACATGATGTGGTGTATATATGGTAAGTCCATGTTATCCTTATACACTGTGTTATAATGGATAACGGTTGATATATTATGTATTACTCCTATCGGTAAGTTGCATCAACCAGTCATACAAGACGACGATAATCATCGCGTGTGTGAGTTGATATTCATGTCTGACTCATGGTGTACTTGAAACAATCCTATATAGCGCTATACTATGCCCCCTCTGAATGATTCTAAATTGACTGAAGCCCACTTGTCCAATTGGAACGAATTATCCCGTAAGAGAGGCATAAGGATAGCTCACCTTAATGTTAGGTCACTTGTTCCAAAGATTGATCAGATAAAGAATGATATACTTAGATTCTAATATTGATATTATGTGTTTCACTGAGACCTGGATACGAGATAATGCCCGTCTACCCTTACTACAACACCATAACTTCAACATGATAAATCTAAACAGAGCTATTCCCAACAAACATGGGGGAGGAGTGAGTGAGTGAGTGAGATTGGTGGCTTTACGCCCTTATCAACACTTAGAAGTGTTATATCAAGGGTGGGAGAGCTGAGAGGGAGGCAGTTTATGATCATACCCAGGAAAAAGAGATAGAGAAGAAGGGAGAGAGAGACAGAGAAAAGAGACAGAAAGGCACTTTAAGGTCTCGCCCAGGACCAGGCACTTTAAGGTCTTACCCAGGACCGTGTGTGCATATATTAGAGATACATTTCACTGCGAGGTCGATGAGAACTTGACTCTAAGTAATGAAGATATTGAATTATTATGTATAACGATAACGAAAGATTTCATGAAGCCTATACATTTGGGTGTAGTCTATAGACAACCTCATTCTAATGTTACCTCATGTTTAGATAAACTTAACAAGTTAGTTACTAAATTCGATAACCTTAGACATCCAGGTTCTCTAATAATTGTTGGTGACTTCAATATTGATTTGCTGGACAGAACAAGCCCTGAATACAAGGCTATCAATGATTATTCTAACGCTGCCGATCTTACTCTAAGAATGAACTTTATTACACGGTAAGGTCTTCAGAGGGATAGTATTCTAGACTATTTTCTTTTTAGAAGTAATAAATCAGCCACTTTAGGCACTATTAATTATAATATCTCCGACCACCAAGCCATCTATTTGATCCTCAGACACCAAAGAACTATTAAAAGTCCTGGAAACATGAAAAGAATTAGAATAATGAAAAATTATAATGTGGATCGGATAAGAGCTATTCTTAATAATATTAACTTGGCCAAGCTCTATAATATAAAAGAGGTAGATTTAGCCTGGAATTATTTGTATTCTGTTTTAGTTGACACGATGGATCATATCGCACCATGGAAAAATGTATACTTCCAGAGTTCTAAACCTGAATGGTACTCGAAAGAAATTATTGATGCATGTAAAATACGAGATGAGCTGTATAAAAATAAGGATCCCAACGATGTTAATGCAGCTAGAAATCAACAGAATTTCGTTAATAGCCTCCTCAGAAGGGCTAAAACTCAGTATTACACCAACATCCTCAGTAATAACTCGAATAATAGCAAAAAAACTCTGGAGAACTTTAGACGAAATTGCATCAAAAAAAGGAAAGGATATTCTGAATATTAGAGACAATGATAATATTAAACTGAACACCCCCGACTCGGCCAACTACCTTAACAACTTTTATTGTTCTATTGGAGAAAAAATTCAGCAACAAATTCCAGATATTCCTCCAGATGATTATACTGAGTCAATTACTGAGGTGTGTAATAATTTTAGTGCCATATCCCTGGAAACACTAACAGATCTTATTTCAGAGATAGATACGTTGGTGTCTTCTGGCTGCAAAGAATTGAATTCGAAAATGTACAAAGATTTATTTACCATTGTTGACCAACAGTTATTACATGTCTTTAATTTATCCATTGAGTCAGGTATTTTCCCAGCAGCATGGAAAGTAGCCATCGTGAAACCCATACCTAAAATTAATAATGCTTTCCTGCCAAAAGATACTCGACCCATAGCCCTTACTCACATAGGAGGAAAAATGTTAGAAAAATGCATCTCTTCACAGATCTGGAGTCATCTAAACATTAATAATATTATTTCGGACCATCAGTACAGATTTAGAAAAAACAGGAGCACTCATGAGGCTCTCTATGAATTAGTTAGTCACATTAATGAAAACAATAATAACAAAATTTATACAGTAGCCACATTTATTGATTTTAGTAAAGCTTTTGATAGTGTAAACCATATTATAATTAAAGATAAACTTAGTAGAATTGGCTTGAAAAACAAGGCACTAGCATTTTTGGATTTGGATTGGTTTGGATTGGATCGTTTCACCTCCGCTAATAGTAATTAAAAGTTAGCAGATATACTGTGGTTTTATTATTTTATTCTGTGAAATTCCCTATTTCATGAAACAGGGTTTGGCCTGACGAAGTCAGGCTTCATTTAGGTTACCTAAATTTTGTCGTACAATTTGGTTTCCCGTAGGAAATCAAGAATATTTTTGTTCCCAGATTCCCGGAAAATACTCTGCAGTGTCCTGCGATTTTGCAGGAATTTTATTCTGTTTCTCTTGGTTGCCTGACAATGTATTAAGAGATGCTCTACACTCAGTTGAGTGTTGCATGTCTGACATACAGGAGCCACTTCACCTTTTAGAAGGTGCCTGTGAGTCAGTTTGGTGTGACCGGTATGAAGACGGGTCAGTATCACCTGTTCGGGTCTTGTCAGGTTATCATCTTTGAATTTTGGTGTGATTGACTAGCATGGCTAACATCTTATCTTACTAACAGAACGCAATCTGTTAGGCTTGGAGAGCATTACTCTGACTTGAAACCTATTAATTGTGGCGTCCCCCAATGGTCTATATTGGGACCAATCATCTATTTAATCTTTTCTAATGATATTAATAAGCTCAAATTATCCTCTAGATATATACTCTACACCGATGATACGGTTCTCTATGCTGCTGGTGGAAATTTAGATAATTTAATCAGAGAAATGAACCATGACTTAAAGACATTTCATGACTGGTCTGTAAAAAACAAGATACTTATAAATACAGCTAAAACAAAGTCCATGTTATTTGGAGAGAGGAAGTCAGAATCTAATAAGATTATAATAAGGGTAAACAATGATGAGATAGAGCAAGTCAGTAATTATAATTATCTAGGTATCAATATCGACAACCAGTTGAACTTCAATGAGCAAAGTAATATTCTGATAAAATCCCTACAATATAGAATTTATCAACTAGCTCTCATTAGAAGAAACCTTACAAAGAAAAGTGCAATCTTACTTGTAAAAGCTAATATTCTTTCGATTATTGACTATAGTGCACCATTTATTAGTGGTTGCAATCAAAAAATCTTCACTATCATCCAAAGATTACAGAATAGGGCCCTGAAGATAGCTATTGGTTGTCATCCTAGAACTGCAACTGACTATATACATAACATCACAAAAACCATGAAATTAGACAAAAGAACAGGCTTCCTCCTCTCCAAAAGCCATATGCATAACCGATTGATTGGAGCAGAAGGTTCCGAAGAGCGCTTGATGTTACAAGCGAAGTGTCCTATTTCTGCCATTGTTTCAGTATGTTTATGAAAATAAAAACGTTTAAAAAAAAAAAATACGAGCAATTAAAATTGCCTATCTAAATGATCATAGAAACATCTTATTATTAAGACATGATTGTAAGGTTGACAATTTATCTAAGCGTAGTAAAATCACCATACTTGGTCTCATGTATAATAAAAAAGAAGACCCATTACTCATTAAACCAATGAATAGAGAAACCCGGCTGGCAGACAGTTATGTAATGAAAACAATAAGACCTAATAGAGAAAAATACAAAAACACCCCCCTTTTCGAAGGACCGTCTCTTTGGAATAAATTGCCTGCCAACCTAAGGAACTCTGAATGGGCTCTTATCAAAAGGACACTGAAAAATGACGTCCACTGGGGTTAATCAATGGCTCAGATATCTGTTTAAATGGGAAATATATCCCAGAAGGGTCGTTAACGAGGAACGATCTCCTTGTCAAACATACAAAACTACATAAAGATCTTTAATATTGTCCAGAGTATCTACATACATTGAATCTACTTGTGGTCAAAACTGTGCAAATGTACAACCATCTTTTTATACTCATACGTATTCTTAATATCTGTTTTATTGCATTGAAGGCAAAAATCACAAAAACCAACCCAACTTTGGGTTGTATATCCTGTATAAATATTGGATTGACTAGTGAGTAAATATAGAATATGGCCTCGCCATCGTGTAGGGTTCTCATTGTATACCCCGAAGTAATGATTATCACTAATGTTGTTAATGTTAAATCCTGTACATATGAATATGTTTTGTCATTTGTGTACCATGAGATTATTGGGTTAACCCAACAATGTTCGCAAATAAAATTTTTCTAAAAAAAAAAAAATGTGCTTTCCTTCCATTGGTTCAATAGTTCAGAAAGTATGAAACAAAAAGTAAAAAGTATTTCTTTAGCTGACCTACATGTCTATATTAGGGACAGATCCTTCTCTTTAGGTTATTTGAGTACATGGAAACTTACATATAGTGTGCTATACAAACCAATGTGTATACAAATGGTTATATATAGTTGATGGTTATAAGCAGTATATATTATACAGTATTTTAGTGATTAACATATATATTATAGTAATTAATGGTTACTGACACATGTAAGTATACAGGTGATTACATATGTATAGGTAATTATATATGTATAGGTGATTATATATGTATGGGTGATTACACTGGTACCCACTCATATAGGCACATGGTGGTGGTGGTGGGGGGGGGGGTTACAATAACACCGAGCACTTGCATTTATGGCATGAAATACAACAGATGAGATGTGTGCTACAGCCCACTCAATTGGAGTTCAATTGGCCACAGTGAGTCCATGTCTTCCATGGACAGAGTGAGTGAGTGAGATTGATTGCTTTACACCCTTATCAACACATTCAAGTTTCTATCAAGGGGGGGGGGGGCGGGGTCTTACCCAGGAAATAGAGATAGAGAAGAAGGGAGAGAGAGAGACAGAGAAAGAGAGACAGAAGGGCACTTATGGTCTTACCCAGGACCTTTACATGAGCAGATGTGCATTATTCTTCAAAATGTTGATGATATATGGGAGATATAAGAATGGACTGTACTGTATGAGGAATATATATATCTGAAATTATCTAGAGCTATAATTAGTGCTAAATGAAGGCCAACTAGCAGAAAAATGTGTATATAGCATCAATTTTCAGTTTACTATAAGGTCTGTCTGTCCTTTTTTGATTTAAAATGAAATGGGAGTGTTATGCAGTAGAATGTTATATTAGTTTTAGAAGGGAATACATGATACCATTGATATTGGATACGGTGTCTTTTTGTATATTGGCCTCTAATAAATAAAATTGAAATTAAAAAATCAATATGAATATCAACTTACTTCCATCTTGTCGTAGTTTTTTTTACCCCACAACTCCTGTTGACTCTCCAGCTACATTAGTTTGTTAACTTGGGTTGTGTTGGGCCCAATCATGTTTGATTAAATATATTCTTCTCAAATTCTCGACTAGACCAGACAACTATTTAATTATTTTCATCAACTAGAGTCCATACATCCTCCAACCTAACCAATGTAATTTGATACAGACTGGATTCCATATAATAATACTTATATATATATATTATTGCAGACAACTTGATTGATGGCATTGCATTGCTGGACATGGAAGCAGAGCATATCCAGATGCTGTTTCCAGGGAGGCTGGGCATCTCCATCAAGCTATCAGCTATCGTCAAAAAAGTTAAGGTAAGACAAATATCTCGTGCATTCCTGGTGAGATAAAACTCGGAAGAGTTGATCTGTCTGATGTTACTTCAGGAGTATCTAATTATCATTTAATAAGATATTTAAGGAAAATCCAATTGGCATTAGAGTTTTTTCTACTACAAACAGCTATGCAATAACCCTTTTTTTATAACCTGTTTTCTGATTGTAATAACATTGATGTCTTTTGTGAATTAGGCTGCTGAGATGACATCAAATACCCCTCCAGTAAACTGCGAAATCCACGCACCAGCAGATGTGGTCTCCGTCAATCCTGATTCACCACCGTCACCGATTCTCCCATAGTCACCGCACCATCTCTCTACGGAGAAGTCAGCATTACGCCAGTCTACTCTGACTTTGTTCAACAACACTTGGATGAGGGGAACATAACGAAAGTCTGGGATTGATTGATTGACAAAACCGCTCACTACATACTCCAGCATCATCCCGACCTGAAGTTGTACCAGAAGTTTGGACGGACTATGTGCACCAAATATCCTTGCTTGGGTGTTGATGTTGGCCGAAATGAATGGGTGAGTGTGACTAACTTAATGCATCATGTCTAATCTATAATGTATGCAAGTAGTTAATAAATGACTGAATAAGCCTATCAATGAGGGAGAATTGGGAATAACAACTTATTATGTTTGTATATATGTTTCTTATAATACAAGTTCAAATCCTCTCGTGAGGAGGAATAAAATAAACAGTATGAACATGTAAATTAGATGTCTGTCTTGTCTTTTCATGGAACACGACTAAACCTGATCCACTATACACCTATGAGTACCACTTCTATTATATGATATATTAATGTTCAACTGAATCATTGGAAATTACACTTTTCTACTAAAACATTATTTTTTTATGTATTGGGTAACCTGTTGCTATTTCTTTTCATAGGATAGTCAAGGTGTAAAGTATGAAACTCAATTGTGCCCTGCAGTTGTATCCCAAGTAATTTAATTATGTGTAGTAATTAAGGGATTCAATCATATATATAAGTGCACATTGAGGTATAAAATGTATACATTTAGCTGAGGCATATCAGCAGAAGCATATACAATATTGTATGCCACATCAAGTGTAGTTGCGATCAACGTGAGTCTCAGACTAAAACTTAATCAATTTACCAATGCAGAATCAAACACCCAAACTTGATATGGATATTGATGAATTCCTTCAGTTGATCTTCGCCAACTCAAAGACACTACCACCTCCTAAAAGTAAGGTATA
This sequence comes from Sthenelais limicola, assembly GCA_942159475.1. Lineage (NCBI taxonomy): Eukaryota > Metazoa > Annelida > Polychaeta > Phyllodocida > Sigalionidae > Sthenelais > Sthenelais limicola. The sequence continues at coordinate 13,815,125 of OW804094.1, read as the reverse complement.
CACTTCTTCTAAAGCATTGTTTATAAATATCTACTTTCTATATATTTAACAGTGTACCTTTTTTTTATATAGTCTATAGAAACGTTCACTTAAAGTTCATTTCCAAAGTACGTTCACATTTTATGTAAGAATCTGAAATTAGATTTGAATCTGAAAATGATTAGATTTGTCGTTATTCTACTATAATGTTCATTATTAACGCTACAGACAAAGATCCACAAAGGAAGGAAGGAAGGAAGGAAGTGCAGGAACAAGCAAGTTAGACTGCCATTGCCATGACCCACCAAATGTATGCTGCAGATATCTATACGTTGGAATTAAGTAGTCGGGAAGGGAAATTGATAGGAGTACAAACAATAGTAACAGGGAACTTAATTGGACCCTGTTGTAATCATACTTGAGTCGTAGTGTGTGGGACTGTACTAGAGTATATGCCATGCCAAGAGCAACAGTATGCAACAGACACAGAAGATAATGTTTCCAATCTTTACACTTCATGTCATTATACTCATGTATATCCCCCATTTATTAACAAAAACTGTTTCCAATCTTTACACTTCATGTCATTATACTCATGTATATCCCCCATTTATTAACAAAAACTATAGGGGATACTACCCAGGTTGTAAAATATGACACAATGTCTATGTTCCCATCCAAGGTGTTTTGAAAATAATCCTTGAGGTTCCTGGTGTCTGGGAAGCAATAATGCAAAACAAATCAAAGGGTGATGGTGTTCTTAGGGACTTCCATGATGGGATATACACTGGGTCTGTACAACGATGACATTGAGACAACTAATCCACTAGGCAGTCACACAGGTGACACAAGCTAGGATTTTTCTATTATATTGTGAAAGAATTACCTGCTGTCTACAATTCCTCACTGAATAATTGCCATTCACTGCAAATATATTATTCAGCAGACCGGAAGAAATATGGATTCTCAAGCATTCTGGAACATTTAGTGAAAGAACTAAAGTATTTGTACAAAAATGGCATGGATATCTGTTAATGGAAAACAGATACATATCAATGTGGCTTTGGGTCGGATTTCTGGTGATATTTTAGGCATCCATGAACTGTTTGGCTTTACTGAAAGTTTTTCTGCATATCATTCATGCAGGTTTTGCATTATAGACAAAGAGACCATGCAATCCACCTACACTGCCCTGGTTCAGCAAGTAAAATTACGGCGCAGCGCGGGCAGCACTTGTTTCAAATGCGTAATTGGCCGCGCCGTAGATTTACATTTGTACCGTAACTCAGGCCACCGTAGCCGCGCGCGCTGTAATCGGGGGGGGGGGGGGGGTGGTATTCGCGGAACCGTAACTCAGGTCGCGCTACATTGTAGTGTGATCGCAGTGCCACCCACGGCGCTGCAAGGTAATAATGACAGTGGTGCGCTCTGGCGGCAAATGAGTTTTCCTTATGTGGCGCCACTTGGTGGCTTTTTTAAAACTATGATTTATGTACTGGCGCTTTAGGATCGTTAGGGGTGGGGGTGGAGGTTGGGGGTAGGCTCCTTTGTTCTTTGCTTTATATGCGTAATTGTCTGCGCCATAGGAAATAAGGTGTTGGAGGGCAATGGACACTGAATTGTACAAGTCTATCAATGTTGTTGCCAAAGTCCATAAATAAATACAAGCATACATGTCTATTAAGCGTTCCCCACTACCCCTCCTGTAAGACAGGCCACTCATGCAGTGGTATGGAGAGCAAGAAACGCTACTGAATTTGTTACTTTTACTTGGTTTTTCTTCATTTAAATCATTTTAATTTCTCCAGGACATGACATCTTCAGGGTGTTTATCTCAAGGATAGTCATTAAATTTGGAACCGGAGGACTTTGAGGCAAAGGTGCAGGTAAGCCTGATTCTTCTACACCTATTTCTTTCGATGCTCCAGGCATGCAGATTTTACCACGCTCAGATCTATACTATGGCGAAATCTACATGAACATGTGGCGTTGTGCCACCTGAATTTGTGACCCAATTCCGATTGCAGCACCCAATTCAAAATCGTTAGCCTTTTAGGCCTAGTTTGTTTACACTGTATTTAATGCAATCTACACACAATGGATATAGCGATCATGGATCATGGATACTACTATTGGTTGAGTTTTGATTGTGGAGACGGTTTGTATTTATTGTACTGTATGTTGACTGTGTAATTGATCATACTTATTTCCCGTATGTGTACCGTATTGGTTGCCAAAGGAATGTCAGTCGACCTACTTTTGGTCGGTCCATTTCAAATTGGCCACCTACTTGAATGTTTACCTTTTGACATTGATTGTTAAGTATGTGTTGCGAGAAACGTTAGAGTTCAGGTAACATCTGTTGTTTCTGTCCATATTTCTGAACTAGAAAGTTCATATTTACAGGGTGATAAATGGGCGCTTGCCCGCATTTGTGAGTGAAAAGTGTAGGGCTCCTGATTGGATGGGGGTGTGGTCATTTGTCACTAAGTAGAAAGTCAATGGTTCATTGTTGCACAGGGAACAATTTGTAGACGATTGATTCTAGAGTTATGGTTAATGGTAAAATGGTATTAATAGATTTCAAGCATATCATTGTCTTGGTTGTAACCCGTGCAGACTATTGGTATTTATTTTCAAATCTGAATTTGCCTTTAATTTTTTTATCTGATTTTTCTTCAGGTACACCCATAACGATGTCTGTCTACAAGTGTCTGCTCTGTGACGATCCCTTAGCAAGTATCTCACAGTATGTCAACCACTGCTTGTTGCATTGACATGAACTTCACTTTAAAGTCCCATGCCCAATCAACAACTGCCGAAGTTCCTTTCGCACCCTGGATGCATTGAAAACCCATATGTATCGACACCACAGAACGGACATGTTCAAGCAGGTCCAACATGCAGGAAATGATACTCCATTTGTGTGTACAGTACATTTTTGTGGTCAACAGGTGACAGGTCAAAAACAGTTTCTAGCACATTTGAATGAACACCTTAAAACAGGTCGTCAGATAACCTGCCCGTTCAAATCATGTAAGGATCACACATTCAAACTGCGTTCATCCTTCAGATGTCATCTGTCTCGTAAACACAGAGACTACACCATCAATGACTTCCAACCTTCTGTGCATGAAGAAGTTGACTTACCAGTGGCTGGTGCTCCTCCAGTAGAACCATTCGATCAGGGGCTGCATCAAGAAGCAGCTGTAATTTATGATCCACACGATTCTGATTTGTGCCACCACAAAGAGATCATCGCAGAAAACATGGCGCTCTTCTTTATGTGCATGGAATCGAAGCTGTTAGTGCCCAAATCTACGGTGCAGGATATGGTTAATGAATTCGGTGCTTGGTCAAAATTGGGGGCCCAGTACAACTACGAACAGCTGGTTTTCGTCCTTTGCAGGGTAGGAATGGAGGAGGGGATGAGAATGCAGGTCTTAGAAGAAATGCAAGACGTCAATCCTTGCTTAGACTGCTACAAACAGTACTTCAGCGCTGAGTCCAGGCGTCTGAAGTTCTACAAGAGCCATTTCCGCTATGTAGAATCCATACCCATTAACATTGGAATGAATGAAGCGGGAGAAACGTGTAGTCTTCACTACATACCTGTGCAGGACACATTGATTAGCATCGTACGTAACAAATCGGTTCAGCAACAGTTGAGCAATCCCCTTCCTCGTGATCCCAATATATACAAGGACGTATTAGATGGCAATGTGTGTTTGGGGAGCCCCCCTAACACAATACACCTAATGCTCTTTGAGATGGTTAATCCCATTGGAGCAGCCCGGACTGTCCATAAGCTGTTGGGGTGTATATTTTAGCGTTCTCAACATCTACCCTGAGAACAGGTCCCAAATTGACAGTCTGCAGTTGGCAATGCTTTGTACAGAGAAACATGTATCACGGTTTGGAATGGAAGGTGTTCTGCGATCATTCATTGATGACCTAAAGGACCTCCTGAAATCTGGATTGACTGTTGAAGGCCAGCATTACCCTGTGAGAGTTGCATGTGTTGCTGGAGACAACTTGGGCCAGCACCAGATGGTGGATTTCAGCAGGGATTTAGTACTGGACTACACATGGGCAGATTCTGTGACATTGACAGGACCTCCTTCTTTGAGACTCCTGACACTGTTCATAGGTTGAGAACACCCGGCGAGTATGACAGGGATGCATGTGAAGCTAGGGCATCAAACCAATCAGTGAATGGGATCACTGGGCAGTCAGTCCTAAACGAACTTCCACATTTTCATGTCTGTGCACCTACTCTAGCTCCATGCATAGGACATGACCTTTTTGAAGGTATAGTGAAGGAAGATGTATACCTTATCCTCTACTACTTCGCAAAGGTGAAGAAATACTTCACACTCGATGATGTGAACTCATTTATCGACCAATTCCCTTTCAAAGGGGGGGACAATGCATCTTCCCCAGGTGGTATTCATCGTAGCGCAAAGAAAATTAATGGTGGTGAATGCCTGATAAAAGAGTACCTTGAACTCAGACATGACTTATTCCCTGATGTACGCATGAAGCCAAGTCTGATTAGGCAATTTGGGCCTCTCATCAAATCCTGGACAATGAGGTTCGAATCAAAGCATTCGTATTTTAAGAGGGTTGCCCGCGCTTCCAGGAACTACATCAACCTTAGCAAGACGTTGACAGAGAAACATCAGATGTTGCAAGCATGGCAGAACAACAGCTCCTTGTCAACGCACCCACCTGAAATGGCTGCAGAAGAAGACTTCCATCTACCAACATACTCCTCATCCATCCAACAGGCAGTGCATGCAGCAAATCTTAAACTTGATGGTGGGGTGGCTGCAAACAACGTTAAATATAAGAACATTGCCTACAAGAAAGGTCATTGCGTTCTTCTTGAAATAGGGAATTTCACAGAATAAAATAACAAAACCACAGTATATCTGCTAACTTTTAATTACTATTAGCGGAGGTGAAACAAACCAAACCAAATCTAATTAAGAAGAAGTTACCAAATTTTTAGACCTGCCTAATGTGAATTTTCTGAAAATGTGACCCACTAGAGGGGTGGGGGCATGCTCCCCTTGGAAATTCTGAAATTTAAGGTGCCATTTGGAGGCATTTGGTGCTTTTGAAGCACAAAATACAGTATTTAATCACACATGAAAAGTGATGAGTTTATTTCTATCTATTTTGACTTTGAAAAACCAGGGATGCAGTTTGCAAGGACCTAAGAAACACAATACATTGAAACACACACTGGCAGTTGACCATGGATACAAATTGTAAGATGTGTAACTATTTTAAAGAAATCAGTCGCGCTACTGTTGCAAGTGATGTAGGGGTGAAGTAGGGTGTGGAGGCATGTGGCCCCCAAAAATTGTAGAACCTCTGGAGGAGTGAAATGGTTTATTCTGGGAGCATCATAATTAGCCTATGTTGTTTGTATTTAAAGATATGAATAAAATAATTAGGGGGAAAATCTCCAAGGCAAATATTTAAGGGTTCTCGAGCCTATTTAAAAAAAAACTTGAATCATTTGTACATATGATCATACCAAGGCCACATATGATTTTTAAAATCAATTCACCATCTAGATTTTGAAATATGGGGTGGCAAATATTTTGACCCTTTTACTATTGGTTCCTATATATATGGAAGATGATGACTTTTCGAAACATATTCATATTTCTCACCAAGAACATATATATAGATATAGATAGAGATATCTGATATTGCATTGATTTTGGAGTAGGCCTATGTAGGCCTATGCAGAAGTGGCCAGGGGGAAGGGATTTTTTTTGATTTTTTAAAAAATACTAATTAGTTCTTATAGGGGGGACCACTGACCTAGGAGTGGCAGGGGGGCTGTTCGTTCGAACACCCCTGACACCCCCTGGATACGGGCCTGGGAACGTATTTCACTTATGTCACCTGTGGGTTCGGGGCATGCCCCCTCCCCCCATTAGGTGATATGGCATGGTGCCTTCCTTCTGGGGCCATTTTAACATCATTTTCTAGAAATCTGTAACTCATTCTGGTGTATTTTAAAGTATTTGGGGGTTAAATATTATCTGGATATTAACAAAATATTCCCAGTTTGATTCCCATAAAACAGTTTAATTATTCGCAGAAATTTGGAATAAGTTGGTCGGCTTCTAGGCAAAGGAACGCTGTCAGAACTATCACCTCTTTTATAAACTTGTAAATTTTAGCGTTGATTGCTATTTTAAAACATTGATTTTAAAACATTAATTTTTTAGGTAGTGGAAGAGCAGCAGGCGTCTACCAGGCGGATAACATTTGTGGGCCTTGAGACCAGATCAATCTATGAAATCCTTGCCATCCGGCCCCTCTCAGTTGCCATGCAACATTATGCTGGCTTAACGGTGAGTAAATAGCGAAGCGTCAACCAACTATTTATAGTTCTAGGTCAACGATTTAGCTATACCTTGTTTGTTAATATGTACCAATTTTATATACCAATATTGTAACCCATGGGCCATGGGGACAGGGCTGGTCAGGCATACAAGACAGGTATTTGGTCATATAACTAGTAAATGAAGCCCCTCTATTCAGGGAGGAAATGAAATTGTTATAGCAGGATAACGACAACTTTAAGTCCTATTATTATAGGCAAAACCATTATTATTTACTTTGATTGAAGTTTACGTGTCACTTACATGCCACAATTTAATCCTGTACTGGATTGCTATGTTATACACCTTATATTGATATACTACTTAACCTTATGTACTTTGTCTTAGTTATTCAATAAATGTCTTCAATATAACTTAAATATGTTAATGTAACAAATGTACCCATGAAACTAAGTGAGTGAGTGAAACTAAACTAAGCTATCGCAGTGCGTTTATCGAAGTGTCTTTATCAGACTCTTTTTATCTGAATATATACTACACATTTTATTATGTACTACATAATTCATAATTACACACCTTCTTATAAACAATGAAACATTCTTAGCAACCTATATTTTATAGTTCATCAATTATGTTCTTCAGGGTGTGAGACTCAGCGCACTGTCGTTCCTGTATTACGGGAGTAGAATATATGCCCGACATACGCCCCTCCAGGTTTGTTTTTTCCTATTCTCTGAAGGCATCTGACACATGCATACTGATTATGTATAAATCAATTTATTAACATAAAGCCTGAGGTCATCCTTGTATGATATAAGTTTATTATTAAATATCTGACCTGACCTGATATCTGAAAAATGAAGAAAAAAATATTGTCGAATATTGTGTACCTACTGGCCACATATAGTATATGTATTTCAAATATTCAAAACTCTAATAATTTGCATACCAATATCCTGAAAGCAGCAGCAACCTGAGTGTTTTTTATACAATTAATAGAAAAAAGAACTATGAAAAATTGTGTAAAATTGTTCGATTTTTCAGCTTGGCCTGGTGAACAGGGCTACAATTGATGTGTTTCAACGTCAAATCGGCGGCGAGCCTTGATGTCACCGATTCTTTCTTTTCAAAGTATACTTTAGATGTGGTGCCTCATGAGAATTCTACCCTTGCTATTGGGAGACATGATTCCAGAAGATGATTGTCACTGGGAGTTGCTGATCAAACTCCAATCCCTACAAAATTCAGCATTACGGACTATATTTGACAAAAATAGATTTGAAAATGTAGATGAGGAGCATAAAATTATGAATATTTTACCCCTTGCTAAAAGAAGAAAATTACATATAGTTGAGATTGCCCACCATTTAGCTCAAAACTCAGACAATGTTGATCATAGAAATTTGAGGACCAGAAGTCATGACGTGGGACGCAAAAACCTAAAAACAATAACCCCAAAAACCACCAAAGTTCAAAATTCAGTCATTTATAAATGCCAAGTAGAATGGAATAAACTTGCTACTGAAGCACATAAAATTTCAGATAGACACGCTTTTAGCTCCTATATCAAAGACAAAATGGGGTGATGGATGGAGTCACATACCTGACAAATACTTGACAAAATCCTAATATAAACTTTATATATATATAACTGTCTGTTATTTTTACTGTACTAAATGTATGCTCTGTTTTGGGTACTTTTCGCCACACAAACTATGTTGAACGTCTTGTTGCATCCTTTTATTGTACTTGTTCTGTTCTGTATCCCTGTTATACCATGTCAGTCACATTACTCTTGTCATATTTACTTGCTTTTATTAGTTACTATGTCACACTTATTTAACGCCAGTCTGACAAAACTAGCTTGTGTAGTACTTTTTCAACAAACGTCCTTCTAATAATAAGAACATATTTAGTAAAAATACGGACATATTTAATAGTAAAAATTGTAAAGACCACAAACTGGTTTATAACATTATTCTATAGCTCTAGCTGTCCAGTAGTTGTAGGAAACAAAACCAAGCCTAAGATTACCAAGAAGGCATGGGCTGGAAGAGATCTTCGGATATGCCCATAACCTATTTCCTGTACAATCTTAATTTGGGAAATAAAGAATTGGTTATTATTATTATTATTATTATCAGTCTTTGTGAGATCATGACCATCATATTTGCACAATCTATTACCAGTGAAGCAACTCACTTCCTTCAGTACCTTATTGCAGATCATTTGGAACTGTTCAAAGAATCGTTTCCAGGGTGCAGGATTAGGCCGAAGCAGTATGACCCACTATCCAAGATGCATAAGGCTAGTGGGACCACTCATTAGATTCTGGGTTATGCCGTTTGAGGCCAAGCATAGCTTATTTAGGCGACTGTCTCACATTGTATGTAATTTTTTAAATATCTCCACGACAATAGTCCTTAGACATCAGTTGGCTCAGTGCTATCGTTTTTACTCTAGAGGTCACTTTGATTCTAGAGCCATAGAGATAGGAAGTGGCAGCATCATTGTAATAACAAATGTTGAACACAGTTCTGTTATTTCAGAATTGCTGAAGTTTGGCATCTATGAAGATATTTTCTCTGCAACAGTGGAACAATGGAATTGTGTATCGACCAGGCATGGGTCTTGTGTTGGAGGTTGACATTGAAACAGAATCCTCTATTTGGCAAGATTATGTATATCCTTGTGCAGGATGGTGTAACTCACTTCATAGTTGAATTGTGGTAAACCCTATATTTTGACCAGCATGTGTTTTCCAACTGTGTAGATAGGATGGACCCACTCCAGCTGAGAGCACTATCTCCACAGAACCTCATAGACTGTCAAGCTGTACATTTCAGAGTTTCACATCAAAGAGAAAGCACAAACCACTACATTGTTATGAAGCACAAACCATGGTACTAAATTAGGCATTGTTTGAAATGTGTACATATATGCATGCATGGAAATGATTCTTTAAAAACATTACTTGTTACCATTGCTTATGAATTAGTTGCAAGATAATTAGATGTAAGGTAATCAAATCCCTAAGCCCTAATCTTGCCCCCTGGATATCACCAAGTTTATGATTATACTTAATGGCACCTTACATAATGACAGCAAGAACTCCTGGCATCAAATGCAGCAACCAACGCCACACCCTTTGTATTAAGACAATAAACAACTTATCTTATCTTACCAGAACCAACCCCTAGTACCAGTACCAGTAGCAGTACTACCACCATCAACAGCAGCTGCCCTGGCGTAGAAGGCACCAGTGCCAGCAATGACCCCCATGACATTCAGCAGCTGCTACAACCCATTTAAAAAAATAAGGATCACATACTCCTTTCTGACTGTTAACTTTAGGATATCAATGGGCTACTTTAAAATAACTTTTACTTAATCAATAATCATTATTAATTTCCTTTTCCTTAATCAATAATCAATACAGTGAAAAATCTTTTTGTTTATTATTTACTCTTTATCTTTAATAGGACATCAAACAGGCCCTTGTGAACCATGGCGCATCTGGGGTAGTAATACTCATAGAATATGATGACAAAAATGCCTTTCCAGAGCTTCACATGTGAAGGTGGTGCAAGTAGCAGTCAATTTGCTAATACAGAGACACACAACATAGTAAGTTTAAGGTTTGAAAGATGATATTGAATGAGACATCTAGTTGCAAATTTAGATAAAAACATTTTTGCAGTATAAAACTAGAAGTTTCGTTTCCAGAAAAAAATCTGCAATATGCGCAGAAAAAAGAAAAAAAGGTCAAGGAAAGCAGTACCCAATGCAGTAACATCAAAGTCCCACTTGACTGGCTACAATCTATACTCTCAAGAAGTAGGCATGACTGATTTTTTATGATGAAATGTGAACACCTTTGCTCCATCTTAATTTCTAATTAACATGTTTGGTTGTACTGCTTATTGCGTAAACATAAATGGTATTTACTCTTATTATAGCATCTGATGACTCATCACTCCGGCACCAGGCATAGAGCAAGGGCTGGAAAGATCTGTCAGAAGAAAACAAGGGCCAATTCAACGAAAGGGCCAAATACTTAAATAACAGGGAGCTGCATGAACTATCATCTTCAGAGAAGGTGGCGGTGACAAAGAACACTATCAGCCAAATGAAAAGATTGGTAAATGTTGTATTATATTTTAAATCTTAATTTGCCAAACCTTTTATAATTGTGAAATATGAATGAATTGCAGAAAACATAAGCATAATGCGAACTCAGAACTCTTCTTGCCTCATGTATATCCCTCTTGATTACCTGAATGTATACAATTCCTCAAATACCACTCTTTAATAACTGTATGTATATGATCGCAGATGTTGGTACTTGGTGACTTAGGTCATGGGGCAATATTTGTGAGTGAGTGAGTGAGATTGGTTGCTTTACGCCCTTATCAACACTTTGTAGTGTTATATCAAGGGCGGGAGAGCTGAGAGGGAGGCAGTTTATGATCATACCCAGGAAATAGAGATAGAGAAGAAGGGAGAGAGAGACAGAGAAAAGAGACAGAAAGGCACTTTAAGGTCTTCCCAAGACCAGGCACTTTAAGGTCTTACCCAGGACCCTGGGCAATATTTGTCTGCCATTGGTCTGGTGCACTGCATGGGGCACACACCACTGCGGCCAGAGAAGCTTGGGGTGAGGTGCATGAGACATTGTTGGTCGGACTGACACCACATAAGGGTGAGTTTATCATTTATCAGAAATAATGTGCATACAGAATATTGTGTCATTTTAGGTCAATTAAATGAGGGACCCTCTTTATCGCAAATTGCATATGCCAAAGGGCTCTAATTAATGTGTTATTATTATCATACCCCTCAAATTTCTATTTCTATTTCAAAAGATTCATATCTAAAGCAATGTTAATTTTATTCCTGCTCAAAACAGAATCAATCAAAATACATGCGATGTCGAAACTGTACAATTCTTGCGATAAGAACACACTTCTGTTATTATACAAAACGATGGTGTTACCAATTATCGATTATGGTGATTTATTTTATCGTTCGTCGACACTGGCTCAACTGAAAAAACTGCAAACATTACAGAACTCAGCTTTTAAAATTATTTTAAAATTGCCAAAGTTAGCCAGTACCGTTGAAGTTCACAAATCATTAAATCTACCCTCTCTTTCAACAAGAAGGGATAGTCACCTATTAGATTTGGCGTTTCTTAGAACGAGAAATGATGGTAATGTTGATAAAAGGAATATTGGCTTAAGAAGATTGTCAAAAGGGTTGGCTTAAGAAGATTGTCAAAAAATTGTTGGTCCCATTACCAAAAAATGACATTTTCAAAAAGTCATATGTATATTCTCTAACCAGTTTGTGGAATAATCTCCCTGATAATATTCAGGAAACCAAAACGAGGATACAGTTTCGGCAGTATTTAAGGACAACATATTTATGTGATTATGATGAATATTTATCAAATGATTGAATAAATTGTTGTTGTTGTTTAACGGTCATTATGGTAAGTGATCAGCCATCTGATAAAAGGCCTGTAAGACCGTATTGAAAAATCGATATAACGATATATATATATATGAATTAACAAATCTGTCTGTTTAACTTTGAATTTCAATTGGAATACTTCTGCGATCCATTTGATATAAATCCAGAGTTTCTAAATGATGCTATTGTATAACTGTTATGTAGTTGTTAGTGACGATTTCAAATTGTTGGAATCAGAATGTTTGACCGGAGCCTTGCTTGAGATATAGTGATATTAGTGAAGTATGAATAATGATGGGTGGATATATCTTTAAACTGAGCCGACTGAACACTGACTCTGAACTCTCAACAATTCACCAACTAAAAATGTCGGATTATTACTATTAATACTAAATTAACAACAGATAATCTGTTGCACCCGTAGTGAGATGTTTACAAATTTTGATATTCTGACTTGGCTCTGGATCTTGTGTTACTTTAAACCCTAGTATTGTCTTTGAAACGAACAGATTTATGTACAACTTAATATCCCGTAACTAGTAGCCGGTATTAATAACTGTGGATACCCCAGGAAGACCTCAAATCCGAGAGGCTGGCGTCCCATTCTGAGCTATGTAAACTGTTTCGAATCAGAATAAAAATACGATATATATATATGACCAATTCCACCAATTTGACAACATTGGGATTTTAGCCTTGAAATTAATGGGATTGCCATAATAATAATTTATTCACACAAAATTGCTGTTTTTTGTTGATTAGATAGTCATATCCATTGCGGGAACACCTTTGAGGGCACTTTTACCTAGGGAAAAACATTTTTTTTTAACAGAAAAATCCATTTTTGAGTTGGAAATCAATATTTTTCAGTCTCTAAAATATTTAATAAAGTGTTATTTTTTAAAGAAATATAGCAAATACCTTGTATATTTATGTTTACCACGATAGCAGGTTACTTTGAGATAATCTGTGCACAAAATCTTCACAAAGGGATCATTTTTAAGGTGACAGATAAAAAAACATACAAAAATATGAGTGGGGTAGCCTTGTGTCGTGTGACGATTACATGGCTAATATATGTAGACCTATTCCCAGAAAAATATAATCATCACTATGTTTTGAGTCTAGAATAATAGAATGTGCACTATTTAACTTCTAAAGACTACTTATAATAATGGGCGGTGGTCAGCATTGAATCATATTCTAATATTTCTGCAAAATGTAACATGGATGGGAAGGGGGGACCTGTCGCCTGACGATTACAATGTTGAGGGCCCTAAAAGTCCTAATTAATATGCAATTATGCATTATTTTACTTAAATAATTATGTTTGGTTGTTCTTATTTCATAACAATGAATATTAATATTATTTCATTCTTTTTTATGCACATCATGTGTTATGGTTTGAGGTGGGTCGCTGGACGATTACAGTGTCGCCTGACGATTACAGTGGTAGAGATTTTAATTAAATCCTTAATTTATGGGGTTTACCCCAAGAATGAAGGGGGCAGGAGGGTTTTCAAAAGATTTTGGTTTTAGTTTAGTTGGAGTCTGACGTTTGCCCTTTATCAAGGAATGTTAATACATTCAGGAGATGCCTCTAATTAAATCTAATTCTGATTTGAATAAAATCGAATAGAAAAATCTGTGGGGTAAGGTAATTTCCATATGATGTGTAAAGTAAGATCAGTTATAAAAAGGTAATGTGTTCCCGGAAAATAGTCAATTATCATTACCATTACTGAATGGTTATTTGGCTGTAACTTTTCATCTAGTAAGGATATTCTCACCAAATAAAAGATGTTATGATCCTTATGTCGAGACCTATCAAGTACAAAATAGTTCAATACATTTTGTGCATATTTGTTTAATCTATTTCTAATTTAAATCCTCATTTATGTAGAAATATGTACCATTATTCGTCATCCTATTTTTTTAGCATTTTTTTCATATAAGGGATCTATTTTCGACCCCCCTGTAAAAAAATTCCTAATAATCAGAATGGTTCCAAACTTGGCAGTGCAATGCGCATACATATAAGGTTGGTAGAAAATAACAAATCAACTGACAAATGTAAAAATTATTTTTGGGTACTCAGGGGGTGTCTAGGGGTCCAAATGTTGTCAAATTGGTGGAAATGGCCATATATAATCCCATCAGTCCCATCTGGCATGGAAGAGTCTGGGGATGCATTATGAATCGAACTTCAGCAGAAAATTGCTAAAGCATATGGTAAGTATGGAATAATGTGTCCCTTTTAAATTGAATGGCTACAACTTTTGCATAACCACATATTGACCCTGTAAACCTTAACAAGCATTCTCTTTCCAACATCTGCTTACAGTTTGAATATGTTACTTTCTGCATTTAAGCCTACAATACACCATATAACAATATATATTCCTTAATAAAGGGAAAGAATAAATACGTATAAATTCGCCAATCAATCAATATGTATAAATTCACATTTTTATTGATACGTGAAATTACTGATATATAGTGAAACCAGCATTACAAACTGATAGCAAGAGTGAAGCCAAAATATATTACAGACAGTGAAGCCAAATATACGGAGCCAAAATATATTACAAACAGTGACGAATATATGGGTACCATATATTTGGGTATATTATGGGTACCATAAAGTCAATAGACAGCGGTACTAAAAATGGAAATTTACTAAAAATGGAAATAAATTTACTCAACGAAAATGGACAGTGTGCGGGAATTAATTTACTCAATGAAAATGAACAGTGCACACAATACAGGAGATTTTGGTTTGGTTTGGTTTGGTTTGGTTAGTTTCACCTCCGCTAATAGTAATTAAAAGTTAGCAGATATACTGTGGTTTTATTATTTTATTCTGTGAAATACAGGAGAACATTGTACAGCTGACAAATGTTAAAGAAGTTCTATCATAGTCCCTACTAATAATATAATAGTAGTAATCATAAATTAAGTTCTATCAAGTAGTAATAAAAAATTACGTTGGGCATTTTCCAATTTTCAAAGGATCTAGTTATGAAACATTATGCTCTTGAAAAATTATGCTCTTGAAAAATTATGTTCTTGGAATCGAAGGCACCCACCATATCAGACAATACCATACTCTTGGTACCGTATCAAATACTCATACCCCTATCTTTTGCTTTTATCGACGGTCCTCATCTTGATGTTTTAATTTGCAAGTTAATAATCCTCATACAGATTTATACACATACTAGCCAATACGCATACTAGCCGTCTAACCCTTTCCTAGCCAATACACATACCAGCCCTCTTAACTCTTTCCCTTTGCACATACTAGCCCTAAGAAAATTGTATACTGTGACTGAGCAATAAGGTGAAGAGAGCAAATAGAATTTGTGTACGATTCTTGGTAATCAGCCATGATAACCTAAAAAAGGTATTCCTTTATTCATACAAAATAGAATGTCTTATGTATGTATGTATGTGGACAGTTTCTGCTTAGTATATGTCTTTTTCATAATTATTTTCATAATATTTTAACACCCATAATAATACTTGCCTATTCACACATGAAATAATATGTGTATTGCTATTTGTATCAAATCATTATTTTAACTATTATGACCTATTCATGTTTTTTTAGAATTGATGTTTATTTATCCGATTCTCCAGTTAAACTGTCACCTGAGCCGCCTACTCCACAACTTTCTGTTGTATCTCAAAACCCCCCAAGACCATCACCAAAGGTACAACAGCAGGTCAGCCCACAACACACTGCACCACAAGGGCAACACACTGCACCAGAGACTCAATCAGATGGCAACTTTTTCCAGGATTTCCATTATATTTCCGGTCCAACCAATCCTGTTGCAACTAAACCACCTGTCTGCAGCTCCTATGTACCACCACATCGAAGGAGCCGATCATGGACCGATGGAGTCCAATTTGAACTCCCCTCAACATTGACGCAGCGTCTGCAGCAGAGAGCGAGACCTAGTGGATGTCCGGCTTTTCGTACAACTGGTAGTTGATCAGGCCAAGCAGGTAAAGAGATCCTGTGATTCATTATATGGGTATTGAGTATATATGGGTAAATTGGATAAAAACAAGTAGTTTATATATCTAAATTGATTAGAAGCAGAAAAGATTAGAGAAATTCAGAATCAAATACAGAATCAAATACTTATATAAAATTAAATATTGTATTGGCCTTGAATTGAATAAGAAAAATTTTAAAAATATGGATAATATATACGGGAAAAATTTGATTTGAAGTCTCATATATGTATGATTAAATAATTCATCCAATCTACCCATATCATACATAATATTTCATCCCAATAATTCATCCCAGGTAGAGCCCAAAGCACGAAGACCAGAGTTGAGAATCTTGGCAAAACGGCTGCTTCACCAATTCCCCTTGCTCGCAGACCAGGATGATGGGAAGGTGTTTGGGGATGGTTGTGATGAGATCCTTAATCGCTTCATGCGGCAATTGGACAATCTTCGGTGGGGACTGGTACAAGATGAGGTTACCAGCACCAAGCACACAATGCACAACCAACAATCCATAACCAAAAGGGTCAAGGTGAGTATTTTAGTAATGAGTGGTGTTAATTTAGGGTTGGTGAATGAGTCAGTAAAATTTTGGTTGTTATATTATCATGCTTGACTGATCATGCTAGATCATGATTGATCATGCTAGTCGGCGAGGCCTTTCTCGCAAGTGTAATGAAATATTTTATGTGGACGATATAAAAATATTACTCAATATTTAACCAATGGGGACGATATAAATATGATGCTAGCAGGTGCTAACAGTAAAAAAAACAGATTTATCTATATATATTCTGCATAGTTACACCCATTAGCAAACTATGGAGGGAGAATTTATGGAGCAAGATTTGAGGACGTTCATGGATAATGGTAAAATGATGAGTAAGTGGGAATGTATATTCTCATTAACAATATCTATCAAGCACATAGTCAAATCACAACTTGGTGAGGACATCCTGCATATTGTGGCTGTTAATTGGAATGGTCGTGAGAATCATGAGTCGAATGTTTTATTGTTGCCATTCAACATACGGTATAACCTGAGGAATTTTGAGGGGCGGCTTGAAAAGGTGAAAGTCAAGCTTGCACCGAACCAACTCATAATGTACTGGAATCACTGGAAGACCATGATGTGACAGGTTTGGTAAGAGTGGGTGAGTACATATTGCGTCACAATTCACAGTTTGATTTGATCAGATTGATGACATGTTTATATGCTTATTTACTTGGTGATGGATCTTTCTTGGTCTTACTTCATTTGATGCTATTTGTTCCTTTTCAGGAGATTGTACAAGTATGTGTACATGGCAGTGAAAGAAGGGTGGCAGAGTGAGTGAGTGAGATTGGTTGCTTTACGCCTTCATCAACAGATTTAATATGGTTATATCAAGGGCGGGAGAGCTGAGAGGGAGGCAGTTTATGATCATAACCAGGAAATAGAGATAGAGAAGAAGCGAGAGAGAGAGACAGAGAAAAGAGACAGAAAGCCACTTTATGATCTTACCCAGGAAATAGGAGATAGAGAAGAAGGGAGAGAGAGAGACAGAAAAGAGGCCAAAAAGGCACTTTATGGTCATACCCAGGACCGAGAAGGGTGGCAGAATGACAAGGCATTTGTTGTTAACCCTGATCCCTGTGATACCCAATATATCACAGAGTGGACGACTACAGTCAAAAGAGGGTAAAACAAAATGCAGAGTGTATGAGAGATGGAGGTAGGGAGACTGAAGAGAGCTATATAGGAGAAGACATGGATCTACAAATTGAGTTAAAGGAGCAGGAAGGCTTGGAGGTGGCCGAAGATATATATGGACAGAATGAACAGTAATTCAACTGTAACTCCAATTTGGATACTTCCTCTATATCTATATCCAGATCGAGGGTGAGTGAGTGAGTGAGTGAGTGAGTGAGTGAGATTGGTTGCTTTACGCCCTTATCAACACTTTGAAGTGTTATATCAAGGGCGGGAGAGCTGAGAGGGAGGCAGTTTATGATCATACCCAGGAAATAGAGATAGAGAAGAAGGGAGAGAGAGAGACAGAGAAAAGAGACAGAAAGGCACGTTAAGGTCTTACCAAGGACCAGGCACTTTAAGGTCTTACCCAGGACCGCTCCAGATCGAGGGGGATGTCAAAGAAAGAGGGGGTCAGGAGGCAGTGACCCTGGCCTGTTTATTCTTACTGCCAAATGGTTTGGCGAAAGCTTTGACAATGTCCTCATTGGGGCCAAGGTAAAGATACCATCTATGTTAAATTATGATCAGAAACATTATTTTTTCAGTTAATTTCAATTTCAATTTTTTCAGTTAATTTCAATTTTCAAATTTTAATTTCAATGGTCAACAAGGGTCACAGTGCTAATCTTGCTTGTATGGCCTTGCTAAGACAGATGTTTTGGTTGTGTTCTACTAATGATTTTTTTCTTTCTGCATGCAGAGTTCCAGGCCCTGAGAATGTTTTGGCGGATTACATATCTCGCATGTCTCAGCTGTCTGACTTGCATCCCCTCAGTGACTTATGTTTTTGCTGTTGCAGACCCTTCCCAGCTCATTGAGGATCTAGATAAAGAGGTTGGATATGCTATCTCATCAGCTTACGCCAATACTACTATGGCCACCCGTAATTCCCAATGGAGGGGATACCTGGGATTTTGTCTACCCCGCTGCCAGCTGATGTCATGACAGTCGCTAGGTTCCTTGTCTTCCTGGCCAGATCTGCTAAATACTCTAGAGTTAACAACTATTTATCATCTGTACAAGCGCTACATAAATACCATGGTATCCCAGCCCTGTTTCGTGATTCATGGATCATTAAGATGGTTATGGCCGGTCTTCGCTGGTTGTTGGGCAATGTGTCTGTGCAGAAGGAGCCCTTAACGCCCAAACAGCTGTCTGATATCTATGGTCTACTGCCTCATACGGATCTTCATGAAATCCTGTGGTTGGGGTTGATTCTCTCCTTCCGCACACTCCTGAGGAAGAGTAACATAGTCCCCGACTCCCTCACTGCCAAGCATGTGATGTCTAGAGATGTCATTTTCTATGGTGACCATGTTGTGTTGCGTGTCATGTCTTCTAAAACACGTGAGTGTGGAGATGTGCTGGAAATACCTGTTAGGCCTGTCTCTAACCACGTGTTCTGTGTTTTTCGTCGTCTGAGAGAGCATTTTGTGAAATACCCTTCGGGCATGGATGGCCCCTTGCTCCTCAAGCCTTGCCGTGGTCGGTTGGTTCCAGTAACCTACGCTGACCTGCTGAAGTTTATCAAGAAGTGTGTGTCTTTAATTGGCCTCCCTCCGGATAATGTAGGCCTCCATTCCATGAGACGTAGCGGCGCTTGTCATCTTCATTCTCTTGGTGTCTCCTTAGAGGACATCAGAGTTATGGGTGATTGGAAATCATATGCCGTTTTGCTCTACTTGACAACCCCTATGGACCGTAAGAAGGACATTGAGAGTTTAGTTGCTGCCTCTTTGGACAAAAATTTATATTAATTGGGTGTTGGCGGTCTCGGCTGCCGGCATTCGAGCAACTCCTCTTGTGTCTTCTTTATTAGATTAGATCATCGAACTCATATATGGCTGGATATATATTTGCTTGCTTATATGTATCGATATATATTATGTGAATGTCCAGGGGTCGCTGGCTGGCACCCCCACTCCACCTAGTGGTCAGAGACTGGTATCGCCACTTCCTACTTGTGCCGTCCACTGGAATGGTCACGTTTGACCTATACTGACTGAACTTTGTTTTTTTTTTCTTTTCCAATTTAAATGAAGGGCGGTCTCGGCTGCCGGCATTCGAGCAACTCCTCTTGTGTCTTCTTTATTAGATTAGATTATCGAACTCATATATACATGATAGATAATACATACATAATAAAATTAGAATGGTATAACTGTTTGCTTGTTGACAATTGAAAATTATGTCAATTTTTTGTAATCTATTTTACAGTCACATGTACAACTTGCTTATCACAACACATGAATACCCTATGCAATGACATGCTTCATGTCCCTCTCGCTTATCTAAGTTTACTATTTATCGTCTTTCCTTTTGTTCCAATACATCTTTTGAAATAATGCATTTATTATTAAATTCATTAACAGGCATCTATACTAGATCGATTGCTGCTTACTTTGGTACTGAATATGTGCAATACAAATGCAACAAGTAAGTTAACAGAAATAAATGCGACTTAGAAGTTCTATTGAATAATATAATTCATAGACAGTATCAATGTAAAAAGACTCACCTGACAAAATATTATATTCATTTATGTTAAAATCGCTATTTCATATAACTTATTCATAATGAATCATCAATGAAATGTTTTTTAAATTCTCAAATTCATTATTGTGTAGGTGTGCAAAGGGAGAAATGCTCCACACAAAAAAACAGACCATCACGAAACATCCAGCTGCACTGAGTGTTGAATTACAGATGTATGTAGACACTGATAAATTTGAGCACAATTAAAATATGTCAAATATAATATACACTGTTTGTATTTATACAGAGAGTTATCGACATAAAGAGACATTATATTTATTTTTCAAATAAATGGGGGGAGTGATTATATGTTGTAAAAATGGATAAATAGTGCAAGTACTTATTTATTAGTTATGCTGTTGATGATAATGGACTGGCAAAAGGAGATGGAATGACAACTGGCAGGAAATTTAGATTGGCAGACGAAATACTAGTTCAAAATGTAAGTAAATTAAGCGGTAATGTAAGCGGTTTATGATCATACCCAGGAAACAGAGATAGAGAAGAAGGAAGAGAGAGAGAGAGAAAAGAGACAGAAAGGCACTTTAAGGTCTTACCCAGGACCATTTTGATTTTTTTTTTATGACAGGTTGGACAGCCTGAAGGTCAGGGAATTGCAGGAATACGACCAGTTGACATTGGGGATGCAAAGAAAGTGAGAGGGGCTAATGTTGGGAAAAGAAGAGAAATGAAATGCGGTAATGTTGAGGGGGAAAGAAAAGAAGTTGCCGTGGGTGGGGATTGTGGGGTGATTTCCCAAAAAAATTGGGCGGCAATGGTGGATAATGGAAGGAAATGTAGGAAATGTAGTGTAGTTCAACAAATGATGAACATTGATGGAAATGAGGACAAGACTGAAATAGAGCGTGTTGCCGATGGGAATGAAGAGAAAGAACTCAATGGAGGGGATGGAGACGATAATTTTATTATGGACATTGGGTATGAGAAATGAGCTTTGGGAAGTTGTGATGGGAATGAACAGAAGGAAATACATGGACGGGATGTAGATGATAATTGTATGTAGCAAAATTAAGCTTTGTGCCCATTTTTTCACATTTTGCTCCCTGACATATTTAATATTAGATTCATTAAAGTACACAAAAAGACCTTTTCAAATCTGTTTGATATGATGCAATAGCATAATTAGGTGATTTTCTATGCTTTTTCAAATATTTAACATTTTTGTTCAGGATAAAAGCACTAAATTTGGTCTATATGCTATTCATTTTCTTAGCTTTCAATTTTTGACAAAAGCACTTTAAAAAAATACATTATGGCGCCATCTTGGAATTTGAAAGACGCAACTACACCATTTAGATATTATTAATATCTCACTGACATAGCAACATACAGGAGTGTTGTAAGTGTCATTTTATAGTAATTCAACATTAAGTTATAGAAATCATTGAATCGGTGACTAAATTGACACTAAATTGAAGCAACTTAAGATGGTTGGCGGCTATAGTGTTGCCGACACCTTAGGGAAGGCCTGCCCCAAGATCACCATGAATTGGGTGTGGTCCCATGTTGCCAAAGACGGGCGATCAGGGAAGCATCCTCTGGAAAAAAGCAACACAATGGTGTTGAGGATTGTGAGAGGTAAGGAAATATGAACTATTTATTGTGAATAGGATGATTAAGGGGTCAAAATAAATGAATTGTAATTGTGGATTGCCATATATTTCTAGTGAAGTATTTACCTATCTGTATATGATACTGTTTTCTATAGCACTACAATAGTAAAATGGTTGTGTTCATTAATGGAATAACATGTAATGAATCAAATAACCTTGTCTTAGTATTTTCTATTTGGAAGATTGTGGGTGATGAACATTAGTTAAATATATTTTCTTGGAAATGCATGGATACAGCTATCTGGCATTTGTGTTGATACAACTGATAGCATAACCATGCAATAATTTTAATTGCAGTTGATTTGGTTTTCCTAGACATGTCACACAATAACACTTAACATTATAACATCTTTGCTGTTAAATTATTTTAGCTACAATTGTTTATTTTTCTCTTTTCGCAGTGACATGCATGAAGCTACATAAAACAGATGACACTGAAATAAAGGACAAGCTACAGAACTTTTTAAAGAGGGCGCCACATCATAAGAATGGAATACATTTTGTTTTGAGAGCAAAACCACATACTTAATTGAAACATCAATACTTTGGTATTTTAGATTGATATCTGGGCAATAAAATATGAGAAAAAATTCTTTGTTTTCACTTTTTTTATACTTCACAGAACTATATTTTCTCACATGTTAATTACGTATATATATATAGCTATATAGGCCCGGCCTATATTTGGCCTTTGTATGGGGCCCCCCACTTCACTGACAGCTACCCTACGCTTGCCATATACCTATTGATTTGCCAATATTCTCTCAAAATGTTGACAAAATCGAGTTTTAAGAGCAGAACACACAAGAAAAACGTCTGAACCCAACCATGGACCTATGTAAAGTGGGCCAAAACCAGATGATAGGCCTATTGTCATATAGCAACCCCTTGTTTAAAAATATACCTCATTAACTTACACTTTAATGACACAATTTGAACTATTATCGTTATGATATGCTCATTTGTCAGGCTTATCAAGCCTAATGGTTAGCCCCAGGTTTGGCGACTCCCTCTGCCTCCAAATGCTATGCTCGTCTGGTCCCTAGTGAATAGTGAGTGAGTGAGTGAGATTGGTTGCTTTACGCCCTTATCAACACTTTGAAGTGTTATATCAAGGGCGGGAGAGCAGAGAGGGAGGCAGTTTAGGATCATAGCCAGGAAATAGAGATAGAGAAGAAGGGAGAGAGAGACAGAAAAGAGACAGAAAGGCCCTAGTGAATATGTTTATTATAATATTCAATGTCAGTAGCAGGTTTTAGCTTTGAACATACGCTTGCTAACACGGGTCACATTGTGAAAGAGTATGTTTAAAGCCCAAAATAACTTCACTAATCATGTAAGCGTCCATTGTCCCTGATGCATTTAACAAAGCTGTGGTCACCCCCCTTATATAAGGCTGGCCCCAGGGATACCCCCAACAATTACAGGCCCATTTCTGGAATTAGTATGCCTGCAAAAATCTTAGAAAAAGTTGTCCAGGCACAACTATCCCTGTATATGGAGAGCAATAATATCTATTACGATAAGCAATATGGGTTTCTTCAAGGAATGTCTGTAAGTCATGCACACATTGATTTGATGGGGCCAATATATGAAGATTTAAATCTAGGAAACACAACTACTGCTGTGTTCCTAGACTTTAAAAAAGCGTTCGATACAGTCCACCACAATAAATTACTAGAAGAATTAGACAAGATAGGAATATCTGAAAAAGAAAATGAATGGTTCAGACACTATCTTAATGATAGAACCCAAAATGTAAAGGTAAACGGTTCTCTCTCTACTCAGGGCAAGATAACCTTCGGCGTTCCTGGGGCCCATCCTCTTTACAATTTACATTAATGACATGCACCAGGTTGTTCAAAATTCCAAATATGAAAACTGGTCATGGCTATTGGACGGTAGCTAGAGGCCAACGTTGGGTTTTTGTGTGGAGGTGGTGATATTGGGCGTTTACCAGACTTTTACCCTTCACAGCAAGCCATCCTCATCGGTGTTGTTCGAATACTATTATATTCATATTAATCACTATAATAACTATGCAATATTATCTTTAATTATTTTATACTTGTTTAACATACACATCGTTATTTTTGGTCATAGTAAATAGTCAATCTGTCAAAATCGACAAACTTAAAAACATCTGTCTGAACAATTAAGTTAATTATTTTAAGTTATCGAATACACCAGAGTTCCCTAACAACCTCCAAGCTACGTCAAGCACCCATTGCACATACGACTGGGCAACACGAGACACCAAGACACCACCCAAACAAGACAACCAGTACAGAGACACCACCCAAACAATACAACCATTCTACGAATTGTTCTTTATATTATTCACACCCAGTACAGATAGCTAAAACAACCTCAAAAATGGACAACAACTGCTTCATTCTACAAGTGAAATCAAGTCACCCGTGTCGATGATAGTAAGCAAATTTACACTTACAAATATTTATTTTTTCATGTGCTGCAATCTCATTTGTTATTAGACAATGGCCCATGGCCGACTACATAAGACGGACGCCAAATGCAAAAATAAATTAGGTCCCAATCAATCCTCAATATTTTTGGTGCTGAGTTGTCCATTTTAGGCTGTGGACCGACCGGTTGACCATTTTGCAGGGACGAACTTGACCTTGACTGACATAACAGTGCAAATGTTAATTACTTTTTGACGAGCAGGAGCGCGGCAGTTGCATTGGACATTTGTGCTACTAAGAGGGGTGGGGCAGCACATGGAGACCCATCTCTCTATTTTCTATCAAGATATGACCACTATACAGTCAGGTTAAGCAATTTTGTACCAATTTTTTTTCATATGGAAATATAATACTCCATGTTTTATTCTGATTCTACACTTTGAATGTACAGTGAGGAGTGTTTTTTTTGTTTTTTTACAAATTTATATATTAGGTCTGACGTGCTCTCAACAATCGACACACCAAATCTTACACTTACTACCGATATCTACCATTAAGATCGAATGATGGCCACGTAAGTACTCCACTTTTCACACAATCCTTGTACTTGTCTTTAACACATATGTTTTGCTATGTGTTTGATCATTACTCTCTCAGATGCTCCAATTAGCATGTGGAAACATGATTTCGGGACATTGCGCATTTAATGAGGAGGTTTAAACTACACGAGTTTGGGGAGCGTGGTGCGAAAAAAATTGGATAGCGTCCCTCAAACTGTCTGTGAAAAGCTCTATGAGACACTCTTGACTAAAATAGATCTTTCTCCAGCTAGCCACAGTGTCATCCTAATCTAGTAGGTTAATGAGCTCGTTAGATTAATTAATACTGAATAGCCATAGCGAGTGGCCTGCCCTGCCATGAGCTCCCAAGTTGAGAGAGATGGCGGCCATTGATTATCGTGGCGCGAAAACAATTGGATAGCGTCCCTCAAACTGTCTGTCAAAAGCTCTATGAAACACTCTTGACTAAAATAGATCTTTCTCCAGCTAGCCACAGTGTCATCCTAAGCTAGTAGGTTAATGGCCTCGTTAGATTAATTAATACTGAATAGCCATAGCGAGTGGCCTGCCCTGCCATGACCTCCCAAGTTGAGAGATATGGCGGCCATTGATTATCGTGGTCAGATAGTTGCGGGGACAGTTCCTTCTTCTCTGACGATGGAAGTGATTTTGTCATTTGTCTTTTTATTGCCAGCCACGAAGTGTAGGCATAAATATTATGCAAATTATTGTTATAACACCTTACCTCTATAAGTAAATGAAGCAGGTCTGGGGAATTAAGATTTATTATAATAATAATAAATGTTTTATTTTATATAAAATGTAAAATATAAAAGAGATGGGTAAATGTAAAATTGCTGATTTCATAAGAAATTGAGTAATAAAATTGTGAATTTGATTATGAAAAGGAGTAAGTATGAGAATGATATTTATATAATGGATTAGTATATTGAATAGGTTTGTGGGTGGGTGGGAATTTGAGTAGTGTGGAGGTGTAGAAGGTCGAAGCAGAAGTGACTGCTAGGAGTGTTTGAAAGTGAGAGATCGAGAGTGTGTATGTGTGAGTGTGTAGTGAGTGGTGCGCGAGGTGCGTGAATGGGTGAGTGCACTGATGTGTGTAATTGTTTTGTTTGTGAGAAGGGAGAGGCAGTGAAATGCGAGCGCATTGCGTCTACACACAATGCTACACAAATTAACGAGTTGCAAATAATGGGATGGAAATTGCATGGTAAAATTGTTTCTAATTAATCCCATAACCATTAGGGTCCATTTAATGTCTTGTCTATTTTAACGAAACATGGTAATTTCAGTTATTGAGTCACAGAAGGTTGAATTTAATTTTTGGCTAAAAAAATTGGTTAAAATCACATCGTCATTGATGATCCATTGAAGCAAAATTTCTGAGAAAGAACCCCTTTTTAGACCCCCTCACATTAATAAGGCAAACACCTTTATCTTATATATTAACCTGCCAAACTCTCTTTCGTCGACATTTGAGAAGTATAGGAAACCGGGGAATATGCAACAGGATAATTTTAAAATAGAAATATACAGGGAAATATAGATATAGATATATAGATATTCTTTCCACCTTGTAGGTGTCTGTCGGCAGTGTTGGTCCTTGTCTCATGTAGAATATCAATCTATCTGTCTGCTTCATCTCTTGTTTCCGCTCTGTATTAAGGTGTGTGTGGGGCAGGGACATGGGTTACTAGAGCCGTTTGGGTGTTGTACACGATGTGTGTGAAATACAGGACTTGCCGGTATCTCTGACATCTCTTCCTTTTTTGGTGAAATAATCATGAAATCGCCCTTATAACACCTCAAATAATCCCAAGTTTAAGAGAGAACTGTGATAAAAAAAGAACAGTATCAAAATTAAGAATATCCTCATAAGTGCCATCAGTAAATTGAGGCATACAACACCAACAGACGAGAGAATTAGTGTCTAAAGTGGTCAAAGCATCCTATATACTGTCAAAGCGTCCGGCCCTATACTGTAGTCAATAGTCTATGATGTAGTTTATATGGTGTATATATTGAGTTGTGTAAGGCATATAGATATAGGCGAGAGATGGCTGACCATGTTGACTGAATATTATAGGCTATTTAATTAATTAAACTTCTATACTACAGTCCGGACCACCCTCAAGGGTAGGCCTCCAACCCCCTACCGATTCCACCTATTTGACCATATTGAGCGGAATCTTATTGTTATGTACGTATGCAATTGAAATCTAATGACAACAATACATATTCCAGGACAACAAAAAAAGATGACGACAGTGCGCCGCAAATTTTGTACCCCGGAGCAGCGGCAGCACTTCGTCGATGCTATCGCCAACGGATTGAAGGGACCGGGAAGAAGTTCTGGCCGCAGCTCCTTGCTCTAGTAGAGAAAACGGGGCTGGACTGGGCATTTGTCGTGGTATGCATGATAACACATTTAACTTCAACAAGAACATGCTGCCTGGGTCCACTGGCGGGCAACCCAAGTCCAATAAGGCCCAGTTGAAAGAGAAGGACGCCTCCCACTTCAACGGCTACAACTTAGCTAGTAGCTAGTAGCGGTGAGTGCACTTTTCATGAAAAATGACATATATCGTATAACCTCTAATAATAGCCGGGATTCCAATAATGGTAGGGGATCTAATTACCACCGGGGTATCAGGGATATTTGTTAATAGCCGCTGGGATCCTAATAAGCGGCGGGTTGATGTGGAAGTCGGTATTTAAATCATCAACGTGGCCTTATGACTTCTGAGGACGGGCGTTAGGTGTTCATGATGATTGTGTTTTTTTGTTTTTGGTTAGTAAATAGGATATAGGTAAACGAATCTAAGAATATCCAGACCTATGCAATGCTTTCCGGAAACATGCCCAACATGTTCTTACGCGTCACATTTATTTCTATTCATACAGCCTCGTCGGAAGGCACCACTCACCTGTCGGCTTTCGGCACGCAGTGGCGCGGGCTCACAAAAGAAGAGCGAAGCACGTACGGACAAAGGGCCAAAGAAGAGCGGGAGAAGTGTCCGAGCCAGCTCTCGGCGGCCAAACAAGAGAAAAAAGTCCTGCAAATCGGCCAAAAAATACACGCTTTGGTAAGTCTCCTTTAAATATATACTATGAGTTACTAAGTTGCCAACTTCAAATGACCAAAGCATAAATAATATCTCTTTTCCACCATGTTACACAATATATAACGCCCAAGGGAATTCCTAACTGAATAACTAGAAAACAATGGTAAACTAATATTCAATACCTTGGGTAACTGCTCGCCGATATGTATTTCTTACCTCGTGATTTATCTAGACTGTCAAATCGCCCCGTACCTTATTATTGTATTATTGTATGTCATTTACAGACATTATTACCAATACAGTACACTATTGGTTGAGTCTACTAGTAAGTCATACAACTATGTGTAAGACTCGTTAGAAAATTGCCACAATTACTGGTCATATTACAGGTCGGGCTTCTGGACAAAATGAACCAGAAGGCATTGTTTGTGGGCATCCTTAATGGAAAGAACACTGCCGTTGGCACGAGTAAAGCAGTAGATACTTGGAAGGAGTATCACGCCACACTACTGCAATCATTGCACGGCAGCAGTGTTCAAGCCCCTAATGCACAACCAACGCTGGACGAGCTGCGCCAGTGGGTGCAGGACCGCATTAAAGGGGCGTATGGTATGAGCAACACTTCATATTTTAAAGTTAAACTATTTCACATCCATACCAGTTAGTCAACTTATGTTAATAAAGAAAAGTGACTATAATGCAGCAAAATATTGTACTACTAGAGATTATGATAAAGGGATAGAGTGAAACACATGGAACATTTATATAAATTTTGCATATATTATACATTACTTATAAATTACTTACTTCTCAATTGATAGATCAGTATTATTTAACTGTTGTACTCGCATTATAGGCAAATTTAAGGGCATACCTGTGAAGGTCTTCCCGTATAAGAAACTAGGGGACGGCAAACTGAAAGTGCGGGTGACGGGCCACCCAGAGGGTTTTGTCAAGCTGCCCAACCCCTGGCAGCTAAATAAGGACGCGGCCATGGCACTGGCAGATGCCGACATCGGCTTCATTCACGACCGTACATAAATATAGCACTATATTATTAATTATTTGCAATTTCAGACATTATATATTTTTTTTTTGGTTTTTGTTTTTTGTATTCAACATTTTTATACAGCAAGACATGACTATTTGTCAAGACAAAAGCTCACAGCATCTTTAATTATATTCTGCCTGACGCTGTCTCTAGTGTGTGTGTTTGTGGTTGTGTGGTGTGTTTTGTGGATCTGAATGTTTAGTGTGTTCTCTTGGCCCAGCAGACTTGAAGCTGTTTGGGTTGTTTAAATGTTTTATATTGTCTGGAAGGCAGTCCCACAGCTTGGCTGTTTGGTAACGTGGGGATTTTTTTAGGGCTTCGGTTTTGGGTCTGGGTAAAGGGAAGTTAAATGGTGAGGTATGTGTTACACGTCAGGTTGTGTCTAGGGATGGAAGACCAAAGTATACATAATATCTCTTTTCCACCATGTTACAGAATATCGAAAGCCAAAGGGAATTCCTAAATGAATAACTACAAAACATTGGTAAACTAATATTCAATAGCTTGCATAACTAGCTCACCGATATGTATTTCTTAGTTTGTCGTTTGTTCTATTACACAACAATATAGGTAAAGAAGAGCCAGAAGAAGAGCCAGAAACCACCGATCGAATCGTAGTGGAGATTACGGCAGGTACGTCTGTTTATATTGTGATATCGATATATATCTTTGTAACCTTTTCTTATTAATTGTAACATAAATACAAAAATTTCACTTTGTTATGTTATGAGGGAAGGGCCATTATTGGCATGGCAGAGTGTGATATAGTGACCAACGACCAAACAGACGAGCAAGGTATTATTTCCAATCAAATTAAAAGTTATTTATTGGTGATGATAAGATTAATGAGTTTGTACATCATGCATGCATGATGTGACCTGTTCTGACAATTGCCAGTATATTTAATGGTGACCCATATGATACATAATGAAATATAATTTTAAAATGTAACATGTAAAATGTAACATAATTATATAGCGATTAATATGGCAATAGTTAAAGTCAATAGACAAACGATAGCAAATATGATTTACATTCATGAGAAATACAAATATTGCTCTTTCTTATTTTATAGTTGAAGGCGGGCAGGTTATGGCACCTGAGAATGAGCCTGAATCGACTGAACAAAATGAGCCCAAAGGTATTATTTCAATTAAATTAAATATTCCGTTACAGATTGGAAAGTATAATTCCTAGGTCCTGTCTGAATGATGTCGGCTATTCAGACGAGGGTGTTAATATATCCGATAGATAATGATACATATTGCATAGAAATTAATTATATGCGTTTTTTTGGTTAGAGGAATGAGATCATGCATACGCCCCTATACATAATATTATCAATTTAATTGACCCCAAATTTGTCATCTTATTATACAGCACCCAAAAAGAAACGGGCTAAGCCAGCAACTGGTAAGTTCATTTTCAACGTTTAACACTCTCTGAATGAATCATTAGAAATTTGCACATATAACCAAGTAGTAAGTTTATGCTGCTGTAAGTTTTTTCTGAGACTGCATCAATGAATAATACATGGGATATAATTAGGACTTATGTTACTGGGTAGGGGACATTATGGTTGATCGTGATAAGTTAAGTTGATCTCGCTAGCTTGTGTAATAATAACGCACTTCATTTGTCATTTTTTTTTAAGCAGATCGTCCAAAAGAACAAGATGCGGAAGATGAGGAAGGGTGGGAGATAGAAAAATATATTTCCTTCAAGAAGGATGAGGTCACGGGCGAACAAATGGTCCGGATTAAGTGGAAGGGCTTTCCCAGTAGCCACAACACATGGGAACCAGTATCTTCAATAAACCAATAATTACTCAACGCTATGTTGACTTGTATGTAAATTGTATCCAAAACAAAAAGATGAGAGTGATGAGGAGTGGGAGATCGAGAAATTTGTGCACTTCAGGAAGGATCCTGTGACTGGGGATCAACAGGTGCGCATCAAGTGGAGGGGCTTTCCCAGCTCCCAAAACAGATGGGAACCATGCTTGGCAATCACTCAATAAATACGTCTGCTATCATTTAAATTTCATTACCTTCGCCTGTATATAATATTTTTATCTGATATGTCACAACGCTATGTTGCTCAATTATTTAATGAATATAATATTGTTGTAGCAGGGGTTGGGAGGCGGTGGACAAGTGATGTATTGGGGTACATTTGTCCGCCACCTGGGACGCTAGGGTCTCACATTTTGAGTGAGGACGAGACAATGGGGGGAGGGAGTATAAATAGGGGTGGGAAAAGGGGGTAAGGGCAGTTGGGCTGTAAGGGCAGTCAGTTGGAGCCCAAGCTTGTAAATAAAAAGCAATATCGCTAACCTGTACCTTTTACTTCATGTCTACTTCTTTAATTAACAATTACAGAGATTTCTGGGATAGTGCGATCCCTATACACAGGAGGATAGCATATAGTGTCCCCATTTCCCCCAATTTTATGATCCTCCTCCAGGAGAAGTAACTTTTAAAATATCACTTGAGACAAACTGCTGGGATAAACAGTGATGGCGACAACAATGTTTGTATCAAATGTCTGCTGTTTCATTGTAGAGCAAAGAAGTTGGCACAATGTAGTGTGCAATGCCCAGAGATTAATGTGTCTTTACAGGATCGGAATGAAGATAAAATAATAAATGGACGGGATGTAAGTGATGGAAAAGAGGACAGGACCAAAACAGTGACTTTAGCTGATCGTAATGAGAATAAAGAAATAAATGGACGCGATCGAAATGACATTGTGTATGGGAAATCGGCTATGGTAATTGATGGAAAAGAGGACAAGAGGGAAATAAGTCCATGTGGTGTTGCTGTTGGGAATGAAGACAAAAAAGTAGATGCAGGGGATGGAGACGCTAATTTAATTATGGACGAGAGCGTAATACTGAGCGTCGGTGTCCAAAATTGTTCTACACAAGTCAAAGATGAACGAATTGCAGAATTTTAATTGATGCTAAAAATGGCACATTCATGGTTTCCAAATCAAAAGTAGGGAACCAATATCTGTTGCATGTGGGGATGAATATGTGTGGTGGGAAACAGGAATTAGTGTGTGAAGACAAAATGTTGCAGTTGCAGTTGCGGCATATTTTCCTAATGGTGTGCAGTCTACAACTGTTTACTTATCTGTTTTCTGTCCAGAAAAAGAAAGTTATTCAACAATGGGAAGGGTTATCATTGGTTTGAATAAGGATGAAAACAGGTGGTCATGTGCCTGTGAGAGTAAAAAAATGAAAAGAGGCTGTAACCATAAAGCGATAGCAAAATGGTATTTGTTGCAGAATCACCCATCCCTAATATCATATGCACCTGTTGAAAATGAGAATATTATCGTTATGGCGATTAGAAATGAAGAGAAATGTAGGGAAGAAGATATGAGAGGACAAAAAAGGGAAGCGAATTCTGAAGCTGTGATTAAAATGGTGGAATACATATTTGAGAATAAAAGAATACCGTTAGAAATAGAAGAAAATATATTAGAAAAGGATGTATCGAAAGTACATAGAATTATCCCTCTTGAGGAAAAGTGCGTATGTGGCAATTATATGTCACCGAATACATTGATTCTAATATCGAGAGGGGGCATATTGATTACAGACAATAATAGAATAATAAACAATATTGAAGTATGCCACAAGGTATGTGCTGTGTGTAACGCTGTATACAGACACCAAGATTATACTAGTAATATTATAAATTACAATGACCATATATTCTTGAGTGTTTCTCTGTGTGTATATTTGCGCCATGGGTTACAACATGGTAATGCACCATCGTCGCACTTTGAAGCATTGAGCGCTATGTATGACAAGTATTTGCAATTAAATAATTGAGGCAAGCATACATTTTCTTCAAGACAATGACCATGTACAAAGAAAACAACCTGTCGCAGAATTGTGTCACATATCATCCTATATGTTTAATATATGATGGCAGATATGCTTCAAACTTGATGAAGAACATGTCAAAAATGAAATTAAAGAAGCGAGAGAATCCCACGCAAATGAAGAAAATTTAGTAAATACAGAAGAGTTTTGGGACAGGAAAGAAACGGTCCTAAAAGTGTCAATACTGAAATGGCAAAAATTAAACCTGATAGGGCAAAAACAGAGGACAATATACATGCTTGCGATTATGATGTTACAGAGGACATCGTGAACTATTTACATAGTCGGAAAAAAAAGTGTAATTGCGATTGCCAACGATGCTGGTTTGCAAACAGAAGGAAGGACAAAAATACTTATTCTAAATGAGTTGATAGAACATGTGAAAAAAGGCAATACATGAATTAAATTTTTTGAACATTTCCCAAAAAGATCTGGTGGTTTGGCGATGCAAGTATATACCCATGGAATTGTGAACGCAATGGGACTTGCGCTTCAAACATGACATCAATTTTGTAAGTGTGATCATTCCATATTGAAATGGTTAGTATGAAGTAGCACATATATATTATCTACAAAATGCTCAAACATTTTGCAACAATTCCTTTTTCATTATGCCAACTATAGCTATAGATTTTATTTCATTGAGCAGTAATGTGAAAAAAGGCAATACATGTATTAAATTATTTGAACATTTCCCAAAAAGATCTGGTGGTTTGGTGATGCAAGTATGTACGCATGGAATTGTGAACGCAATGAATTTTTAATTGGGTTTGAGATTGCCAGGGACTATATTGATATACAGCGATCATTGGCATTTAGACCAAACGTAAGAATATGCGATATTCCCCCATTGCATCGCTTCACATGCGAATACTAGGGGACCAATGTTCACTAAAAATACTGGCCGACTGTTCAAACCCACAGAAGAAAATATAGAAGCTAAGGCAGGTGAATTGGTTTGTCAGTTAGATTATATACAAAATTCAAAAGACAAGAGTGCCACTCCTTTGGAAAATGTGAAGCCAAATCACCATCCCATATCAAATAGTGACAATTATTTTGTGCTTTATGATAGACTGCACAAGAATAATAGTACAGTTGATGAGAATAAGTATCTAAGATCAGTAAAATTGGTGCCTCAACTGCGGGGCGAAATTGATACCCAGGCAGCAGAACAAAAGAATGCTTTTATATCGAAGGATAGATACTCGAAGGAGCAAAACATGAGGCAAATCCAACCCACAAAAAGAGGATTCCAACGAATGCATGCCTAGGTAATTTCTGTGGGTATGCAAAGTACCAAACTGATTAGGACACCTTGAAGCTGAAATAATGGCTCAGTGATGGGGTTGTAAACCCACTGATACAGTACTTTACTGAGCAGGCTGGTGTTTTGGGACGGGCTTGAAAAATTGTAAATATGGCAGGCAATAACAAATTGCAACAAGAAGGTAGCTTATAACTTCCATGTGAAACAGTCGTATAAAACTATAGCTCCATGGATAGCGCCAAAATTGAGAAACGGTCCTAAAAGTGTCAATACTGAAATGGCAAAAATTAAACCTGATAGGGCAAAAACAGATGACAAAATACATGCTTGTGATTATGATGTTACAGAGGACATCATGAACTATTTACATACCGTCGAAGAAAAAAGTGTAATTGCGATTGCCAACGATGCTGGTTTGCAAACAGAAGGAAGGACAAAAATACTTATTCTGAATGAGTTGATAGAACATGTGACAAAAGGCAATACATGTATTTAATTATTTGAACATTTCCCAAAAAGATCTGGTGGTTTGGTGATGCAAGTATGTACGCATGGAATTGTGAACGCAATGGGACTTGCGCTTCAAACATGACATCAGTTTTGTAAGTGTGATCATTCCATATTGAAATGGTTAGTATGAAGTAGCACATATATATTATCTACAAAATACTCAAACATTTTGCAACAATTCCTTTTTCATTATGCCAACTATAGCTATAGATTTTATTTCATTGAGCAGTAATGGGAAAAAAGGCAATACATGTATTTAATTATTTGAACATTTCCCAAAAAGATCTGGTGGTGAGTGAGTGAGATTGGTTGCTTTACGCCCTTATCAACACTTTGAAGTGTTATATCAAGGGCGGGAGAGCTGAGAGGGAGGCAGTTTATGATCATACCCAGGAATTAGAGATAGAGAAGAAGGGAGAGAGAGAGACAGAGAAAAGAGACAGAAAGGCACTGTAAGGTCTTACCCAGGACCAGGCACTTTAAGGTCTTGTGGTTTGGTGATGCAAGTATGTACGCATGGAATTGTGAACGCAATGTCATTTTTAATTGGGTTTGAGAGTGCCAGGGACTACATTGATATACAGCGATCGTTGGCATTTAGACCAAACGTAACAATATGAGATATTCCCCCATCGCATCGCTTCACATGCGAATACAAGGGGACCAATGTTCACTAAAAATACTGGCCGACTGTTCAAACCCACAGAAGAAAATATAGACCAAGCTAAGGCAGGTGAATTGGTTTGTCAGTTGGGTTATATACAAAATTCAAAAGATAGTGAGTGCCACTCCTTTGGAAAATGTGAAGCCAAATCACCATCCCATATCAAATAGTGACAATTATTTTGTGCTTTATGATAGACTGCACAAGAATAATAGTACAGTTGATGAGAATAAGTATCTAAGATCAGTAAAATTGGTGCCTCAACTGCGGGGCGAAATTGATACCCAGGCAGCAGAACAAAAGAATGCTTTTATATCGAAGGATAGATACTCGAAGGAGCAAAACATGAGGCAAAACCAACCCACAAAAAGAGGATTCCAACGAATGCACGCCTAGGTAATTTCTGTGGGTACGCAATGTACCAAACTGATTTGGACACCTTGAAACCGAAAGAATGGCTCAGTGATGGGGTTGTAAACCCACTGATACGGTACTTTACTGAGCAGGCTGGTGTCAATTCAGTGCCATCGTTCCTGATAACAGCACTTATGAGGAAGAGGCCAGAGGCCAGAGGCCAGAGGCCAGAGGCCAGAGGCGATGCGGTCCGTACTTGGGAAAGCGGGTGCAAAGAAATTGTTTGAAGAGAGGACTATTGTGCCAGTCTGTGAAGGTGGTCACTGGTGGTTTTACTGCGTCCACCATGACAAAAGGACCGTGCAAGTATACTGCTCAATGAGGGCAGAAAACATGCCAGTTGGAAATGTGTTATTGAAGTACCTGCAAAATGAAACTATGTATGACATGTGGCAGCCCTGAACTTTTCCTTCTTAATGAAAGGACCCTTATTTACATCCCTTCTTATATTCCATATTTCGATTCAAATTGAAATTCAATACTGTAAACGTATTAATGTTCGCGCAGTATTTATTTTAAATTTTAAATTTAAATCCTGCGCGAACCTATAATTATTACATAAACAAGGCATGAGGCTTCCTTGCTGCACAAATTTAAATCCGCGCGAAAAGGTTACAATGTACTTAGTGCGCGAAAATTTATCCGTGGGAAAATAAATACGTTTACACTTGTACATACTAGTATGTCATATATTTCCAACCATTAATTACCTTTTGGTATCACATATTGTTTAAATTTCATGAAATATTAGTTATTTATATATCCATAGTAAATACATTGTCTCAAATATATTAGCGTTACTAAATCAATCATAATATTCTTTCAGTTCCCGTCAAAAGATGCAGTTGCGATCGGATGGAAGTTTTACGGGGTCTCCTGTTCTTCATCCTGCTCCCGATTTTCATATTTGTGGCATATTTCATATTGTAAGTCAAACATTAACTCACTAATCTCTCAGTCAATAAATAGAGGCACCCTATGGTATAAATGTGCACGTTTCCAAAACTAGAGCACTCCTTTAACGAACCTCAAAACACATTGTTTCTCCCAATTAGAAACTCTTTCAAGCTCTAGCAAAACCTGATGAACATCCATATGGAAGGCCCAGTACTGAAAGACTATGACTCTGACCATGTCATCCAAGAGTTCTTCAGTAAAAGAAGAACTCACATGAATGATATTCAACATATTTTGGTTCAGTTCCTTTATACTGGCAAAAGGATATGTTAGCGCATATATAGGGGGATTTAAATAAAGACCAATTAATTCTATTCTGAAAAAACACCAGTAAAGGCACTTCATCAGTAGACCAGCAAAAGGTTGGTCCTCGCTCGAGCTGAGATATAATGCCTTTTGTGACCATTAAACACCTATGTGCACCGATAATTTGTCAAAGATCCTCCTCCAAGCAACGAGGGATCTATTTCTCACTTGTTAATTACATGTATACTCATAATAAACCTTTATCAAAAAAAAACTGCAGAAATGCGAGCAGGTGGCAAGGCAGGCAAGTGACTTTTCTATGTTCACTTGCCCTGGTGAGTTTTTGGCAACTCGCACACCACTGCTGGTAATAGTGGTATGTATACCCACTTCCTACTGTTGCACATTTGAGAACTTACTGACTACTTTTCCACTACTAACCTCTACCTCATAAAGGAATATAATGTTGTACATTTGGGAGGGAACCCCCGCGGCTGTGACGTCACACAGCTGCGCCTCATTCTCAAGCATTTCATGGGGATCCCTGCGATGACATCATACCGAGGACTACCGCTTGGGCCGGGCCAAGTGGGGTCAGACGATACCAAATGATGAAGACATGCACTCTCAACATGCAGGATCATCTCAACCTTATACTAATCTGCAAGTAAGTAGCTTGATGCTGTAAGGGCTAATTTCTTACATTGGTGCCAAGAGTGCTTACTTGCGTGGATTGGATTATGATCATCACAAAAATTTTGGAAACTTTTGTTCATCATTCAGGATAGTAGATAGATTGTTAGGGGTGCAGTGGCAGAGCATTCAAACCACCGGATACTATAGGACACTGGGTGATGAGTGAGTGAGATTGGTTGCTTTACGCCCTCATCAACACATTTAATATGGTTATATCAAGGGCGGGAGAGCTGAGAGGGAGGCAGTTTATGATCATACCGAGGAAATAGCGATAGAGAAGGGAGAGAGAGACAGAGAAAAGAGACAGAAAGGCACTTTATGGTCATACCCAGGACCAACACTGGGTGATGCTTTTCATTTATCATCACTACAGGTTGGTGTAATTATCAAGGGAAGGCTTTCACTATTGTGGCAGAATTAGTGGGAACCTTGTTTTGTTGCATTGGGCCGTATATTTCAACCATTTTCACCAAATTGTATGTTATACTTGTGTGCTTGGATACACTCCAGGCTAGGGGTCTACCAGCATCCCCCCATCTTAGCAAGCCATGAGCTAGGATTAAGGCTTAAGCAAGCTTCCATTACACCCCTCTTTAAACAAAGGACCAAGTGTTTAATCCATTGCCATCTGAATGGAATAACTGGTTTTGGGATATTCTAAGACCGGTGTATCCATCATCTCAACCTTATAATCTGCAAGTAAGTAGCTTGACGCTGTAAGGGCTAATTTCTTACAATAACAATATAATTGAAAACGTAAATAAATGGCTGATACCTTAACTTCACAACATATCGTGCCAACCTAACCTGTCTAAACCACACCACCCTAAAAGCCAGGCGATGGAGAGGAGACACGATAGAACATAGAAGTTTATAACTTAAATTAAGTCATAATGAATAATCAAGAGGGAATCATACCACCAAATCTGTTCCCACTGTAGGTCGACCCACACCACAATACCAGAGGCCAACCACATAAACTAGAATTAGAGAGAGACTGGATATTCGCAACCATTTCTTCAGTAACAGAATAGACCTAATCAATAGCTGGAATATATTACCTCCCGAAACAATACCTGAAGAAAACAACCAAGTAGGCCTACACTGGACCCGGCCCGCCCCCCCCCCCCCCTCCCACTCAGGGGTAAAAAGTGTAACCACTTCTGTTCCCAATTTCGCGGAGAAAGGGGTAATTTTTTACAACCAAGCGCAGAGCGCAAAACCAGAAATAAGGGTACCAATTTGCAGCTGAACTCTGCGAAATGCTGAAAAAGGGGGGTATTTTTGCAAGTAAAGTCCGCGAAATGCTGGAAAAGGGGGTATGTTGTGGAATACTGTAGGCCTTTAAGTTTAGCTGACATGGCGAGGTATCCAAAAGTTTTGCTGACTGTGGCCCTCTATGAGGGTGAGGGCAGTTTGTATGTGTACCCAACTGTTCCGCAGCTCACAGAAGTCCCACTGTCTAGTGTGATTGTGAAAGTCAACCTGGAGCCTGAGAATGATGAATGAAGTGTCATCTAACAGAAAGTGACCAAAAATGGCTCATTGAATACGAGCAAAGCCTTATATAATAAATAGTAAACACCAAGAAGGGAAAAAAAGAAAACTAGCATAAAAATCAGCCAGAAAAATCCAGTTTATGCTGAGGGATTAGTTAGAATCCCTGTAGAACCCTGTACAACAGATGAGGATTTGCGAAGGTCTAAGAGGGCAAGGACAATGCAACTTTGGATTGCATCATGAGATTAGTAAATGTGCTGAAATGTTCTGATATTTAGAAGATTTAGCGCTTAGAGTCACAAATTTCAGGGCATTGTATCAAAGATATCCTTGCGTTTTGACGGCATTTGTATGGAGTATATTTAGTTACTTTACTGATAATTACCCATCCAGCGGCGGGACGCTGGACAGGATACCGGCCGGTCCTTGTAGGGCAGCAGGTCAACTGACTTGCAATGCCCATTGTGAATCTGTGAAGAGCTAGCTAGAGCTGCCAATGACAATGGCAGAGAAGTGCGACCTTTTCCCGGAAAGCTTCTGTCAGGAGGCACACAACAAGTGTTAAATGTTCGCTTGCGAACTAGAACTACGGTACCTAATGCTTTGCCAAATACCGCCCTCTTCCGGGCCGGAAGATAGACAGGGCTAGAATGAATAGACAGAGCGAGCGAGAGGCAGACAGAGAGAGACAGAGAGGAAACTGAAGACAGATAGAGCTAGAGAAAGAAGAAAAGAGCGAGCTAGTAACACTAAGAGAAAGAAAAAAGAGAGAGAATGCGGAGACAGAGAAGGGGAATGTTACTGTCGGCGACATTCTTTGACATACAACATAGAACTCAAGGAGATGGAACGCCGACTCGCCCTCTGACCCATAGATTGTGTGTGTCAATGTTAAGAATGCAGGTGGCGCCCCTGCATATACTGTTTCAGAACTTCCGGTCAAGCCCGCTCATATGTACCATGCTCGGTATAACCACGTTTTTAATTGAAATAAGTCATCTAAACCCTCACAGCAACATTGTTAACTCCATGAAACAACCTATGCACACTGCAAGTATCTGAAAATCGTTAAAACTCTGCAAATGACCAAAGCATTACATTATTAGGCCTTCTACAACTGGCAGCGCACACACTGACACAGGTTGGTGTTTACACCATCGAAATCAGTAGGAGGGGAAGTGAGGAGAGAACTGTCTCTGTCTCCCTCTGTGACTGTCTGTCTCTGATTTGTCAAGTTTACAAAGCTATCTATGCATGTATTTATTCAGTAATTATGTGCGGATGTATTGGTTAATAAGGCATGTTGTTTTCGCAGATATTTCTTCTCTCTCTCTCTTTCTCCTCTTCACAAACCAAAGCTCTTCTGCCTCTCTCTATATTTTTATTTTCATCTTATTAACAGGCGCGGCTAAACCGGGGGGGGGGGGGGGGGGGAGGCAATGGGAGCATTTGCCCCAACCCCCAACCCCAATAATTATATTGGGGTGGTGAGGTGGGGGGGGGGGGGGGGGGGGGCAAGTGGGAATCGTTATGATTTCTGGCACCTATAATTATACTATATTGAAAAATGTAGATATTAACTTTTTATCCACCCTCCATCATCGAAAAGATACCTTTTTTTTAAAAGAAATGTTATCTGTATCACAATTTCGGGAGACCCAATATTCTCATGTACACAAGAAAACAGGAGCATTACAAATCAACATTTAAAGACAAATTTCATATCAATATACTAAATATAAAGGTAAAGTGATTACTTGAGAGCACACGTTTGCCACTCAGACCTAAAAAAGGAGGTGGAGTGTTGCGGTTCCAGATACTAGATTCACAATTTTATGACTAACTTCAATGGCAGGATGACAACACTTGCCACTCAGACCTCAGAGATGGTAAATTACTTATACATCAACGCAGGATTATAAGAAATATACAGTTATTTTATGTTAAAATTAGCATTAACATAGTAATTGCACATGTTGTGGATATAAGATATTTTTAGCCGTTATTAGTCACCATCTTCTACCATACAGTAAGAAACATAGAATCTTCGAAAATTTTAACAGAATTCCAGGCCCATAATAATTTCCCAGGCTCTTCGACCAAATTGCCCATTTTTCAGGCCTTGAATTCATTTTAAATATTGTGCAAAACTGTTCGAAAATATTACTGATAGAAGAGATGAGTGGCTATATTGATAGCATCGAGATATAATGGAAATGATTTGATGATTAAATTTGGGCCAGTTGGCCGCCGGGCTACTGATCATACATTTTTAGTTGCCCAGACTAAAAATGTGGTTGTCCCGGGCACCCGATTTGGCGGACCCTGTGCCTACCGGGCTCCCTTGGAGGGAGCCCGGTAAACACTGCAGGCACACCCGCAGGCACCCGATCTCTCACTCCCTACCCCTCCTCCCATGGACTATTCTCCCTCACACCCTAGTCCCTCACACCATCCCTCATACATTAACGTGTGGGTATGAAGGGAAGGGGAAGGGGGAAGTATGAATATCCGAAATAATGTTCTTTGCAGAATGAAAAACAAAACAGTCACTGTGTCTAGGACTGTGTACATTCATATTCATCTACTTCAGTAGGCTACTACGATGTCTGATGGCTTTAGATGTCTCAGTGTGACCAACACATGTTGCTCATCACTCGAGGACGGCAATATAAAGTCTAATTTTTAGACATAGCGACCTGCAATAGTTTCTTTTAACATACCTACAAGTTTCTAAATGTGAGAAAACATGATTATAGGGGTGGGGGACGTTTTTCTGTGCTATTTGTTGCGCGTTAACCCTTGATAACATTGAACCGGAAGTGTTGAAACAGTATAGGCCTCCCAGCCACTCAGGCGGCTACATACACCCCACCTAGAGCCTAGATGGCGTTCCATCCCTTGAGTTCTATGCATACAACAAGTGGCATATCCTAAGAACTTGGCTGTGCGAGAGTCAAACATACGCCGATACGGCGCATCGATGACGATCTCACCGAATGCTATATCCAACGGTTTAACACGATGCTCTTCAGCCAGTTTCCATCGCTAGTGACAGTCGATATAGACTAATATACAGAGTATGACAGTAATATATAAGGGTGACAGAAAGAGAAACAGAGTGACAGAAGAAGAGAGAAGTGAGCGTCCACCTTACCGCAGGACGCTTGTGTACTGACTGGTGCAAAGCTCTGTGCATGCCTATATTGTACCGGCAGCAGCGAGATCTCACGACCTCGCGCGGATGAACGTGGCTTCTGTATCTTGGCGTCTCTGATTGGCAGCTATTGGCTGTCTTGGGTGGGTGGGCGGTGCGGGCACGGTCACCGTGACGTAACTAACCCCCCGGCGCGTCCCCAAAATGAACCCTGACAGGGCAAAGCCGGTGTAAGCACGTAAAGTGTCTCCCACCAATCAGTCGATTAATGGCAATCCCAAAACGGAGGTGGTGGGGAAGGGGGTGATTTTTCAATTACACACAACTGTATAAATACCGTTATGTATGAAAGTAAATCATAATAAATTATTAATAACATCATGGAAGAAGGGAGTCATTTTTCGATAATGTACCAAAGATGTGAGACTACATTTGCCTATTACAGAATGCTATATAATACCAAAGTTATGAAATAATGATATTATGGAGGGAGGGGGTGAAAGATACACACAATATGGTATCATATATACATTATAACATAACACAGATACTTAAAATTTCAATGTTTAATACTCATTGTTGGCTTGTATGGGGCCATCCACAAATGACGTCATGCTTTTTTTGGCCATTTTTGACCCCCCCCTCCCCCCCCATGTCACGTTTCGTCACACTGTGCCAGACCCCCCCTTAAAACTGATAAAAAATGACGTCATGTTTGCAGCACCCCCCCCCCCCCAGCCCAACTCCCCCTTTTAAAAAAGGTTATCATTAATTAGGTATAACATCATAATTAAATGATCCACAACATTGAAATCTTTGTATTAAAAAAACCCTGAAGTCCCAGAATGTGAATAGGCTACTTTACAAATTCATTTAGTACCACGGCAACTATGGTGACCTCAATCCTAGCTCAGAGTCAAGGCAGGCAGTTTTCCAGGGCCCTGATACTTTCACTATAGGTGTCAAATTTTGCCAACATATACCAGCAATAAATTTTGCTTTGTGTCCAACAAATAAGGCAAGATTATCAACTACTATGTTAAGGTTAGTTTTCTGCCTGCCAATGGACGTGGGTCTAATGAGTTGCACATGTGCAGAGAGGTTTGGCAGTGGTATAATACCCAAACGCATTAAGCCTGATTTGCATATTGTGCACAGTTATGGAGGCTATAGTTTAGGATGTAGTAATGGAACATATCACATAAAAGGCTTTTACACAAGATCAAGTCTGTGTAGTCCCACAGGGGTCAGTTCCATGACCACCTCTCTTCATAATATATATGGTCAGTTCTCACAAATCGGGTACACAGAGGGTATTTTTGGCTAAAAATTTAAATGCATTGAAACTACTTGCCATTTACAGATATCATTATACATATAATGAAGGGTTCATAACAAAAATTGGGCACACTAATTTTAAAAACTGCATTTTCTAACATTGCCACCCCAATGCTTTTGGATAGAAATATTGTAGAGGTGATGAGGGTTATTTTTTAAATTTCAATATTTTTGTTTGTTATCGTATCATTAAGCTAATGTTTCAAGCTATAGAATAAGATCAAAATTGATTTTATTTTGAATTTCTATTTCAAGGCACTTTATTTGAAAATCATCTTAACTCATTGACACCCAAAGTTTAAGGGCATGGCCTTGTTCTAATCCTTGTCAAATATACTTGATTTCTCAAAATCAATATTTTGGTATTCTTGTAGCAAAAATACATTATTCTCATTATATCCAATTTCATTATCTCATCTGAAATTGTTCTTTTCCAATGTTTTATGTTGCCAGCCCATTAGTGCATCCGGGCCAACCCCAGCTTAAATCAGTCCAAAAATAACAGAAAAAATGTTAGGTTGAAATTAAAAATTCAATGACATGAACATCTTATTAGAAGCTTTAAATTGACAAAGTTTCATTTGATGATCAATAATTGTGTAGACACATTTTTAAAATGAATGTCGTTAAGTTGGCAATGTTTAAACTTCCCCAACATGACCTTTTTTTAATGATTCAGATCTCATTGAAACAGTTTTTCTGATATGCAATTATTCAATGTTTGTATTCAGAATAAAGTCGTTTGAGATTACATATCAGGAACAAAATCTCACTAGATAATTATTTTTGATCCCTAGCTGAACCCTTTAAAAGTGCATCGGGATGGCAACGTTAAAATTTCCCAAAAGAAAAAATGAATTAAAAGAAATTAGCAATATTTCCAAACACTATATCTTTAATGTATTTATAGCCAATAGATATGAGCATTATTTCAGACACATGTTATAATAATTTGATGTTTTGTACAATGCTGAGTAAACTCTATTTG
The DNA here is from genome assembly GCA_942159475.1 of Sthenelais limicola. Taxonomy (NCBI): domain Eukaryota; kingdom Metazoa; phylum Annelida; class Polychaeta; order Phyllodocida; family Sigalionidae; genus Sthenelais; species Sthenelais limicola. The sequence continues at coordinate 13,770,612 of OW804094.1, read as the reverse complement.
ACAAAATTATTTTTTCCTCTGCCTAAAAGTGGGTTATGTGGGTGGATTTCTGCCCATAGGGTGGCCATTTTGTGTTTTAGCTATATAAAAGTATATGTCCCATGAAAGGTCTATCTAAGCTGCATCGATTAGTTTAAAATTTATTCATATATAATAAACTGGTTTCCATGAGGGGTTCAGAACCCTGAGTACATGGTTAATATCAATACTCTGAAGAACCTTCAAAGGTGAGTGACAAAGTCCTTAGATATGTATAAGCAACTTGACCTGCCTACCCTTCACTTTAAAAGATTAAGAGGTGACGTGTACACGCTACTGGACTTGGTTGTAACAGGACATAATGTCAACTGCCTCAAGAACGATCTTGAGGACATGGAAATACCGTCCTTGGCATTGGGACTGGTTGGGCAATGGGTGTGGTACCAGTCATTGTATTGATACCTCTGCGTAAAATGCATGGGTCTATATCAGGAAAAAATTGCATGACCTCCAACACCAATGGTCCGTAAAGATGAATGGCTGGAATCCATATTAGCAGACATTTCCTATACTAACAGACATGCTGCTAGAGATTTTGTTACATACTATTTATTTAATAAAGGCAGTGTAAGGCTGCCACTCAAGTTACATGACACCAGTTCCTTTTGATTTTTGATTTTTTTAAATTCAGTTTAAGGCAAATACATTATTTAAATTATTATAGAAAAAACGCAATATTCCTCATGGATGTTTTCTCACAGTGCCATTGTTGAAGTTTGATTTGCAAGAAAACTAGAATGATCTGGATATATCTAGATATAGAGGCCATAGAAGCATGTCCAGTAGCCTTTTGTTCTAAGGTGTATTTCAAATGAATTTTACTTAGAGCACAAGTTTCCCCGTTACGGTAGTCTTTTTATCAAAAATATAAAAACATGATGTCATACATGAGGTGAACCCCCCTCCCCCCATTGTCATACCTTGTCATAAAAACTCAACCCCCCCTCCCCCCCTAGGGCATGACGTCATTTGTGGATGGCCCCTATTACAATCATCCTCCTTATGACGTGTTGAGTTGTACATGATCTTGAAGTGTACATGAAGATTAACATGACATAATATTATTGATATATTCATAGCAAGTGAGAAGACATATCAATGAGCAGGAGAAGATGTTAACATATATCAAGTGTATGATAGATATATTACAAAATGCCGATTTTGAGTAAGAAGAATAAATGTGAATTAGAAGGGAGGGAAGGTGGGAAACTTTTCAAACACATTGCTCCTCGAAGAGGAATGAGGGAGAGAACGCCCGGGTGACGTCAGTCCATGTCATTTGGTTGGTGGAGACTTAGGTCATAATGCCAACGACTTCCGGGGCAAGCCCGAAAGCCTACAGCATGTGTAACTTAAACCTGACCGTTACAGTCTAGGCCCAAAGTTGAGAGAGTCCCTTCAAACGAAGGAAAAGCCTAGCCAAGCCTCTCACCTCAAACCGCAAAGTGCAATTATAATTCCATTAAGACTGCAAAATGTCATTATATTCCCATCAAAACGCCGAGTTCTAGACCAGGAAACTGATTAAGCAAAGTAGGCTGACATACCATTCTTATCTTATCTGAGGGTTTGGACCTAGAGTGGTTAATGGAAATAAAAAATAGAAGCTAAATAGTATACCGGTAAATCTCTGTCGTCCCTATAACTTTCATTAATTTATGGCAGGAAAACGAAATAAAGTTACAAATGTTTTAAAAAAAACAAAAAAAACTTTCATTAATTTTCTAAATAAGAAACTGATATGGACATTTAATATTTGCTTTGTTATGACCTGATATGATATTCTACTTATCTGCTTGTGTCCACTGCTAAAGTCAATATCTTATGGGACCACACTCTATAGGGAAAAAAAAAATAGGTGTGTTTCCGATTTATCTGGCTGAAAACTAGGTAGGAGGGGGTGGTAACTTTTTTTTTTTTTATTTTTTTTTTGTTTGGAAACCACCTCCCAGGAACTGAAAAAAATGTCTTTTTCATAACAATAGTTGTTTTGAACATGGGAAATGTGCTTTTTGACAGTTTTGGGTTAGGAAAACCCGTTTTCCTGCTTTTATAAGCTTTTTTTGTCAAAAAATCCAAAAAGTAAGATATGATGGGGAGACTTCCGGTTACAACGCGCGTGGGTTGATAGTACATTTGAAGAGGCTCCGGCCATTTCGTCATTTAATTTCTCAGCGTAGCAGTGCAGAGTTGGTTTTTGAGCAGAAAGTGTTCATGAATCACTGTGGAACGCAAAGAAAGGATTATTCTATACACCTGTGAGACTGTTCTCCGACACAAAGAACTTTTCTAACCTAGCGTGGTCTCTGGTGGGACCATCGCCATCTTGCCTTGTCCACCGACACGAGCAGGGAAGCGTGAAAAAGGTTTAATCAGACGAACAGAGGATTTAAGTGTAAAGAAGCAAGAATCGGACTTATATTGATCTGTAAAGTACATTGGACTTCGCAGGTTGATTAACACCCAAGTGAGTAATTACAAAACTCAGAACTTTCTTTTGTGCTGAAGCCTAGGACAGCCAAAAGGCGGGAAAGCCCGAGCACCGACCCTGATTCGGTATTTACTAGTGCCTAAAAACGGGAAAACTCAACAAAAGGAGAAGTTAAGGACTGTGATAATTTAGAATCCTACATGTTTGTGATCTAAAATTATTTGTGTGTTGCTAAAAGTTTGAACTAGCGAAAACTGACTCTTGCTGAGGCCAAGGGTTCGTGATCGCGCAGGTCTAAGTAGTCCCAGTTTTAATCGCGCTGTTCTAACAGCGAAAAATAGTAAACAAACCTCGTGAACGGCATCACCCATGGCTCATGACGCGAAGAAAATTAAACTGGCGGATGAGGGCCAGAATGAAGATGAATTGATGGATGTTGAGTTGGATAATGACCCCATGATTCGCAAAATGCAAGCGATGATGAATGCAATGGAGAGGAGGTTGAAAGACTCCTTGACCGTCTCTGTGACTAATCACCAAGTGGTGAAGGACACTGTTAAAACTGTCGGTGAACTAGTTACGGCGAAAACGGAGCACGAAGACCGCCTAAGCAGGATGGAAAAACGCATTAACAAACAAGATCAAGAGCTTGCGATCTTACGAAAACTATGTGTTAAGAGAGATGATCAGGCCTTTATCACAATGGCGGAGGAGGCCAAAAAGAGAACAGAAGAAAGGCTGACCAAAGAAAAAGAAGGTATGAGCAAATCATTTGTTATCGAGGGCATTTCTAAGGCAAAGAAATCAGCTCTGGAAGACAAACAATACCTTAACGCCACGATGACTGAAGTTCTGACTCACGGCTTCAGTATGGTGGTCCCGGAAGGGGTTAAGGTGAACAGAGCTGGCCCGCATATGAGGATCTCATTTAAAAATGACTGTGAGGCCTTTGAGTTTTGGTCGAATAGACTAGAGCTAAAGGAATACCTGCTACCTGAAACTAATGCTAAAGTGTGGGTAAAGAGAGATCTCCCCAAGACCTTAAGGCTCAGGGAAAACCGAGCCGAGTTCCTGGTGCGTAAAGCCAGGAGGATGCAGCTGTTTGATAGGATAAGCCAGTTCGAAGGTAACATCAACATAGATGGAGATGTCTACTATTACGACCAATTCCATACTCTTCCGAAGGAAATCAATCCTATTACATTGTCGAAGGCAGAAAATGACGAATCTCTGGTATTCTTTGGAAAAGAATCTCCATTGTCCAACCACCACCTTGCCGATTTCCACACGGGAGGTGTAAATTTCTCCTGCGTCGAGCAGTTTTTGGCACACTCGTGCATGAGGGCCACAGAAGACCCAGCGAGAGCGCATGCAATAGTAGCAATGAGGAATCCTATGTTGTGCAAGGATGTACTAAACACAGCAAAGAAAGCAGGGACACTGAAACATAAGAACTGGATGAAGGGCATGCATGAAACTCTGTATGTCGCGCTTAAGGCCAAAGCGGTACAAAACCCCTACATATCGGAATATCTGTTGGAAACTAAAGCTAAACGGCTGGGAGAAGCAGCCCCTTTCGACACGGTGTGGGGGATAGGGATGGGCTCCCAACACCCCGACGTCCTAGACCACGGGAAATGGCCGAAAGCAGGTAACATCATGGGTGCAGTGTGGGAGAGGGTTTGTGCACACTTACAGGGCAGAGCTGCCGCCATGAACGGTGGAGGCTCGTAAATCTCCTCAAGCATCAATAACTTTCTTGCCAGTTAAGCATTCCATAAACATTCATGATGGCAGACTATGAGACATCCTCTACATTATCGACTGATCCCAATGTCCAAGCCTGCAATGAACCAGAAGAGAACCAGAACACTTTTAGATTAAATTCTTTTAACTGCAATGGACTAGCTGACATTAAAAAACGAAAAGACCTGTTTGGTAAATTAGGTACACATAAAAGAGCAATATATGCCCTCCAAGAAACACATTCTGATTCAAATTCTGAGCCCATTTGGCGCAGTCAGTGGAGAGGTAATATGTACCTGAGTCACGATAAGTCCAACTCAAATGGTGTAGCTTTTCTTATTTCCAATGATTTAGATTTCAAATTTATCTCAAAAGGCAACGACACAGGTGGAAGATTTGTATATGTATGTATTGAGATAGAAGGAGTTGTATGGTGCATTGTATCTGTATACTTTCCGACTTCCTCTCATAGATCTAAACAAAAAGCAGCATTGATAGAGCTGCGTAAGATGTTGACACCAATTGATTGTCACTGTTTTGCCATACTAGGTGATTTTAATATTGATATTGTGAATAAACCGAAAGAGGTTATGTCTGTTAGATTAGAAAGGTTTCTAGCCAAGTTCAATTTAGGCGATTCACTCGATATGTTGTCTAATAGTGATCATACGTGGTCAAGGAACAGCCAAAGATCTCGAATTGATTATATATTTCTTAGTGTGGCTGTGCTTGGTAAGGTATCAGGTGGACAGGCCGAAATCTTGGCCTCGTCTGACCATAAAAAATTATATGTGGATATAGTGTGTAAAAGCAAAGCTAGAGGTAAAGGTCTGTGGAAGCTGAATAACAAACTTCTATCTGACGAGATGCTTGTTGAAGATGTTAAAAAACTTATACATGACCATCTGTTCGAGTATTATGAAATGTGTCCTATTTTGACGTGGAATATTTTGAAAGAGAAGTGCAAGGCCAGGTTCCGTGCTAAAAGTAGGAACGAGGCCTGGGCCAGGAATGAGAAAAAAGGTTTCATGCAATTAAGGCTGGAAGAACTAGACGCTCAAAGTAGTCTAAGTATTGAAGAAGAGGAAGAAATAAGAGCAATTAAGAGTGAAATGTGTGAAATCGACTTAATTAAAGCTGAGGGAGCGCTCATTAGGTCCAAAGCAGAGTGGATAAGGGATGGAGAAAAACCGTCCAAATATTTTCTTAATTTAGAGTCTCAGAACGCTGGAAAGAAAACGATTTCATGTCTCCTTATAAATAATGTTTTGTCGGAAGATTCTGAAGAAATTGTAGAAGAAGGGAGGCGTTTTTACTCCGAATTGTATTTTAAACAAGACATAGACGAGTCCGAGGCTCTCTATTTCCTTGACTCGGACGTTAAGGTGCTAAATGATAATAACAAGGATTGGCTTCAGAGGCCTATCACAAATGGAGAGGTTAGAAAGATTGTGTTTGATATGAAAAATGGTAAATCTCCCGGCTCGGATGGTCTGTCGGTAGAGTTCTACAAAACATTCTGGTGTGAATTGTCTGATATCTTTATGAAAATGTTGTCAGCTGTGAATATCGAAGGGCGTATGTCTTCTCAACAAAGGGAGGGCATTATCTCTGTTATCCCTAAGAAGGGAGGTGATCTTAGGCATATAAGTAACTGGAGACCCATTACACTTTTAAATGTAGACTACAAAATTATTTCTAAAATTATAGCAGAGAGAGTTAACAGAGTGTTACTAGATATTATAGATGAAGATCAACACGGATTCATTAAGAACAGATATATTGGTGTAGCAATTCGCAGAATTCAAGATAGTGTAAATTTCTTGGCCCGAAGGGGCCAGAATGGGCTGCTAATCGCAGTCGACTTCAAAAAAGCTTATGATACGATTAGTTGGACCTTTCTACAAAAATGTCTGCACTGTTTTGGTTTCCCTGAGTTTATATGTAAGTGGATTGAGACCCTATTAAGGGACTCAGTCTCTTCTTTCACTAACAACGGTAATATGTCTAGTTGGTTTGACGTACAACGTGGGGTGAAGCAGGGAGATCCTGTTTCGCCGGCCATGTTCACACTGGTGGTCGAATTTCTTGGGGCCAAGATCAGAGAAATAGTAGAAATTGAAGGTTTTCATACAGGTTGTATTAATAACAAAATTGTCCAGTACGCGGATGACACCACGTTGCTTCTCAGAAATGAGAGATCGGCGTTAAAAGCTCTTGAGGTAATTGACAGATTTGGAGCCGCGTCGGGCCTAGTTGTTAACATAAATAAAACAGCCGGTATGGTAATAGGAGAAGATGATGTTTCAGATGAAAGGCTAGCAAAAATTAGCTGGCAAAATGTTGTTAAGATCCTGGGTATTGTCATTGTTAAGCCCGGTTCTGGTGAGGATGAAAACAAATTGAACTTTAATGAGTTAGTTAAAAAAATGAAAGGGATCTGTGGAGTGTGGAATTCTAGACATCTATCCCTCAAGGGTAAGGTGACGGTAAATAATTCTTTGATACTACCAATGGTCCAATATGTTCTATCCTGTATAAATGTCGACACCCATATGGAGAAAACTATAAATAGAGTCTCCAGATCCCTTATCTGGGGCGGTAGGTCAAGTAAAATAAGTGCTGCGTTTCTTAAACAGGCCACTGAGGATGGCGGGTTAAACTTCAGATGTATAGAAGAAATTATTATAACGAATAGAATAATGTGGATTCGCAGAGCACTCAGTGAAAAAGAGTCCAAATGGGTCAAAATCTTGGAGACCTTCCATGACATGTGTGTCGAGGACCTTCTTCTAGGAAGAAGAAAGCCCCCTCTCAGCCTTGGACCTTTCTACGATGGGCTATTCAGGGTTTGGGCCAGAGTCTATTTTAACAGAAAGCCACAGAATGGTAACGAAGTCCTGAGTGAAAGGCTATCTAATAATAGGTGGATCAAAGTGGGGAGAAAAGTTGTCAAACGCAGACATTGGTCTAGAGCAGGCATCAACTGCGTCAGAGATGTTTTAAATGAGAATAACCGGTTTTACACACATGAAGAGATAGCAAGGAAATACGGCATTAAGTGTTCCTTTATAGATATTTTGCAGATAAGGTTTGCAATACCTTTTGACTGGCTAGAGATGATTCGAAATAACGTATTGCAGGAAAATCGTATGAGAACCAAACTTTTTGAGATTGAGAGTAAAACCTTTAATATTTTCAACACAAACTGTAGAGAAATATACAAAGAGTTGGTCAAAAGGGATAGGCCAGACTATGACAAACTTAGAGTCTGGGAAGATACGGTGGCAGATTTGTATCTGGATCCCGATGAGGATCTGTCCAAGATTATTTATGCTATGTCTTCAAAATGTTGCACAGAAACAAAATTACACGCCCTTCAGTACAGGGTAATACATAGAACTATTTGCTGCAATGAATATCTGAAGAGAATTAAGATAGAGCAAGAAAACATATGTAGATACTGCGATGAAAAGGACGATTTGAAACATTTCTTTGTCAACTGTAATAGAACCCGTGCCTTTTGGGATCAGATGATGTTGAGATTCATGGAAAACGAAGTGTTAAGACCGACTGTGGTCGATGATTTGCACTCCCAAAGTATTTTGCTTGGTCTTATAGGTAACCAGGATCATAATGTCTTCCTCAATTGGATAATTCTCATGGCCAAGAACATGATTCATAGGCAGAAGTTATTTTATAATAATGTCATCGAATTCAGAACCTTCGCTAACGAGGTAAAGAGACATTTCAAGGCCCTATGTTATAACGCTGCCTTCGACAAAAAATGTTTGAAATGGCTTACTAAAGTGAAAGTTTTTATGAAGGAATTCTGTATAATTTAACACCTTGAATGTATTATGTCATGTAAAGAGGTCTATTTTTTGATGATTTAATTTGTGTACTCTCGTGACTCGCAAGTCAGTCAACTATTTTTGCTAGATCCGCTGTCAATACAGGGATATTGTTTTAAGTTGTAGGTTAGTCGAAAGAAAAATAAGAAAAGAAACAAAAAAAAGTCTAAAATCAAAAGGTTACAGCGAAGAAACAATTTAGTTTGTACAAGCCAAGATGGCAGGAATGCTGAATAAAATCTTTAAAAACAAAAAAAAACAAAAAAAGATATGATGGGGAAAAAATCAGGTATGGTAAAAAAAACTTTTAGGTAGGGTAAGGTTTTTCTAGGTAGGGGGGGGGGGGGGGGGGGGGGGGTAAATCGGAAACACACCTATTTATTTTTTTTGGCCTAGTGGTAATTCCCTGTCATTTTGAATTTGAATTGTATTGTATTCCACCACATTGCATTTCCTAATTCTTGTCAATTGTTTTTTCATAATCATATAAAGCAGGGCCACACTACTGTAAGTGATTATCCCTAGCTTAATATAGCTTAATAGAGTATTCTTCATGCTTTCCTACAATCATGGGTGGATCTTTTTGTGTATCCTGAGCCCATTAGAACACCCTGCTGTTGCGGGAAATGTGTTCCCAGAATAAATAACATCAATAAAAAAATTAAAAGAATAAATCCGATACACAATACCTCAACGTGTTATAAAAATATCTTATTACTTTAAAACGTGTTTCATATGCATCTAGTAATACACCATCTAGGGATTCTATTTTAAAAATCTGTAAATAGAATTTACTTTGCACCTTTCATTAGCATTAATTATCGGTATACCTCCCCTGGGTCACTTTTGCACGGGGTCATTTTTTAATATGACACCTGTCGACTAAGCCGGTGAGTGGCGACCTGTAGGGGTGGTAGATTGATCATGCTTCATGTAGGAAATGAACATGGGTTTCTACAAGGGGCTGGTCTCATATTTAGAACCGTTGGCGCATTAGCTGACTATCACGGTGATATGAATGGAGAGGCATTTGAGAAATGGTTCACTGAGGAACTTCTCCCCCGTATACCAGACCGGTCAGTTATTGTGATGGATAACGCCAGCTACCATAGTGTAAGAATGGAAAAGTTTCCTACATTTAGAACTTTGAAAAAAAATATGCAGGACTGGCTAACATCGAAAGGAATTCCATGGACATGTAAAATGTTCAAATCTGACTTGTACGATCTAATTAAACAAAATAAACCAGCACGTGTTTCTTACAGACTGGATCATATAGCACAGGAGAAAGGACACACTGTAGTTCGAGTTCCTCCCTATCACTGCAAATTAAATCCCATTGAGATGGTTTGGGCACAAGTCAAACGCTATGTTGCCTCTGAAAACACTACCCACTGGATTTGAGTTCTCCCAATAAACACAAATAATATCAGGACACATGTATGTATTAATTCGTTTCACTTAATTATCAGTAGCTATTGGCCATACAATTTAAGTTGCCATGCATGAATATATTCGATGTGACTCATTTTCCTGAAACACATCACATACAACAGGCGACAAGGGTTAAAGTATCAGGTTTCGCGCCAAGTGTTTTAAACTCGTTGGGTCTACCGACAGAGGCGGTAGCGCAAATCAGGGAGGCGATCTTAACGACCGAGGAGGCGAGCTTAAACGAGAAAACCATAAGGCATTTTCTGCCTTTATTCCGCGGGAACCATGTTTTTTTATATCACCATATTTGAATACATTCCTATAAGGGTTAAATCGCCTGAAAATTGGGCCTTCCCCAATCCTTTCTAATAACCCAAATTTAAGTTCAAAATACAGTTCAACATAACGGAATTTACATTATGGATCAACTTTATACCCAATATATTCAGATATGCCTAATATTTATCTTTTTCAGCCTGATTTTTCAGAATTTGATCAATGTGTAGAGCTGACAATTGTGCATTTTCTGACGATCTGGCCCATAGAGAGAACCTGTAAATACACAACTTGGTAAAATAGCAGTTGCTACTTGTGACTCATTTTCCTGTATGTTGAAATAATAAATTATTATCATCTCTTCATTTAATAAAATTCTTAGGGAACGGGTAAAAGGGAAAACCAATACGGCGATTGTTGTTTGTATAATTCTCTATGTAGCCAGGGGCGCATTAGGGGAATGTGTTTGCTTGTGTGGTTTAATTGTCACCTTGTGGGACTGGTGTGGCTACAGGCTTGTCCCCAACACTTCTTTATCAATATTGCCTCGACATAGGCATTTCCATATTCATAATTCTACACGGACATTATTAGGTAATCATATTTAATAATATATCATTTAACCCTTGCCATTAGTATGGAAGATCCAGAGCTAAGCCCCCACCCCCACCCCCCACCCCCTGTTTTAGTAAGCCCCAGCGAGTAGGTCTTTAAGTTTATCATGTACCACATGACACTTGTCAATCAAAATGAATCCGCGCCGACAACTGAGTCGTTCAGTCACATGAGTGTGAAGGTGTTGACATGCCACACGACCATTATGTAGCAACGAGAATCGAAAAGTTTAATTCTGTTTCAGTCTCTTTATATTATGCCTATTCGTGAAGAAATAAATCACTACTTAAATCATAAGAGAATTCCAACTATTGGCTGAGATACAAAAAGAAAACTCAAATTTATTTTCAAGAATTCGCCTAATTCTTCTTAAAACTGCGATGGAAAAAGGGGCGCACAATACGTTTGAACTGGGAATACAAATTATTACATTTTCCTGATTTTCCCTCTCATGTAATTCCATTCAATATTAGCAGCATTATAAGGCTTTTAAAACAGAGCGTTGCAAGGAAAGCAGGGAGCGCTGTGCGTGAATAGAAAGTGTTCGCTATAACCGCGCGAATTTGTGCAAAACTTCGCGCTGTCCATCAGCAGCTCTACACATTTAGTAAATTCTGGTTAATTAGGCTGAAACATTATAAATTATATACAAGTTATGGGTCAGATTTTCAGAAAATGAACAATTGGCAGCTCTACATATTTAGGAAAATCTCCTAAATTAGGCTGAACAATGAAAATTACCGGGTATATCTGAGTATATTTGGTATCGCATTGATTCAAAGTATATCAGTTCTGTTATGTTAAACTGTATTTTGAAGCTCATTTTTCTCTTAAATGTGGGTTATTTGAGAGGATTGGTGAAGACGAATTGTACATTTTCTGAAAATCTGACCTAGCTACAACTGAACAAGAAGACAAATCCAGCAGCCTTTAACTTCCTTTTTTTCTTTCTCTTTTTTAAACTTTTTTATTCAACCTGTCAACAAAACTCTCGTCTTCTCTTGGGGTCGATAACACTGGTGATACATCGCACCTTCCTTCTCTGTCGCTTAAAAATATGTAATGAAAATAAAAGAAATGAGCGTAAGATACCATGTCCACTAGTATATACATGGGTTGGATTTTCAGAAAATGTACAATTTACCTTCACCAATCCTCTCAAATAACCCAAATTTCAGACGAAAATAAAGTTCAAAATACAGTTCAAGCTAACCAAACAGATTGCTAGAATCAATGCAATGCCGAATATACTAGAATTGACCTTATATTGACCAAATTGCAGCCTTATTAACAGAGTTTACTCAATGTGTACAGCTGCCAATTGTACATTTAATGAAAATCTGGCCCACATGATAATACGTAGAGAAGTGGGTTAAAACAAAGCTTCCTAGTAACTTCCTGATAACTGTCCCCACCCTAGCCGCCTTCCGTATTCCCGCCTATATAAGTGCCTCGGTTTGTGCTGGCATTAATTTCCTTTCTCGTGTTTGTTTTACATTTATACATCAATGCGCTACCCCAGATCAGAGGGGATTAATTCGCCTTATCAATGTTTTTGCTGCCCATCGTATGGGGGCAGTTATAAGAACATTACAGGATTCTGCCTTTGTCCCATCAACGAGGTGTTAAATATAATCTCGTTGGTCCCATTGTTGGAACCCACAGGAGATTTTGATTTGATACAGAGAGGACGGGAGCAATTAAGTCAGCAGCTTTAGCGGTTTTTTTTCAGTTGAAATACAATAATGTATTTTCTTTAATATGTAACCAATTTGTATTGTATCTAAAGATTTTATTCAGCAAAGACATTATGAGTAGTACATTTCTCACAGTCCAGGCTGCCGACAAGATTATGAAAGTTAAAGAAACTTTATATAAATATTCTAGTATCACAATTTGAAATTACTACAGAAAACCAGATGCTAAGTATACAAAAGGTTGCTAATGTTACATACATAAAAAACTGAAGGTAACTATGATAGAAATAAAACTAATAGGTGCGCAGGTCTATGCCATTTATATTACTCAAAAAATCAGACCAACCTATCAGGAACTAGAATACCAAAACAATTGAAAAAAATGAAAATAAAATAAAAGGACTATGATAACCACCCCTGTGGCGTTGTGTGAATTTCAAAATTCTCAACATTCAAGTTTACAACAGAAACAAGATTCAAAATTAATTAATTAATGTACTCCAAGGTTTTTTTCCTACTTTAAATACTAGGACAATACATTGTGTTATGGTACGCCATCTTAAAACCTTAGATTAAATTAAGACAGGTCGATGCCAGAACATTCCTTTCATTACACAAATACGTGGGTCAGGTCGTCAGAAAATGTACAATCAGCAGCTCTGCACATTTAGTAAATTCTGCTCAATTCGAGTGAAAAATGGGAATTACTATAGCTATATCTGAGTATAATTTTGATATCGATCGAGTTGACTCAAATGATGAGTTTGGTTATGTTGAACTGTATTTTGAGTCTCATTTTTGTATTAAATTCGTGTTATTTGGGAAGGTTCCTGAAGGTAGCTGAAGGTGAATTGTACATTTTCTGGAAGTTTCACCCACATGCTTTGATTAATGCTTATATATAAGGTAGACCGCTCAATGCAGCAGATAAGGACAATTGTGTGATTGACAGCTTACGACAAATGTTAAAAGAATCTTTAAAGACGATTCTCGAAATGTTTCAAATCTGATTTAATCTCTATTGGAAGTCTGAACACTTAGATTCCTTTCGTCGGCAACATTCTGGTTTTCTTAATTTGCCATGATTATATCCAGAAAAAAGCTATCCTCAAAAATAATGTAAGGATTCCCGATTTCTAAGTATGAAATGTAATTTCATTACTACCTATATTTCAAGGTCAAGTACACATAGAACCTTCCAACTTATCACCCCCATTAATCACCCCATCTCATCTCATTATTTCTATCAAACCACTACAAGGTTATTTGATATTATTATAGCTACCGATCAACACACACTAAAATTAAATGTCGATAATGCGAAAATTCAGGGCAAGGTGGGAGACCGGACTTATCCGAGCCTCGCATAAATATGTTCAAAAAAAATGATAAACAGTGTCAGCTCATGCCAGTGTCTGGATACTGTTATCATAACATTCCACCCGAGCTAATCCCCAGCAGGAACCCGGATGCTGAGGCCTCCTGGCGGGCAGCGTCCTAATTAAGATTGTTTGTTTAATAATAATGTCAAAAGAGGGAAATCCCCAACAGACATGACGCTACCGGGCATAGAAAAAGCCAAACCTTGACATCAGAGAAAGAAGACCTTCTCTAAGCCTTGATCAACGAATCATTACCACTACAGCTAGGTTATTGCATTATTCATGATTATTATGTTGGGATTACTGTAATATCAAAAAGCCAAACTTCAATACTGTAAACGTATAAATGTTCACACAGTATTTGGGTCAGATTTTCAGAAAATGTACAATAGGCAGCTCTATAGGCCTACATTTAGGAAATTCTGCTAAATTAGGCTTACAAATGATAAATACCGGGTATATCTGAGTACATTTGGTATCGCATTGATTTAAACATAGATTCTGCAGGGGAGCCCCTGCAGAATCTATGATTTAAAGCATCAGTTCTGTTATGTTAAACTGCATTTTGAAGCTCATTTTTGTCTTAAAATTAATGTGTGTTATTTGAGAGGATGGGTGAAAGTGAATTGTACATTTTCTGAAAATCTGACCCATTTATGTCCGCTATTTTAGCCCACCAACCTTGTGCATGGACGGGCTTCCTTGCTGCTTGAAGTTTAATCTGCGCGAAAAGGTGTCAAAGTACTTGGTGCGCGAAATTGTATCCGCGCAAAAACATAAACATTTGACTTAGGATTCTTGCATCAACATATAACAGCGGCAGAGCGTGAGCGGCGCGGTAAGGGTCCTGTGCCTGGCTGGCTAGGGGAAGTCCCCCCCCCCCCCCAACCCCCCAACGAGCGGTCACGTACACGGCACCACGTTAGGCCAAACAAAATTTAGGTGTGTTTCCGATTTATCTGGCTGAACACTAGGTAGAAGGTGGTGATGGGGGGGGGGGGGGGGTAGTAACTTTTTTTTAAAAATATAAAAAACCGCCCACCCAGGAACTGAAAAAAATGTCTATTTTATAACAATAGTTGTTTTAAACAAGGGAAATATGCTTTTTAACAGTTCCGGGTTAGGAAAACCTGTTTTTCTGCTTTTGTTAGCTTTTTTGTCAACATATCCTTAAAAAAAAAGTAAGGTATGGCAAAAGAAAATTTAGGTAGGGGAAGTTTTTTCTAGGTAGGGAGGGGGGACACACCCTTTTTTGAGGAGGGGGGGGGGCTTAGCAGTGAACCCTGTCTAATATGATTCATAATGTTAGGATACTCGGGCTGGTATAAATCCAGCTCTAAAAGTCATAATATTATGGGTACATTTTGTAGGATTTCGTTTGTCGTATATAACTGAGAATACAGCTTTATGCCAGGCAGTTTTTCATGCTCTTGGAAATAGAGTGATCCCAGGTAATAACATTTTTTTTTTAAAGATTTTATTTCCACTGGGGAGACATGTTTGCTACTATTGGAGACAGGTCAATCAGTAGATAGGGCAGGGAGGGGGATTTATGTTTTCAATTTTATAAGAATAAGGGAGCTGAGCCAAAAACTGTTGGATAATGCTCAACTTACCCATGAAACGGTCAATGAAGTACAGAAACCGTTATTATTATGAGAAGAGCCATTATACACTATGAAGTAGATCATAGATGCTCTGCCATAATATAATAGAATTAAAATTAAAATTGTAGTAGCCGACTTATTATGTTTGCTAAATATATCAGCCGCGAGACGGTATATGAAACAAGCATAAAATGAAATGTTAGCTTTAAGAGAAGAAATGAGAGTCAGTTGAGTTATATTATATTATTATTTAATGGGAGGTCGTTTGGAAGACCTGCATAAGCAGATGTCCTTACCCACTTCCTGGATTTTGAATTAATGTTTGAGAATGATCTAATTGAATGAACAAATAATATTGTAACTGTATATTAAATCCTGAATAAAAGTATTATATATATATATATTTCCCAGTAAACTGGGTTATTCCAATGCGCCCAGCTTGGGGTAACAAAAGTAGCTGGAGAGAGAAAAAATCGTGTAGCATATTTGTTAATTACAGATAGATCAATTGGAATTGATGGTTAGGTATAGCATTGTGTAAATAGAGTATGAAGATATACAATTCGAACAATGATAGACACTAAGATTGGATATGTTACATAGTTGAAAGAATGACAGTGGTAGCGGTAATGGTAATGGGGATGCGATGTGTTCCAGGAAAATGGGATGTGTGATGTTTTGTTTTTAAAAAGAGAAGACGAGAAATGGTTAGGATTATTTGTTTTCGATGTTGAGAATTGCTCAGATTTAACGCTCTCACATTTTGTATTTAAATATTTTTATTCAGCAGAAACATTATGTGGTAGGCCTACACATTATTCTATATTAAAGTTGTACAGAGTAATTTAATAAATTAGTAAGGTGAAATGGAGATAAATATGAGCTCAGTGTTACAATTCCTCGTTAGGATATAAATTTAGCTAACATAAATTCTAAAGATATTTATAAGCATGCATACAGTAATACATCTGTGAGTAAAAATAAAAAGATAAAAATAACGGCGTCAAAACTCCATCTAACGAGATTCAATATTGTAGAAATGTTGAGAAACAATAATACTAGTGTTTACATGTCATGTTATGGATCAGATTTTCAAAAAATGTACAATTCATCTTCACCAATCCTCTCAAATAACCTAAATTTCTGACGAAAATAAACTTCAAAATGTAGTTCAACCTAACCAAACAGATTGCTAGAATCAATGCAATGCCGAACATAGTCGAATTTACCAAGTATTGACTAAATTGCAGCCTAATTTAGCAGAATTTACTACTGCTGCCAATTGTACATTTTCTGAAAATCTGACCCATAAGAGTTTTACCGCTTGAGGAGCGTATGCGTGATGAGTTCCAGGAAAATGAGACACATGTCAAGACACAAAGAAGAACTGGCACCAACGAGTGCCCACACATGGTCACAATTATCTTTGGGGGCTGAAATGTCACACCCTGGCAGAGACCCTGGAGACCCTGAAATTTGTTACATGACTTTATATGACTATACGTGCTAAACCCCCTAAGAATCAGAACATTTCAATAAAGAGATCTTGTCAAAAAACACTTTGAAAAATATCAATTTTGCGACTTGTGACTCATTTTACTGGAACACATCACATTTGTGATATGTATTTAAATGCAATATAAGCGGATGAACATAAGGAGAAGGGAACGGTACCAGGGCGAGTTATTTTATTTTATTTTTTTAAAAAACATCTTCATTGAAACCTAGCCTGCCATCTTGGCTTCTACAATGCTAAGACATATATGGGTCAGATTTTCAGAAAATGTACAATTGGCAGCTGTACACATTGAGTAAATGTTGCTAAATTAAGCTGCAATTTGGCCAATACTAAGTAAATTCGCGTTTATTCAGCATTGCATTGATTCTAGCAATCTGTTTGGTCAGGTTGAACTGTATTTTCAACATTATTTTTGTCTGAAACTTGGGTTATTTGAGAAGATTGGCGAAGTTGAATTGTACATTTTCTGAAAATCTGACCCATATACTACCCCGAGTTATCTTTAGAGCCACCAGGTGGCGCCACTCTACGTGTCTATTCAACTTGGCGTTATGCCTCCTTGCTACACCCTGTCCAGCCTCTGAAGAACCTAAACCCCAATGCTAGTCTATACCGGTACTCTTTGAAGTCTAGGTTCTACAGAGGCTGGACAGAGTGTACATTCTTCTTACTGCTGACATGTTTAATGACATTTCCTGGATTTTTTTCAATACATTTTATGGAAAATTAAATATTTCTTCTTAACACAAAAAGTTGTTCTTTCAATAATTCAATATTTTCATCAATGTCAGCGAGTTATTAGGCTATTTCATTATGGACCCCAAAATACGTGCGGATCTCGGCTGGTTTAATCCATCAGGGAAGTGACTAGGGAGCGCAAAAGTACGAGCACATTCCGAGAGATGGCGGTGAGAGTTCGGTGAAGACGGGATGCGCAAAAGTACCTGCGGCTTCCGCAAGGTGCGCCACATGACTTTCAGCGAGCAGTGGACGCATGAGGATATAAATTTATATACGGATACATCGCGCAATGACCCAATGATATGCACACAATAAGAACGAGACTAACCATATCTTAATATAAGGTTGATTGAAGAGTTTAATGACTTCAAATAGGCATTATATATAATTCTATAATACTTATAATATTATATTAGAAAATGTATAGCCATTCTGGGTTTCCTTAGGTTCCTAATTTAATAAGAGTTTAATGACTTCAAAAGGCCATCCCATGTGAAAACCATTTAATGATATGATACTTATTAAATTATATTAGAAATTGTATATGCGTTTCCATAGGACCTTGTGAAATCTGACTAGACACTATACAAGTGGTCCACGATGGACGTAGAATGAGCGAGGGAAAAGAGAGGGGGAGGTGAGGGGAGAGAGATCAGAGGGGGAGGGGGAGAGCGAAGAAGCAGAGGTAGAGGGTCGGAGAAATTAGATAGGGAGAGGGAGAATAGGATAGAGAGAAGAGGGAGAGGGAAGGAGAGGGAAGGAGAGAATGAAAGAAGTGGAGGGACAGGGTAGGGAAAATCGGATAGGGTGAGGGACAAGAGGATAGAGTGAGAAGAGGGGGAGAGAGAATAGGGAAGGGGGAGGAGAAGGTGGGTAGGGAGAGGAAGAGAGAGAGAGGAGGGAGAGGCAGGGGGAGAAAAAGGAGGAGAGGCATTGTGAGAGGAGGGGAGAGACAGTGAGAGGATAAAAAGGTAAAAAGGCAAAACGAATATGAGAATATCAGAAATAATTATAGTACTTATTCTCCGATAATGTGGCTATAAATGTTCTCTATTTCTTTTCTGAAGTGTTTCCTGGATGCTAGGGCTCGTTTCTCAGTTGAAAGTGAGTTCCAGGCCATCTTAGCTTTATAAAGAAAGCTGTTTTGAAATAATGTTGTTTTGGGGCGATTTATTTTTAACAGTTATAACTGTACAGTATAAGAGTATGTAACATCTATTCTAAGAGACTGTAAGCGGCACGCACCGAAGACGAAGACAAAATATTTTTTAAACAACAGTTTATTCAGTAATTGGAAGCACTCTCTTTAAGAAGCGGTTTTCGTTTCGCCCTGAAATGGTTTACACCTTATAGTGGTTGACAGAGCATGAGTGAAGAAATTTAATGTTATACATAAAGGGAGTTATATTTTCAGTAAGGACAACGTTTACAAGTGGTCGATAGTAGGTGAAATAATGGATGAAATGAGGACGTTGATCTATTTCCTATCTACCCAATCAAAGAACATGACCTTGGGTGAGTGAATGAGTGAACGAGTGAGCGAATCTTTCCACGATATAATGTGTGTACCATATATCAGAATACATTCTCTGAATATATGATATTGTCATGTATCCTATATAAAAATAATCGGAAATTTACACGAAGAAACTTTCAACGCTAATTGCTAATTGGGTTGAGGCCAATTTAAAATTGAAAACTCAGGCTAATGGATTTTGTACAACAGAGGAAGAACCACAGTCATATAAACGGGTGTGAATCTACACATTTAGTAGTTTCTGCCAAATTGGGCTGAAAATTATGAACATCTGAGTATAAAATATTCAATATCTATCCTGTATATTGAATTGTATTGTGGTGGCAATGTGTTGCGCATTCTATATTATATGCTGCTATTACATATAGTTGATATACCATATTACTCGGTACCTTTTGGTGATATTGACCAAGTTAATGTATACATACTGCTTGCTTGCAAATAAATTATCATAAATACTCTAATAAATTGCTAATTTACAAATCCTCTGTGGAGTCGAGCTGGTCGGTCTTGAGGTCGTATTTGCTGTCGAGGTTGTTGAGTCCACAGTCGAGAATACGGACGCGTCTCTTGGGTAGGGCGTTGTTGGGGTCAGATGGGACCTCTCCCAGCATATTAACAGTGTCCTGAAATAGTGGGAATAATATATATATATATATTTGTACTGAGTAAGACGCAAGAAGTAATAAGTAACATATTGAACTGAGTTGTTTTGAACTGAAACGATTCGGTGATATATAAGATTATGTATTGGAAGATCATATATGTAATAATTAATGAACAGGTTAAAGGTTAAATAATTAAATCTGTAGGGTAAAATTCGAAGTCTATGTTATATTGTAGTAGATATAGTAGAGATGAACAGCAAGAAATTGTAATTTTGATACGTATGTTATGTTTTCCAATTGGCAAATGAGAATTATCAAATATGAAACTTTGACCAATAAAATTTATCAAAAAAAAAATAGTCAGAAATATTGTCATTTTTCAATGAATGGTAAACAGTAGGACATCTAATAAGTGTTTCTATATTTCAAGCTTGATATTTTCTATTATTTTTTTTTTAAGTTTGCAATAGTCGCTATAGGTAGACAATTACCAGTAAAGTAACTGAATATACACTAGACGAAGACCTTCGAAACGCAAGATCTCATGTTTTCAAATATAATGGTATCTCAAAATCCACTTTTTGCGACTTATGACTCATTTTCCTGAACCACATCACAAATGTTGGATACAGAGTGATTGTAAGAGATGACTTACCATTCCGCGGATGACCTTGGCGAAGACAACGTGTTTGCCATCGAGCCAGCGTGCCTTGGTGAGCATGATGTAGAATTGGGATCCGTTAGTGTCGGTACCGTGGTTAGCCATGGCGATCCAGCCTGGGGCACGGTGGGACAGGGTGAAGTCTTCATCATTGAAACGCTCACCGTAGATACTGCGTCCTAAATAATAATTAGCGTTATAATTAGTGCATTTTTTTTAAATAAATTTCATTGAGATCAATTTCACATGGCATGATATTCTCATGAAGAATGTCACTCTAGATAAATGCAATTGTTCAACTCTCCATGGATATATATTTTCAAAAATTGGTTTTGATAATTTCTTAGTTCTTAATAATAGATGTTCTAATATGGAGGCTTGTGTTATGGAAACATGTATAACACATGGATATTGACATTAGAGCATTGATAAATAGTCCATGCTGAACATGACATGTTTTCTATGTAGCTTTTATACTGTACCACGAATCCCATAATTCTATGCAAATCAAGATTCAAAGTAGCAGTTATGCAAATCCCCTATTGAACTATCTTTATTCCACAAGTGAGAGAATTTCAGTGATTGCAATTTGCACCATGACTCGTGCAGCCTTTTGTAATACCCTATTATGGAAGTTCTAAGGCCAAAAGAAATAGGTGTGTTTCCGATTTATCTGGCTGAAAACTAGGTAGGGGGGGTGGTAACTTTATTTTTGTTATTTGTTTTTGTTTGGAAACCACCTCCCAGGAACTGAAAAAAATGTCTTTTTCATAACAATAGTTGTTTTGAACATGGGAAATATGCTTTTTGACAGTTTTTGGTTGGGAAAACCCGTTTTCCTGCTTTTATAAGTTTTTTTTTGTCAAATAATCCAAAAAAAGTAAGATATGATGGGGAAAAACTCAGATATGGTAAAAAAACTTTTAGGTAGGGTAAGGTTTTTCTAGGTAGGTGTGTAGGTGTGTGTGTGTGGGGGGGGGGGGGGTAAATCGGAAACACACCTATTTTTTTTGTTTGCCTAATCACAGATATTCTAAATATCATTGGTGGTAGAGGTGCTTGGGCAATAATAATAATAATACTTACCACCAGTTCCATCTCCGCGGGTGATGTCTCCCATCTGGATAACAAAATCTGGTACAATACGATGGATTGGGGTGTTCTTGTAGTGCAGGTTATCACTGCCCTTCTTATAACCCTTGACAATGGACGCGAAGTTCATGACAGTCATGGGGGCGGTCTCACCGAACAGGGCCACGGTGAAGCGGCCCCTGTAGTCCTGGCCTGGCCCGTCCAAGTCCTGTACCTCTACATCAAACCAAGCTTCTTCTGTAACAGTGTAGTTACCGGCACTGCACACGGCCAACAAGGCCAAGGCACTTACTGCGAAAAAGATCATCTTGATGGAGTGCGAGCTGGAAATAGAAAGTGAAATCAGATGAGTACACTCTTAGCTGGAATCACGTGGGATTTCCGTGCGCCGACGGTGCGGATCCGGAAACACGGAATGCCGGTGCGGTTCTGTCACATGGCACCGTCATGCGGCGCCGTCGCCAGGACGGAGTGGCACCGTCATGCGGCGCCGTCGCCAGGACGGAGCGGCACCGTCGGGAGCTGCATGCATGACGTCACAGGTCTGCATGATGCATCAGTGCGGAAATGCATGAAATGGTGACATGCATGAAGCTGAGTTATTCACGGAGTTATAGACAGATTCACCACTGTACTGACTGATTTGGGTAAGATTTTAAGAAAATGTCCAATCGGCAGTTCTACACATTTAATAAATTCTGCTAAATTAGACTGAAAAATGGCCAATACTAGGCATATCTGAGGATATTTGACATTGCCTTGATTCAAGCAATATGTTTGATTATTTTGAACTTAATTATTAACCTAATTTTTGTCTTAAATTTGGGTTATTTGAGAGGATTCATGAAGGTGAATTGTACATTTTCTGGTGATCCGATCCATTGACACTCATATTTAGTTTAGTTATCTGAAAAACTAGATTCGATTTTGCCCTTTAATCACCCTTTTCTTAGATATAGGTTCACGGTCTAGTCCAGGAACATACTGGAAGACCTGCGTCAACTTTTAGATGTATGTTCCCTTTTTGTACTCTTTTAGATGCAATTAAATGATATATTAATTTAATCGAATTGAATTGTTGAATAGGAGACAATCCTGAGGCAAAGTCTAAACTGCCTATACTACTCGCACTGTCATGTCAACTATGACAGGTCTATAAGGCCAAACCATAAGGTTTACCTTCCGGGTTACCTTCCGGGTTACCTTCCGGGTTACCTTCCCACCCCACCTGGGATCCCCCTGCCTAGTTTTCAGTCAATTATCTAAAAGTGATTCTTTCCATTATCTACAAGTGATGGAGAGTTATATACAGCCATTGTTAGCTGTGACGTAATAACAATCTCCATGGTAACGTGGTAACCCAGGTCTCCCGGCAGTCCATGCAACCCTAGCCCTCCAGCCACGTGTTGCCATGTATGGCCACCAGGTGGCTATACCCGTGGTACGTGGAACGCTGCAGTGCCACGACGATACTTTTTGATATTTTCTTTTATCTTGAATAAATATATCCACTAAATCAAAAATGTCAGTCAAAAGTCAACTTGATTGTTCTTATAGCTTTAAATGACGGTACATTTGAATATTGAATGTAAGGTTTTTAAAAACTATGTCTGGAATGTCCAGTCTATAACTGAGGGAAAGCCTCTCGCTCCAAACCGCAAAATGCGATTAGAATCCTATTAAGACGCGTATTCCAGGGCCGAGAAAGCCATCAGCGCAGTAGGCGTCCAATCATGGAATACAATAACCATGAGGAAACCTTCCCATGAGGGAATTGTGACCCACGGTATGAATATAATCTTTTAAAGAAGGTCCTAGTGCAGTTGAAAGCCCTCTATGATAATTTCTAAAAAATCTATTCAGAATCTCAACTGTCAACAACAGGCAAGGTTTACCAGATAAGAGTTAAATGTGTATTATCAAAAGTAGGAGAAAAGGTATTCCATTAAGAAATCAAAAATACATATTTCAGCATTCATATCCAATAGTAGTCCCTTAGCCTATCTCAATGGGCACATCAAAATGGGGCCTCACTGGACCGATTGCTCTGAGAAGGTTGTAGTGATCTAATATAATATATTAATTTAAATACCCTTTTCAACAAAACACAGGTCTAGCCATCCTCTAGAAATTAATAGATCTAAGAGAAATGGTGACGCGATGGTGGTTACAGCCTTTTTCATTAATGTATCCATACTGATATTTAAATGTGTATTGGCCTCTAATGATTAAACAATAAATAAAAAATAAAAAAGATAAAACAGAAATGACTAGGAACTGATGACCTGAAAAGAGGTATGACGACCTAGTGTCATCAGAAATTGTCCAATAATAACAAATAAATAAAAAATTATCTAGGTAAATGCAGCTGTACACATTTAGTAAATTCTGCTAAATTAGGCTGCAATTTGGTCAATACTAGGTAAATCTGAGTACTAGTATATTCGGCATGAAGACCTAGTGTCACCAGAAATTGTGTAATAAAAAATAAAACAGAAATGTCTAGGAACTAATGACCTGAAAAGAGGTATGACGACCTAGTGTCACCAGAAATTGTCCAATAATAGAAAAATAAATCAGAAATTATCTAATGATAAAAAAAATGAGTGACGGACTAGAGAGAAGACATTGTAGGTAAATGAATCTTACCTGATGTGTATAAGTCTGTATGCTGTCGACAGTGCTGCTAGTGGCTATCTTCTAGTAGGAAGCTGGACGTTGACTGATGACCACTGCTGGTCACTCCCCTGTATATATACTGACCACTCCTGCCACGCATCGCTGAACGCCACGCGCGGCCCTGGGCAGACTGACCACGCGGCAGCACACGTGGGCATAATCCTGGAATGTGATTGGTCGGTTTATGACAGGTTGCAGGGCGGCAGGTTTAGGCTACGCGTGAATAGACATCATTAGATGTGAGACGGCACCAGCAGGGGGTGGGGGAGGGGGGATTGCTTTCTCCTTTTGAATGTGTATGATGCAATGTCTGTCCATCGAGGTGGACTTAGTCTTGTTTTTTTTTAGTTTAGTTTCATTTTTCAGTCTGATTTAGCAGAAGTTATGAAATGGGTAGATGTGTTGAAAAAGAAATAAAAAGCCTGAGTATTCTACCCAACTCTGTAAGGAGAGAGGTACATATACTAGAAAGTGCTCACTATTTAGCTCAAACAAATTCAAAATTAGATATTAGAAATCTTCCGACCAGGAGCCATGCGAAAAGAAGAAAAAATCTAAAAATGAATCGTCCAAACACATCACTACATCAAAACAGCTTTCTTTATAAGGCTAAGATGGCCTGGAACTCACTATCAACTGAGAAATAGGCCATAGAATCAAGAAAACATTTTAGAAAAACAATTGAAAATTCATATAATGTGAAACATAACTAGAAAATTGAACCTCTCTCTCCAGGGAACTTCTATTACCAAGTCGATTTCTTGCCATGAAAATATCCTGTACTGGATTGCTTCTCTTCCACCATCTTAGTGATTTATGTCGACCATTTCATGTTTAAATGGTATATCTCACATAATATTTTGTATTTTAATTTTGATATCTTATAATATTGTATCGCACAACCGAATTTTGTAGAAGTCTATCCCTCTTGTCAAGGGAACGACCGGAAGATCTGGGTATAAATCCTGAATGGTACCTAGAGGCCTGTCGATCGACCTGTTCGTCTAAAGTTTGTAACCCCTTGATGAATAAAAGATTGCTCTATTCTATTCTATTCTCTTGTAAATTTTCTGAAGATCTGACCCATTATATCCAAGAAATCGTCTATAACCCAAGCTTTAGTAAATGTATGCAAAGGCTTAATGGGAATTGCAGGTTAACATTTCTTGACAGTATTGGATTTACTAAATTCTCGCGAATGTCTTAGGCCTATACATGAAGATATTTGAAATTACGAATCTACATGACAACATTATTATTGATATTGAAATATTTAAACCTGCAATTTACCAGCGCTTGATTGATTTATAGACAAGAAAACGATTCTCACTATTATGATTCCAATAAATATTGGTCAAATACAAATTTATATATTTTTTTAGATTAATGGCGATAAATGGAGTTTTCTTGCGATTCGGGGAAAGGGAAACAGTTTGCCTTGCTGATTTATTCATTAATCATATCTGAACATAATGTGTCCAAGATAGTAGATTTTGATTTCGTCAAACAGTATCAAAAGGCTTTAACCTATACTGTACGTTCAGTTACATTGGATATTTTGCTCTAGTAAACCTGTCCCTATATATGTGTCAGATTTTCAGAAAATGTACAATTGGCAGCTCTACACATTTAGTAAATTCTGCTAAATTAGGTTACAATTAGGTCAATACTAGGTAAATTCCAGTATATTCGGCATTGTATTGATTCTAGCAATCTGTTTGGTTAGGTTGAACTGTGTTTTGAACTTTATATCTGTCTTAAACTTGCGTTATTTGGGAGGATTGGTGAAGGTAAATGTATATTTTCTGAAAATCTGACCCATATACATGTTTATTTTTATTTTGAAAGTTTACTTTAAAGGCTGAACTTTATATTCTTATATTAGCAAGATTCTTTGTGCACAACACACAATTGATATTTTTCAAACTGGTTTATTCATGGGATTTCTTTGTTGGAATGTTCTCATTTTTGCTGGTAGCAGCATTAATACATGTGCCATATTTGAAGACAGTGTATTGAATAAATCTATGCATATCTGTGCTGTATTTATAAATATGATTTTTTGAATGCTACATTTTTCGGATGAGGAATCAAAAGTTTCTCACCATATTTTAAACCACGCAAATTTATATTTCTACTATCAATATACTCTTGTTTTAAAGATCTTCTAAAAGTTAAATACAATAAATGACCATTCCTTCTGGTTAGTAGGGAATGGATTTTTACCAGTGCATGTATATCACGTGTACTAGTGTATTTTGGTAGCTTCAGTGCTATTTTAATCGCTGAATTTTGAAGCGATTGGAGTCTATCTAGATAGCTCTGAGAAGCGCTCTGATAAGAAAATATCACCATAATCTATAAGGTGTAATGTGGTTGTCTTGTAAATCAATAGTAATGTTGTGTATCACATTGAGTCCACATTACATTCAAGTGGGTCTTGGACGAATACAAAATAATTTAACCTGTCTCAATACATGTAATCATTAGCCGAGATGTGGACAAAAACAATTCCCATTAAGCGTTGAATACACTTTACCAGATAGCATTAATTGAAGGTTGATTTATTCATAATTTCTTGCCAAGAAAATCATTCGCACGAGCATGATTTTTCTAGAATTTTGGTATGTTTCTTGTGATTCTAAAGAGCAATGCTCGCCCTTTCAAATGGTATATGAGAAAAAATATATATTAATTTATTTACATCCAAGTTAGTTTCTTGTCTTGAGGTTTGTTGAATGAGCGAGGCGGGGGATGGGTGGGGGGGGGGGGGGGGGGTCCGACGTTTCGGGTACATTAGCCCTTTTAAAGAAGGATTTGAAAGTAAATGAATGCAATTTCTGTTTGCGATAAATGAAGTTTTACTTATACCTCGCACAAGTGGGTCAGATTTTCAGAAAATGCACAATCTACACTTCTACATATCTATCAAATTCTGCTAAATTAGAGTGAGAAATGATAAATTCTAGGTTTATCTGAGTGTATTCTGTATAGTATTCATTCAATAAATCTGTCTGGTTAGGTTGAACTGTATTTTGAACCTGATTTTTGTCTTAAATTTGGGTTATTTGAGGGGATTGGTGAAGGCGAATAGTACATTTTCTGAAAATCTGACCCATATATGGCAATTATGATGTATTGTGTGTGGTGCCCCATGCTGTAATGGCTGACGTTGAACATGAACATGCACATAAGTGTGTCCGGGGGAAGACAAAAGGGAAGAGCAGCAGCTGATGGGGTAAAACTTTATACACGCCTGTCCACCCACGTCTCTAGCCTACAACCTGGTGCAATAACCGTGTGTATTGCATCAAGTATGAACACAATCAATATGTTATTGTTTTTATTTCCTTTTAAAAATACAGTAGAGGGAGAGAGGCTCGCTGTATATGGGTGAAGTCGCCAGAAAATGTACAAATCACCTTCACCAATTCTCACAATTAACCCGAATTTGAGACGAAAATAAAGTTCAAAATACAGTTCAACCTAACGAAATTGATTGCTAGAATCAACGCAATGCCGAATATACTCGTATTTACCTAGTATTGACTAATTTGCAGGCTTATCTAGCAGAATTTACTAAATGTGTACAGCTGCCAATTGTACATTTTCTGAAAATCTGACCCAATAACCGTGTGCATTGCATCAAGTCTCATCCAATGAATAACAATAATATTGATGAGTTCTTCATTTTTGCTAAGACAGTACAAGCATAAGTACAAAACAGAGCAAAACAGGTAATACAATTCAGGTTATAATCTGGTCGGTGAAATATCCAGAAAATGTACAATTCACATTCAGAAACCCTCCCAAATAACCTGAATTTAATACAAAAATAAGACTCAAAATACAATTAAAAATAACTAAAAAGATCATTTGAATCAACTTGATACCAAATGTACTGAGATATATCTAGTATTTATTATTTTTAGCCTTATTTAGCAGAATTTATAAAATGTGTAGAGCTGGCGATTGTACATTTTCAGAAAATCTTACCCTCGTCAGTGCATGCCTCTAGACTACTCGGATTGACTATCTACTTCTAGGGGCCGGGCGTTGGTATAAGGGTTTCTATTTGGAGTTTTCTAACACCATTGAGGATTACCAGAGAATACTAATATGAAGTTTTCAGTTATGTGTATATATGATAAAATACCCTAATATATACCAATGACATAGGGCCCCAAGATTATCGTCTTTCAGCAGCAAGAAATAGCAAGAATATGGAATAAAATAATAAAATAGTAAAAGAAGTAATTCGACAAAATTTCACTGGATGTGATATTTTTCATTCTCCGCCCCAAATACATTCATGGATACTAAGTACGTGTACATCAAAATCAATTGATTTTAATTCTTTCAACTCAATTTATTCTAGTACAATCTCATTTACAATAGTATTATCATTTATAATAATTCCATCTCGATGTATTAAATAACTCCAACCATCGTCCTCAAAACTGGGGGAGGAGAAGAGATAGCAACTATACCGGCCATTTTTCTTTTTAAAAAACCCTGTCACCCCATCCCTCTATTGTTTTAAAACAAAATGAGGTAGAAAATTCTGTTCAAGATAACCGGACAGATATTTTCAATTAGCAAGATAATTATTATTGTAGAATTTTTATTCAAGTTCGTCAGTTACAAGAAAAGGACATGTGATTCTAAAATTAGTCGCGCTAAAATTAGATCTTCCATCCGCCCCTAGATACCAAATATACTCAGATATACCTAGTAGTTCAGTCTTTTGTTTGTTTAAAGATTTTTATTCAGCGCCGACATTTTGCAAATTGGTTACAATAATTCTCAGTTCGCGCTGTATTTGATATTCATACAAAAATTATCAAAAAATAGTATATTACTACTATCAACGAGAATAAATTCAATCTCCTGTTCCAAACTCGTTGCTACTATGAACTAAATTCATTTCATAGTAGAAAGGTAATCTTTCATTTTATTATAATATCCGGACAAAAATGAGAATAACATAAGAACCGTACACCCAAGCGTGTGTCCATTTCCACGACAGACCATTTAGCAAAACGTTAATGTAAACAAAATTTCAATATTCGAATAAAGAAAACAGAATACAAAATTATATCAGCCTAATTGAGCAGCATTTGCTAAATGTGTAGAGCTGGCAATTGTAATGTTGTGAAGTCCCAGACTTGCCCACAAGCTGGTGCAGCGACCGTTCTCACTGCATCAAGCCTGGAGACAGTGCAATCAATGCCGGCTATTGATACACGCACATGTATACAGCATTGTGCAGTGACCAGTGGTCAGCGTGTAGTGAGAACAGCCGGTCACTCCTACCTCACACCTCACAGGAGACTACCAACACTGAATGCTGCTTTGTGGTATTAGTTGTAGCATTAGTTGTAATTGGTCTGACGGGGTTTAATTGGGAGCTCAATTTATATTTATTAATCTTTATTAATCGTTATTAATCTTATACACCTGATTGTCAGTCGTCGGTTCTTGCCTAATGTAACTTTCTTTTACATTGTAAACTTGCGCTGTACTGCCTATTATAGATGTGCCCACGATTTAAAAGTCACACACATATTGTAAAAGTTGTGCTGTATTGCCCAACTTATCAAGCTGTCTCTGTTAACCAGATCAATTTATTAGATCTGTTATTTAATCTTTTAGTCGTTTTACTTCTAAGTCATTTAATTAGTTTAGTTCTCAGTTTGTCCTACTAGTTTTCTAAATTTCTGGTAACTACTGGAAGAAATGGTACCATGCGGTACCATAGAGGTATATGTCGACTCATTTGTCTATTTTATCGCCTTATTCAATTGTACTCATTATTAAATTGAATATAAAATAGAATAAACATTTTTTGTACATTTTCACCGCCGATTGAAATAAATACATAGGAGCTATCCGCTTAAGATAAGATAAGATAAGAAGTTTTTTTTTATTTGTCATGATCAAGGGTACAGGAGTGAGTACAATAGCCAAAACTCATATTGTTTTCCCATATAATATTGAGATGTATGACTCCTATTTGTATAACACACTAGTTACAAATAAAAAATGTTTTCAATTCAATTCAAGATCTCTTTATAGAAATGTTCTCATTTTTTTTAGTTATGTAGACCATATGTCAAGGCAGTGTATCAGATATATACATGCGTTTTTTAGGTTATCCTATAGCGTATTTTTAGCTACTTTGTTAGTAGTGGTCCACACAGAAAAATTGATAACTTTTCTTTTCGAAAATAATGTCAAATTTAAAATATAGAAACTCTGATTAAATGTCCTAATGTTTACTATCATTGGAATCAGCTTGTTCTCATCGTTTTAAAATCGTCTCAAAATCCATTTTTTGCTACTTGTGACTCATTTCCCTGTAACACATCAAATGTTACACGTTGTTACTCCAGAGCCGACGTCGAGACAAAAACGTTATTTTGGAGAATATTAGAAAAGAAAAAAATATATTGCTAGTACCCGTCTAAGGCCAAAAAAATAATAGGTGTGTTTCCGAGTTATCTGGCTGAAAACTAGGTAGGGGGTAGTAACTTTATTTTTTAGGAAACCACCTCCCAGGAATTGAAAAAAAATTCTATTTAATAACAATAGTTGTTTTAAACATGGGAAATGTGCTTTTTGACAGTTCCGGGTTCCTGCTCTTATAAGTTGTTTTTTTGTCAAAAAAACTAAAAAAAAGTAAGATATGATAAAAAAAAATCAGGTATGGTAAAACATTTTTAGCTAAGGGAAGGTTTTTCTAGGTAGGGGGGTAAATCGGAAACACACCTATTTTTTGGGGCCAATGTCACGTGGTTGATACAACCACGTGACATTGGCCACTTGTGACTCATTTCCCTGTAACACATCATATATTACACGTTGTCCACCACAACCACCAGGTGGCGGCAGTAAGTTTATGTGTCAGAAAAAATGGATTTTGAGATATCATCATATTTGAAAAGATGAGATGAAGCAGATTCTAATGATAGTAAACAGTAAGACATTTAAAAGGTATTTTGATATTTTATTTTTGAAAAGAAGTTTACAATAGTTTTGGGTGGAGTAAAGTAGATAAGGATGACCTTAGGGATGCGTGGATATATTAAATACACTGTCTTGAAATTTGGTAAATATATTTATGTAACCTCAAGGATTAGATACCCCAATGATGAGACTATTCCAACAAAGACATCTTGTAAATACATAATAATTTTGCGACTTGTGACTCATTTTCCTGAAACACATCGCACAGCTTAATCGACATACATGTGATCGGTGAAATCGCCAGAAAATGTACAATTTGTCTTCGCCAATCCTCTCAAATAACCCAAAACTAAGACAAAAGTGAGGTACAAAATTCAGTTCAACATAACAAGACAGATTTATTGAATGAATACTATACAGAATACACTCTTGGACTTATGTCTAAATATTGTGAGATTTGAACCGACCCACAATGTATTAAGAATGGACAATGTGAATGTGCATGGCATCGGTGATGGTATATATTTTTACCTTGCTCCTAAAATACTCTAATATGCTATTATATAGCCAAACCATCAACCCTATACTGTGCTACTGTGTACGCATGAATAGGGTCACTTGAATGGTTTGTATGTACAGCTAGCTATTATAGTACTTGTGAATGACTGGGTTGTGAGATTTATTTTAATCGTCAATTTTTACATAATTCTTGTATCTGTTTAATCCAACATAATAATACTTCTCGTATTTTCAAACCGAAAATTTCTTGATTTATTTCACCATATATGCTAGACTATATTTGGATTGTATTTAAATTCTTTATCGTTAAAAATTAATTTGTAATTCAGGCTGCTCTGAGAATATTTGTACCTGTGTATGAAAATATTCATTGTCCTGAATAAAATATTTCCAAATCAAAAATCAATCTCAGATATACTCAGTATTATTCATTTTTCACTCTAATTTAGTGGAATTTGAGAGATGTGTAGAGCTGTAGATTGTACATTATCTGAAAACCTGACCCTTATAAATCAATGGAGAAACGACCGGTCAGCAATAAGCAACACAACACCGCACCTGAAGCTTTGTTCATTATTTGTGCTAATGTTGGCATTGTGCCAGATCTATTTATAGGTATGAGGTATTGCTGAACTCTAGTCTGGAATTATCCACAGTGTGACCGTGATAGTGGAACATGTCAAAATTATTATCATTAACCTGAAGTTCATGAATATGGTCCACTAATTCATGTATTCATCTGAGTGAATTAACATGAGACAGAAAACAACTTGCTTTTGCAAACCTATTAATTAGTTGCTCTAATAGCGTTATATAAACTTTATAAATTATATACATAGCGAGAATGGAACGAGTTGCTAGTAATGGAATATTTATTGGACGAGATTGTGTAGTCCAATAAATATATCAGATTATAAGTCAAATATATAATATGAGTCAAATAAATATTCAATTACTAGTACCGAGTTTCATTTACTATTTATTATATACCCCTGGGATAGACAAATATTGATATATATATACCTTTGTTTTTGGTTTTGAATCATCATGAAGTATCGAAAAGCTAAAAGGAAACCCAATTCAAATTTTTATCATACACATACGATAAAAATAAGTTTATTGCACTCCACTTATCGCACATCTAAAATGGAATGCACATATACTGAAAACCATTTTTACATTTTTTACCAGGAGTAGTTCACCTCATGGTAGTCTTCCACTAGTACCTGGGGGAGGAGGTGAAACCACAGCCCCATCAGCCTTTGAACCCACTCAAGCCAACTGAAAAAAGGTAAAATGTGTTGTGTTCCAAGGAAAATGAGTGACAAGTCGCAAAAATGATATTTTTCAAAGATCTCTTTGTTGGAATGTTCTGGCTTTTCAGGATTTTGCCACATTTACTCATATGCATCTATACATCAAGTTTCAGGACATTAAATCATGAGTTAAACCTCTTTTTAATTTTACTCTTTGATTTTATTCTCGTTGGTATAGTCCACCTATACACTCTATACTATTCTTACTATAGTAAAGTTTGACATGTTCCCTAAACTGAATCATATGTGAACATCAATGAGTGAGTAAGCAATGGATATATAAGGTACGAGGCAGTAGCATACCTTACCACTTCTATGCACTATATACTCCACACACTTTCTATTCCACTCCGGATTCCACTCCCAGTGAGTCTATTGTACCTCATTCCTACACCAGGACTTGAAGTATTGTCTATCTACACGCCCCCTATCACAGGGATTGGATACTACACTTTACACACAGCCACAGCTCAACGAGACCAACATGGCGGTAAATCTTCATCTTATTATTGTCACATATATCATGTTATATTATTAGCTAGTTAGACGCGATTTGGTAAGATTCTGGGGGGGGTTTTGTCACTGTAGACCACGCTTGGTTCTTCTGGCAACTTCCAGTTTAAGTAATGGTGGTTCGGCAGCACCATATAGCGTGGGAACAGTTGGAAATAAAAGTTGTAGAGGTTAGTGAATCTTATTGTTGTTGTAACATTCCCCAGTTGAATCTTACCAAGTCGCGTCTAAAAGCACTAATACCCTCGGGTTTGGATAGTCTAAGTGGCCTGTTGCCTGGCTACGCCCCTCAAATTGTCCACCAGGCAACAGACCACTTAGACCATCCAAAAACTCGGGCATTAATGCTATATTGAGAAAGTGAATTATATTAGCCTTCTCTATCAGTTTACACTGATACTCACTTGTAGCAAATCTTTATAGCAATGGACCTTAGACGTAGCTGTACAATAACCAAACATTTGTTTTCCCGAACTTTATGATATCAGGGTCGTATCATATCATATTATATGGGTCAGATTTTCAGAAAATGTACAATTGGCAGCTGTACACATTTAGGAAATTCTGCTAAATTCGATGACTGGAATATACTAAAATGCATACAATTTATCTATGTTAGACAGAGTCAGACATGTGTAGCCTTTTAGATCAAGATTTACATCAGCCTCTTAAAGATATATGCGGGTGTTTAATAAAAAAAGATTGTCCAGTGACATTTTCAGGAAACCTTCAGGGATTGTACCTTGCTACATAAGAAATAAAAAAAAATAAAAAAAAGTATTTACCATTTTGGTATTTACAATCGCTGGAAAATAACAGTGCTTTAGTATGAAACTCAATGGAAAATGTGTTTGTTTTTTTCACGTTTTACTACATTAATTCATTCATTACTTCATATTGTCCACTGATTTTTTCGCCAAATTCTCTACACATATATATGAGGTCATATGCTACACATCTATTGAAAAAAAAAATATGTCACCAGGGTCAAAGAAAACATATGGTCATTTGAAGTTGACCACATCACCCAAATTTACTAATCAAGCAGCATATCAATGAAAACGAATCTTTAAAAACATGACTCAAAACAGCTGGAGTGAAAAGAAAACCTGTAGATATTAGAAATCATGCACAAATACATCTCAACTTATGATAATAAGGAAATATTTTTAAAAAAATAGAAGCTGCTAGGTGGCCTGTGTGTTGACACCCACATATATCGTTAAAAACTTTTTGTCTTGAATGTTGCAGGACTGTTTGACGAAAGCTGACCTTGTTGAGGTGAAAAGCATGAACAGCCCTCCCCGAGATGTAATAAATATAATCACCATCACACTGATGCTGCTGGGACATTCTGAACAAGAAGCTCAGGTGGGGCAAATAGGATTACTCTATCATTATAAGGGCATTCAATATAGTTTCTTAATCTGTCTGAACCAACATGAATATGAATATGTCCTAGGGAGATATTATCCTAGGGGTATATTGCCCTAGTGGTATATTGTCCAGGGGGATATTGTCCTAGGGGTATATTGTCCAGGGGTATATTGTCCTAGGGGTATATTGCCCTAGGGGTATATTGTCCAGGGATATATTGTCCCAGGGGGATATTGTCCAGGGGGATATTGTCCTAGGGGTATATTGTCCAGGGGTATATTGTCCAGGGGTATATTGTCCAGGGGGATATTGTCCTAGGGGTATATTGTCCAGGGGGATATTGTCCTAGGGGTATATTGTCCAGGGGTATATTGTCCTAGGGGTATATTGTCCAGGGGGATATTGTCCAGGGGTATATTGTCCAGGGGAATATTGTCCTATCCAAGTTAAAGGGACAATTTCCAGTGTACTGCAATGCTACTCTAGACAACTCTGTATTTTTATTGCACCCCACCTATTGCACCCCTCAAATGGAACTTGCATATAATAAAGGAGCAAGCCTAGTGTTGTTAGTAATACAACCAATTAAAAATAAAAAAAACCCTCCTGAAGATGAAGTCATGTGAACTCCGAAACGTTGGTATCTTATTGAATAAACCACCTCAGCGCAATATATTATCCTCCACTTGTCTTTATTAAAGTTTTGGTGTTTTTCATAATAACTTTGAATAAAAAAAAGCTTGTTTTCCAGGAGTGGAGATATGCGAAGAAGGTGATAAGTTCCCTTGGGTTTTTTGAGCAGATGGCAGGAGCTGACGTAAGTAAACTGGATGCGGCATTAGTGGAGGGAGCCAAGAAGCGTTTGGAAAATATTGAGCTAGCCAGACTCAGCAGTGTGTCGCTAAGTGCTGCAGTCTTTGGCAAATGGGTGAGTTGTTGATAACAGTTACATACTGATTGGTATTGGGACATGTATTCCACATTTAAGCCTGGGTTCCACTGCCAAACTGCTTATCCCCCTACTAGTGTCGTTTCTTTACTCCCGCTACTTTAGAAGTAATGGGAAGTAGCCGTTTCAAATCAAACATGTATGAATAGGGGATTTGCATAGCGACCATTTTGAATCTTGATTCAGCATGGAATATTTATCCATGCTCTAATGTCAATGTCTATGTGTTATACATGTTTCCATGACCCAAGTCCCTATATTTCCCATCATGCATTTGGTTTTCATAGATCATTTATACAACCTGTGATATTTCTGAAAACATTCTTGCAATTTTTGATAAAAATGTTGCCAAATATTTGTATGTCAGATTTGAACAGATTCTATCATGCATGCACTGCAGTAGACATGCGCAGTGGCACATGCAACTGCCTTATTGAAGTGGCTACCTCCCGCTACTTGCTCCCGCTTCTAAATGTAGTGGGAGCTGAAAGTCCTTGTCTCCTCTTGATAATTTTTTTTTGTATCACTGAATCCTTTTTTGATATAACTAAACCCTTTTAGTGATATCAATAATTCATTATAGATATCTTTAAATCAAAATGATAGTGATATCTCTAAATGATTTAGAGATATCCATAAATCATATATTTGGGTGAAATCGCCGGAAAATGTACAACTCACCTTCAGCATTCCTCGTAAATAACCCAGATTTCAGACAAAAATCAAGTTCAAAATACAGTTCAACTTAACCAAACAGATTGCTAGAATCACAGAAAGACAGTTCAGGGACTCTATGGCTCCCAATGTCATGTGTTGGTTATGGAAATTTGTTTCACCACTCGTACAGTAGTCTTGACTGATAATTCATTAAATGATTTATTTGCTCTGGTTTCAGTGCATGGCAATGGTTTCAGCACGCTAAATGGCTCTAATGGGTTGAGTCCAACTGGTAAATTAGGGCAACTACACTGCCAAGGGCACAACTGCACCATCAAGGACATAATTGCACCACCGAGACCACAACTGCACCACCAAGCCCAAAACTGCACCGCCGAGACCACAATTGCACTGACGAGGGCACAACTGCACCGCCAAGGGCACAACTGCACCACCAAGCCCACAACTGCACCGCCAAGGGCACAACTGCACTACCGAGGGCACAACTGCACTACCAAGGGCAAACTCATTATTCCCCTTGTATATTATTGATTAGGACGTCGGGCGTTATTGAAATGTACAATCAACAGTTCTACACATTTAGTGAATTCTGCTTAATAGGACTGAACATGATACTTACAAGGCATACAAGGATTATCTGTATATATTTCATATTGCTTTGAGTAAGACAATGTACTTGGTTATCTTCAACTGTATTTGAATATAATAAAATAATATCGACAATATATATATTTCATTTGTTCATAAGTTTGACTAAAAGGTGATGGCCTTCTGGAATTTAATCCAGGCCTACATACCCAGAACCTATGAAAAGTTATGTTAATCTAAGAGTATGTTAACCTATGTTAGAGTTTATATCTCTCACTTAAAGATTTAGACTTGTCTCCTCTAAGTAATGGGAAAAGCTCTATATCAACAATGGGAAAAGCTCTATATCAACAATGGGAAAAGGTCTATATCAACAATGGGAAAAGCTCTATATCAACAATGGGAAAAGCTCTATATCAACAATGGGAAAAGCTCTATATCAACAATGGGAAAAGCTCTATATCAACAATGGGAAAAGCTCTATATCAACAATGGAAAAGCTCTATATCAACAATGGGAAAAGCTCTATATCAACAATGGGAAAAGCTCTATATCAACAATGGGAAAGCTCTATATCAACAATGGGAAAAGCTCTATATCAACAATGGGAAAAGCTCTATATCAGCAATGGGAAAAGCTCTATATCAACAATGGGAAAAGCTCTATATCAACAATGGGAAAAGCTCTATATCAACAATGGAAAAGCTCTATATCAACAATGGGAAAAGCTCTATATCAACAATGGGAAAAGCTCTATATCAACAATGGGAAAAGCTCTATATCAACAATGGGAAAAGCTCTATATCAACAATGGGAAAAGCTCTATATCTACAATGGGAAAAGCTCTATATCAACAATGGGAAAAGCTCTATATCAACAATGGGAAAGCTCTATATCAACAATGGGAAAAGCTCTATATCAACAATGGGAAAAGCTCTATATCAACAATGGGAAAAGGTCTATATCAACAATGGGAAAAGCTCTATATCAACAATGGGAAAAGCTCTATATCAACAATGGGAAAAGGTCTATATCAACAATGGGAAAAGCTCTATATCAACAATCAGGAAAAGCTCTATATATAACAATGGGGAAAGCTCTATATCAACAATGGGAAAGCTCTATATCAACAATGGGGAAAGCTCTATATCAACAATGGGAAAAGCTCTATATCAACAATGGGAAAAGGTCTATATCAACAATGGGAAAAGCTCTATATCAACAATGGGAAAAGCTCTATATCAACAATGGGAAAAGCTCTATATCAACAATGGGAAAAGCTCTATATCAACAATGGGAAAAGCTCTATATCAACAATCAGGAAAAGCTCTATATATAACAATGGGGAAAGCTCTATATCAACAATGGGAAAAGCTCTATATCAACAATGGGAAAAGCTCTATATCAACAATGGGAAAAGCTCTATATCAACAATGGGAAAAGGTCTATATCAACAATGGGAAAAGCTCTATATCAACAATGGGAAAAGCTCTATATCAACAATGGGAAAAGCTCTATATCAACAATGGGAAAAGCTCTATATCAACAATGGGAAAAGCTCTATATCAACAATGGTTAAAGCTCTATATCAACAATGGGAAAAGCTCTATATCAACAATGGGAAAAGCTCTATATCAACAATGGGAAAAGCTCTATATCAACAATGGGAAAAGCTCTATATCAACAATGGGAAAAGCTCTATATCAACAATGGGAAAGCTCTATATCAACAATGGGAAAAGCTCTATATCAACAATGGTTAACATGTTTAGATTCAGTCTAGTTCCATCTTTTAAAACATGATGGTATCTCAAAATCCATGATTTTATTACTAATGTTTCTGCGACACATCACAATAATTATCATATTTTGTCATGGGAAATTTGAAACCTCCTCAGTGTTCTTAAATTCACTTTCTGATGAGTGCTAGAAGAATGATTATCATGACTTGGGGCACACAACTCATGGGTCAGATCACCAGAAAATGTACAATTGGCAGCTCTATCCATTTAGTACATTCTGCTAAATTCGACGACTGGAATATACTAAAAGATAGGTATATCTGAGTATATTCGGTATTGAGTCAATTCAAAGGATGTATTTGGTTATATTGAATTGTGTTTCGAGATTTTTGTATTAGATTCAGGTTTTTGGGGGAGGGTTTCTGAATGTGAATTGTGCATTTTCTGGAAATTTCACCCTCATATACTACCATTTCAACTCAACTAGTCAACATGTGAAGATGTTTCTTTTATTTGCTAAATATTACTTGTTTGTTTTGTTGGAATAAGATAAGATAAGATAAGATAATTCTTTATTTGCCATAAGATGTTTGACAAAGAGGTTACGTTCTTCTCAAGAGGAGGTCTTCCCGAACATGCCTTTCTTGATTACCTTTTTTCTTGGTTACATATGACTAAGGGGAGAGATTTCCTCCCACTGAACCCACCTCATCCCTTCATTGTGTTCCTTCCACCACATCCATTCCAGCTTCAGTTATGGGTCAGATTTTCAGAAAATGGACAATGCAGTTCTACACATCTTTCAATTAAAGTACCAGTTCAGTTATGTTAAACTGCATTTTGAAGCAGCTCATTTTTGCCTTCAAAGTGGCTTATTTGACAGGATTGGTGAAGGCGAATTATACATTTTCTGATAACTTAGCTCAGCAGTTCAATTAAAATAATAGGAAATTCAATTCAACTTGCTTGAGACATTATTTATTTGCATTTGGGTGACATACAAATAGAAGCCATACTTCTGAATTTATACTACCAGGAATAGAAGAAAGTTAATTAGCGCTCAACTGGATGAGTTGACGCATGGCACGTAAGTAAAGAAGCAGATAGTAGATCGAGTTCTTTACTTACACATCCGTGTGGAAAATGAGTCCTATAAGTTGATTATTATACATGCCTAATTTTGCATGTAAAACGTGCTTAATTAAAAGATAATAATATAATTTACCATATCTAGTTTTCATACAAGAGGAATATGACTAGATACAA
The DNA here is from genome assembly GCA_942159475.1 of Sthenelais limicola. Lineage (NCBI taxonomy): Eukaryota > Metazoa > Annelida > Polychaeta > Phyllodocida > Sigalionidae > Sthenelais > Sthenelais limicola. The sequence continues at coordinate 13,730,778 of OW804094.1, read as the reverse complement.
GTGAAATGATCGAGGAAGAAAGCACTCACTCCTGTGTCTAACTATACAGACTCTCACTAGTGCTATTTATTTTTTTCTAGCACTACAATAAAGTACAGATACTAATATAGTTGATAGTGTAGATTACATGTTGTACATGCTGTACATGCTGTACATGCTGTCGGGATGAAAGAGGTGAGATGAGATGGGTAAGATGATTTATTTTACAGTCCAGCTGTAAATAAGATGAAACAGAAACATAAAGAAAACAAACAGAGTGTGAAAGTTGACAAACTATAACAAAGAAAGAGAAGAGACCAGCAGTTCTTGGAAGTTTATATGATGACATCACCATTGACGGTGAGAAATAGGGAGGTTTTTTTTTATTTGATTTGAAAAAATATCTTTGTTCAGGACTAAGGACATTACATCACTGATGCTATTCTCAGAATAGCCTGATGTTACAAAAAAGGGTTACAATACTCTAGAACATATTCCGCAAGATGACAATGTTTTTTGTTTTTTTTGTATTTAAAGATTTTTATTCAGACAAAAGCATTGTGCATCGAGTACATTTTTCTCAGAATTTGCTGATTTCTTATTTACCAATATTTATATAAATATTACTAGTGAAGATGTTATTCACACAAAAAATGTTATCTATAAGCAAAAAGAATGGAGAATAAAATACAATACAATACATAGATGTATAAAATTAATTTAAGGTAATTGTGGTATGAGGAGATAAACTCGATAATATAAATGATAAACCACTCTCAGGAATGTAGTTAATTACATACCAAATATACATATCACATTACATATCAAAGCAGATTACAGTGCGCGGGTTTTACCAGTGAGGCAGTGAAAAATAATAAAAACATTTGTTAAAAACATAAGTATAGTGTCGTGCTCTATCAGAAATCCATTGGGTATTACATATTTATGTCAAAGAAAAGAGTAACATCAGATCAATACTCAATAGGGAGAATAAGATGATTATACGGGTCATATCGTCTAGAAACGCACAATTGACAGCTCTTGTCGTGTCTTAAATATGGTTTATTTGAGAAGACTTCCAAATACAAATCATAGACTTTGTATACAAACATCCAGAAAGCAAAAGGGCTAAGGAACTTAGAACCCTGAACACAACTCGATACACAGACTACAAACATACCAACTGTATGGGACAAACGTAAAAGATTCCGAATTCTGATGAGCCAGTACACCCCTCTCAAACTGCCACGTCAAAAATTTTTTTCCTCCCAGACGAAATAAAACCATAAATGTTGGAAGATTTTGAAAACTAAAATATAACCAAAGGGGACTGACTTTCACTGAGACCTGTACTCTTTTCTTGAACGTCCCAGGCCAATTGATTTATCATCTGGCCCCGGAATACATCCATAATAAATGAAAAATAAAAAATAATAAATTTATCATTATTAAAAATAGACACAAGTAGTTAAAATAACTACAGACCGCCCTCAGCCCAATAGATGGAGGAATAAGGGAAAAGAGCCTACATCTAAATAAAGTACCTGATGAGGCCCAACAGCCGAAACCATCTGAATATAAAACCTATTTCCAGAGAGAAGAGCACTATTTCTCTCTCTAAACAAGGTCCAAACCTTGTACCCACCCTTCCCCCAAAAAAATCCCCGAAATGACCCCCCACCCTCCATAATAATCCCCTTCCCCCCACCCTATCCACATTTCCAATTCCCTTCCAAAATAAGAGAAAGTCCAACCAAACCTACACCAAGGTGGGAAAACACTCCCACGGCTGGACGGAAATAGCCACAGTGACCAGGACTTGGATCTACCACTGAACAATGGATTTTCAACTTTGGCGGGAATCTGGACACACATAAATACAGCCCAGATCCCACCCACAGGCATTCAACGGTCGTACGGGTTTAGGTGAATACTGCCATGTCTACCTACTATTGATATAGATATGTCATCGCCTGAATTGACTATAAATTATATAGAGGTGATCTTTAACCACATCAATTTCCACATCACATCACATACTTATGTCAAGCTACCAAAATGCCTCTTAAGATGCATTTATCTGATGTTCAGTATTATTCAGGAAATTCTCCAGATGATTTGGCTTACATGACGTGCTAGTACAGGAAGCACAAGCTCTGGAGTGAGTGAGTGGGATTGGTTGCTTTACACCCTTATCAACACATTTAATATGGATATATCAAGGGCGGGAGAGCTGAGAGGGAGGCAGTTTATGATCATACACAGGAAATAGAGATAGAGAAGAAGGGAGAGAGAAGAAGGAAGGGAGAGAGAAGAAGGGAGAGAGAGAGAGAAAACACACAAGCTCTGGATAATCTCATAAATAATATGTACAGCTGAATCTATTAGTGAAGGATTAAATTCTACTGGGCAACAAGCCCTTAGACGAAGTTGAAGACTATAAATATTTATTGTCTCCCACAAACTATGGCTATTTAGGCACCTTAGGAGCAGATTGAATGTCCAATTAAGTGCACAAGTTTACAAAACATCAATTTTACCCTTAATAGACCAATCAGACATCTTTTACGACTCGGCACCTAAAACCACCCTCAAATTACGCAAAATTACGCAAAATAGAGCCCTCAGAATAATTACTAGATCAAACAGATACCAGAATGTTGACGAATACCATCAACAGTTCAGTCTGCTCAAATTAAAACATAGGAGGAGACTTCACCTTCTGCAACAGGCCTACCGGCTAAGAACAAACAATAACATGCTAGAAATCAGACATAGACCGACACAACAGCATCACCCCGATCGTACAGTATTCAAATGTCCAATACCCCGGCTTGAACTCATTAGGAGATCCATCCATTACAAAATACCTCATTATTGGAATAACCTGAAAACCCAAACTCAAACTTCTGATACTAGTAAATCGTTTACAACTAAAGCCCGGAAAAATGAAATAGAAATTGATCAGAACTTCTTATACTGAAAGTAATGACCTACTCCATGTTGAGTCACACAAAGTTCCCCCCCCCCTCTCTCGCCTCTGCCCCGGTTTCTCATGATCTCTTCTCATTATTGCTTCGTCTATCAGACAAAAACCATATCCTATACTGTATTTTATGTATATTCATTATAGGAACTATTATACCAGAATGTTCCTCAGCCCCTCGAATTACCATCTTATCTTATCTTAACCTGCTGCCTCTCCTGTATTCAGGAGGGGAAGATTCATTTTATTTATGTAATAAATAACTTATTCATTAGTGTAGCTACTACACTTGCAGTTCTTGTGCTCCGCCTCTTGCTATGCACACACAAATATTTAATGTAATTGAAATACCAGTAGTAAGGGCCACCCATGTGTCATTGACACATGGGTGCATTGTTACCCTTACAAGTGAACTTCATAATCACTTTCCGGTAGGGCTTGGGATCCTCCCTATGAAGGGAGCTTGACGGCCGGCATCGAATCGCCTATGTTTACATAGCGTAGCTATTAGACAGAACATTTCGAATGATGCCCGTAAATCGGGTCTCTCGTATAATACAAGGACGCATCAAGGGGATCTGCGTTTTCTGATGTATTTTCCCCGTAAAACTGCTATTATCACTGTCTCTGTACATAAACGATATCGCTCTACAACTTGGACAGAATGAAATGTTTCATACGGCCTTATTTAAAAAAGAACCAAAAAGGTGTTTACCAGTACCTTCTCATGGTGTATTCCGAATGGTACCGAATAAACACTTGTGTAGTTGATCAGGCTCATCAGAGCCTGAACAACCCTTGTCAACAAACAATCAACAGCTTTGTGCGAGAGGGTGGGTGGGGGGTGGGGAGGCTATAGATCCTGAGTACAATAATCTTACTATACTAACCAGCCAAATAGTTACACGGTACACCACCTTGCCGATTTACTTCTGGACCCACTGACTGTATCGCTTAAAGATAAATAAAAGTAACAACAACAACAACAAAAAAAAGAATTGTGGGTCATTCTCCGAAATAGTTAGGGTCAGTAGTTGAGCGAGAAATGAATCAACGCAACACACAGAGAAGTATGTCTCAAGTGAGCTAAACCAGTTAAGAATTGTGGGTCATTCTCCGAAATAGTTAGGGTCAGTAGTTGAGCGAGAAATGAATCAACGCAGCACACAGACATGTATGTCTCAAGCCAGCTAAACCAGTTAAAAGAGGTCGCTTTAATCACATGTGTTTATTTTTATACGTGGACAGATTACAACGAGTACACAGAGCCTGGGCTGATTGGCTTGTCCTGGCTGGACCAATTAATCACCAGGTTAGATAAGAGATCCAATCAGCCACAGGATAACAATGAACATGAAATATTAAAACGAGGGTCAGAGTGACCACTGCCACACCTGACCACCTTTGCGTGGTGACCAGGTCCTGTGGTTATCTCCCTTTCCATGTAATCAACCTTGAGATAGCGGTCAGACCTGGACCTAACTTGTACCTTCGGACTTTTAGTGATAAGCGATCCATGAGTGTTGTAGCGGTAAGAAAGTTGATTAGCCTTCTTGTCAGAAGGGGGTGTGGCAGGTGTATGTCTGAATGAGACTAACAATGAAAACACAAAAATATGACAACTTTCACCTCATATTTTACAAGAGTATGCACTCGCACACTACCATACACATCACCTCACCATCTTGCATGATAGCCATCTTTCAAAACAAAATGGCTAAAAGATTCCAATATAAAACCATAGTAGATGCCAATACAGCTATAGATCTACTTTCGTTCGCAAAAGCACTACTAGAAAATGCATCATTATTAGAAATACCAATGCAAGAATTAAAACAGGTCACAAATGCCTTACTACAAAGCTTTGCTTCAAAAGTGTCAAAATGGGGGGCTATTCTAACCCTAGGTCACTCAGTGCCCACAGGTCACACATAGTGCCCGATTGGGTGTATACCCACCTCGTCACGGAGGCTGGATGTGATCAATGCAGTCAATATTGCAAGCCAACGCAGGAAACATTCATGATGAATAAGTTTTATAATAATTATCATATTTTGTCATGGGAAATTTGAAACCTCCTCAGTGTTCATAAATTCACTTTTTGATGAGTGCTAGAAGAATGATGCCATTATCATGAATCATGACATGTATATAATGTATTATATTACTTTGATACTATTCCGTCCATGTTTATTCATATACAACATATTTCCATAATTCAGGTGTGTACAGAAAACCTGTACTTTTTACAGAGAATACAGCTTTTACATTACAGGAGATTATAGCTGAAGCCGAAGGGGCTTGTTTCATATTACATTATCATCAACTAATTACCATATTACCTGGTGGGTGTGAACCCCGTGACTTTTGGGCACACAACTCATGGGTCAGATCACCAGAAAATGTGCAATTGGCAGCTCTACACATTGAGTAAATTCTGCTAAATTTGACGACTGGAATATACTAAAAGATAGACCTGTATATCTGAGTATATTCGGTATTGAGTCAATTCAAAGGATGTATTTGGTTATGTTGAATTGTGTTTCGAGATTTTTGTATTAGATTCAGGTTTTGGGGGAGGGTTTCTGAATGTGAATTGTGCATTTTCTGGAAATTTCACCCACATTTCAACTATACTACATACTACCATTTCAACTGAACTAGTCAACATGTGAAGATGTTTCTTTTATTTGCTAAATATTACTTGTTTGTTTTGTTGGAATAAAGGGGAGAGATTTCATCCCACTGAACCCACCTCATCCCTTCATTGTGTTCCTTCCACCACAACCAGTCCAGCTTCAGTTATGGGTCAGATTTTCAGAAAATGGACAGTCTGCAGTTCTACACATCTTTCAATTAAAGTACCAGTTCAGCTATCTTAAACTGCATTTTGAAGCAGCTCATTTTTGTCTTAAATTTGGCTTATTTGAGAGGATTGGTGAAGGCGAATCGTACATTTTCTGATAACTTGACCTAGCAGTTCAATTAGAATGATAGGAAATTCAATTCAATTTGGGACATTATTTATTTGCACCTAAGGGTGATGTACAAATAGAAGCCATACTTCTGAATTTATTCCAGGTCTTGCAGTATGTTCCTTTATGTAACTACCGGGAATAGAAGAAAGTTAATTAGCACTTATTGGATGAGTTGACGCATGGCGCGTAAGTAAAGAAGGAGATTGTAGATCAAGTTCTTTACTTACACGTCCGTGTGGAAAATGAGTCCTAAGTTGATTATTATACATGCCTAATTTTGCATATAAAACGTTGTTAATTAAAAAGATAATAATATAATTTACCATATCTAGCTTTCGTACAAGAGGAATATGACTAGATACAAGTGAAATGATCGAGGAAGAAAGCACTCGCTCCGGCAAACTTGCATCAGCAAACTTAGGTGGCAATCTAGCGCCACCAGACCTACATCGCCATGACAATGTATGGTAATGTACTAGTCCTTTACCGTGTTACAAGTAATGAACCGTCAGGTCCTTGGTAGTGAATGTGTGTATACATAATAATTGTAATTTTAATTTGTAGAGGCCGAAAGAAGCTTTTGGAGGCTATTGTTCTACTAAAGATCTGGATTTGTAAGTCAATGTAAACCTTTAGAAAACATATTTACAATAGGCAGTTCACCACACTTAGTAAATTATGCTAAATTTGACTGAAAAATGATTAATACTAGTTATATCTGAGTATATTTGGAGTTGACCCACTATGGCAAACAGACTGTAAATCGACGTGGACTAACAACTAATTATTTGATGTTGAATATCCATGGTTTTTCACCCACTGCTGTGTCTAACTATACAGACTCTCACTAGTGCTATTTTTTTTTCTAGTGATACAATAAAGTACAGATATAATATAGTTGATAGTGTAGATTACATGTTGTACATGTTGTATATGCTGTCGGGATGAAAGAGGTGAGATGAGATGGGTAAGATGATATGGGTCATATCATCTAGAAAAGCACAATTGACAGCTCTTGTCTTGCCTTAAACATGGTTTATTTGAGAAGACTTCCAAATACAAATCATAGACTTTGTATACAAACATCCAGAAAGCAAAAGGGCTAAGGAACTTAGAACCCTGATAGAACACAACTGGATACACAGACTACAAACATACCAACCATATGGGACAAACGTAAAAGATTCCGAATTGAATTCCGGTTTGAAGTGAAGGTAGAAAGACTAGTTGGAGCTCGCTCCCCCTTTTAATCCCTTTTTTTTACAGGTCGGAACGCTCTGTGCTGATATACCAGTTCGGTATTAGCACATGAACAACTGAAGAACATGCTGGACTAAGTTTCAAAGTTCATCCAAAAACGGAGAAAAAAATATCAGTGAAAAACAAACGGACTAAGAATACCATGAGACGGTCGGCCATTAACCTGACTCGAATCGAAGATATTCGATAGAAACCTGCTCTGAAGCAGTCTTCTGTGAGGCGCTCACGGAAAATAGCTGACGGCATAGTGAAAGAGGAAGAAAGTTATCGACAAGTAAGGAGAAGAACATTGGAGTTAGGAAATACCTAAAAAACACAAGGAATAGACAAGTTCGCCGGTTATCGCCCACCCTGGAGGAGCCCAATGGCGGGAACCGACAACGGTGAAAACGGTGACTAGCTAACGAGGATCTATTCCCAAACACAGGAGGGCATAAAATAAAACCCAATAGGCTAAAATAAAGAAAAGGATAGTTGTACATCCTTTCCAACTGTGAACAATTATTAAAATCAATGGACTAAGTGGACCGTTTAATATGGAATAACCATAGTGAGCGGGAAGTCGGACAGCGACAATATTTATACTGTGAGACATTGGTGAACTACGAATCCGTGTCATCTGGACAAAATAAGGTGAGAGCATAAAGAGAGGGCGAAATATACTCCCGGCCGGAGGAAACCACTCCCCCTTCTTATAAAAACAATATATCATTAGAACTGTGCAAATATCGAAAATCTGTGGATTAGTAATACTCCGGTGGAAAATCGAGTGTAAAAATCATAGCGACCAAAAGTAAACACCGGAAGAACAGCCGGCCATGTTGCAAAAAAGTAAAAGTTGGTAACTGAGACATAGGAAACCGTGACAACGCCAGGTACCCTAGTGTCGAGTGAGTAAACCTAAGACCAAGGTACACGAGGAGGTGATTTAGCTTGAACAGGCCCTTGAGGACTTATTTACAACAGAAAATAGACTAAATAGAACCGAAAAGGTGCCAAGAATGAAATATATACAAGTAGATGAAGAAATAAAGACTGTTTAAACATTTCGGAAAACACCGATCGGGTGAAAAGAGAGTACCGGAAGAACAAGTCGCCATCTTGTAAATGGTGAAACATCGAACCATAACATAGGAATGGACGAGCGCCAAGCTGTTGCAACGGTGATTCGCGCGCGTCAGTAAGTGATGTCAGACTCTGAGGGGAATACACTCGCTCCTTTGGTCCCAACAAACATCAAAAGTACTGAAAATAAAAGGAAAAGGCCATTATCTCCAAGTCAAAAACTAGAAGAAGATCAGAGCCTAGCAAAGTTTGCTTGGCCCATAAAAAAGCCCAATCGAAGGAGAGGTAAAATGGCACAAACAGGAGCTACCGAGGAGGGGGCCATGTCGGCTGCCTCTAACGATCTAGAAAAAACAAGTGAGAAAACTGTAGAAGAGAGTGAAACAACAGAGGGTGATGACCCTATGCTGCAGTTATTGAATAGCATGGCCCAGGATAGAGAACAAAAACACAAGGAAGAGGAGCTAAGACATCAAGCAGAAGAAATAAGACATCGAGAGGAAACGTCTCTAACCCTGAGTCATCTGTCTAAGAAATCTTCAATGTACACATTCGTCTTCTTCACTAAGGAGAACCCCTTATCTAATCAGTTCTACTCACCATTCACCATAGACAAACGAAGATACCTGCACGTAGAGCAATACCTCGCGTATTGGAGAGCAAGGGTGGGGAAAGACCCCATAAAGGCGGAATTCATCATGAAACAAAACGATCCGGCCGAAGCAAAAAAAGTACTAAACGAGTACAAGAGAGGCAAGGTGGACGACACCTGGGAAGAGAAGAGAGCCGAAATACTAACGAAAGGTTTAAGGGCAAAAACCTTCCAGAATGATATTGTACGACAGTATCTAATCAACACCGGTGAAAGGAGGTTGGGAGAGGCCTCAAAAAATGAAGTGTGGGGCATCGGCCTAACACTTAATCATCCGGATGTGCTGCAAGAGGACAAATGGACCAAAGACGGCAAGCTCCTGGGGAAAACCTGGGAAACCATAAGAGGTACGCTGAACAAGAAAAAGGAGATCGAGAAACTCTTTCAGGAGAAGGAGTCCGTATAGGAAACCACAATGACAATTTAGAATCCCCATTGAACAATCTTTAATACCAACAATGAATAATAAGGACAGTATCACCTTCATCACGTTGAACGTGAACGGCCTTAATAACATAGAAAAAAGAAAATCCATCTTTTTAGAGCTAAGAAAGAATGACAGGGGTATTATAGGGTTACAAGAAACCCACAGTGTTAAGAACAATTACGAAATATGGAAATCCCAGTGGAAATATGATATGCATGTTAGCCACGGGCAATCTAATAGCAAGGGGGTAGCGATTCTTTTTACAAAAAATGTTAAGCATTCCAACTGTGTAGAAGGAAGAGACCTGGAGGGTCGAATCATTTATGTTAAAACTATAATCGATGATGAAAGGTATCTAATTATCAATGTTTACATGCCAACCAGAGGCGCCCCCGATGAGCAAGTGAAAGTTCTTAGAAATATAGAAAAAATAATTAACTCCTCTTCTTTCGATCGACTGGTCGTTATGGGAGATTTTAATATTGATATAGAACAGGGAGAAGAATTTAAGAACAAAAATGTACTCGAAGATATGGTAGAGAATCTTGATTTGGCAGATATATTTAAAATTAGACAAGAAAATAACATGTCACACACCTGGAGAAGAGGCAACTCTACTTCCAGGTTAGATTATATTTTTATAGATAACGGAATGAGGAACAGGGTGCTAGACACCCAGGTGGAATTTTGTAATCGTTCTGACCACAAAACCCTTAGCATTAAGGTAAGCACCCTCGCCCCGAAAAGGAACAGGGGGATGTGGAAACTTAATGAAAAACTTTTAGAGAATCCTGAATATGTTAATATGGTGAGAGAAACAATACAAGAGGTGAACGCTGAATACAATAGCTATAACGCTAGAGAAAGGTGGGATCTGTTTAAGTACATTGTCAAGCTCAACTCCATAGAGATAGGTAAGAATAAAGCGAGAACAAGTAGCGAGGAAGAAAGAAGGAGCAATAATAGACTGAAAAAACTTGACTCCCAACAATTCCTAAATAACATCGAGCTAGAAGAATTTAGATATCTAAAAGCCAAGATGGAAAGCATAGAAAAAGACAAAGCCAGGGGAGCGTTGGTTAGGTCCAGGGCTAACTGGCTAATACAGGGTGAACGCCCAACTAAATATTTCTTAAATCTCGAAAAATGGAACGCTGAGAAAAAAATTATAAAACAGCTAATCCATAATGGGAATATTGTAACCGAACCCAGAAATATTCTGGATGTAGGTACCAATTTCTATACAGAGCTATACGCCGAAAGAGATCTGGATCCCCCAGAATCACACAATTTTATAGATCCTGAAATAGGAAAAAGATTAAGTGAGCAAGAGAGAAACCATCTCGAAAGAAATATTTCTGAACACGAAATCTTAGTAGCCCTGAAAGGAACAAAATCAGGCAAATCTCCGGGGACCGACGGTCTAGGAGCTGCCTTCTAAAAAACATGTTGGCCAGTAGTAAAGGATTTATTCCTAGAAATGGCCAATGAGTGTTTTGAGGAGGGTGAAATGTCCAAGGAACAATCCAAAGGGATTATCAACGTAATACCTAAAAAAGGACTTGACTCTAGACGGTTAGCCAATTGGCGACCCATAACCTTATTAAATTCTGACTATAAACTAATATCGAAATTGATAGCAAAGAAAACTAGAAAACTTATCGATCAAGACCAATACGGTTTTGTTAAAGGCAGGCAAATAAACGAAGCTGTTAGAAGATTAGACGATACCATATGGTGGTTACAAGAGAAAAATGAGAACGGTCTTGTTGTATCTTTGGATTTTTCCAAAACATACGACTCGATCGATTGGAATTTTGCTATTTAAATGTCTGGAGTCGTATAATATGGGTGAAAGCATCATTAAATGGGTACGTACACTTCTAAAAAACTCCAAAGCTTGCTTCAGTAATAATGGTTTGGCCTCCTCCTGGTTCAGCATCAACCGAGGCATGAAACAGGGGGACCCACTCTCATCGACACTGTTTTTGCTAGTAGTAGAAAAACTAGCAGACAAATTAAGGGCAGACATTGAGGTTCAGGGAATCGCCATTGGAGACCAGCAATATAAGTTGGTACAATTCACCGACGATTTATCACTTACCCTAAAGAACGAAACATCTCTCGTTAGAGCCTTAGAAATAATCAAGAAATTTTCAAAAGTTTCAGGGTTGAATTTAAACATCCAAAAAACAAAAGGTTTTAATATAGGAACTATTGATCTCTCTCACGAAACCTTGGAAAATATCCAATGGGTGAAAGAGATGAAGGTGCTAGGAATTATATTAATGTATCCTAGGGAGTACGACAAAATGGTCGACAAAAACTGTGAGCTAATAAGCGATAGTATTAAGAAAACTGCCGGTGCATGGGGGAACCGCAATCTCTCCATAAAAGGTAAAATCGTAATCAGCAATGTTCTTTTAATGTCAAAAATCCAATATGTCTTAACCTGTATTGGTATTAATGAAAAGAATGTAAAAAAATTCGAGAATGACATTCTGGAGTTTATATGGAATGAGAGATCGCATAAGATCGGGACTAAATGGCTGTGCCAGAAAGTAGAACGAGGAGGACTAAATTTAAGATCCCTCACGAATATTTTGAAGGTTAACAAGGTCCGCTGGGTACAAAAAGCCCTTCTTTCTCCCAATGTAAAGTGGTTAAACATGTTTTTATCTGTAGAGAAGAGAAATGTTACCGACATCTTCCTAGCTCGAGAGAAACCAATGAAAAAAAATTGTGAATTTTATACAGAACTATTTAAAACTTGGTCGGAGGTGTATTATAACCACCAACCAGAAAGTTCCAGCGAAGTTATAAAAGAGAGATTATGGAATAATCAATTTATAACCTGTAATAAAAAATCCATAGACTGGAAAAGGTGGAAGAACGCTAATATATTTTACGTAAGGGATGTATTGGACAACAACTGTCACTTTCTCATGTCTCAACAGATTGAGCGTGACTATGGTCTGAGAGTCAATTACTTAGAAAGACTGCAAGTACAGCAAGCTTTACCTAGAAATTGGATCACGCTAATTAACCCACAAGAGATAAGAGATGACTTTACTGTTGAAACTCAAATCAGAATTGGAAGAGACCAAACAAATGTGTTAAAAACAAATGCCAAGGCGTTATACTCAATGTTTATTGACAATATTGTGATCGACATAGATAAGCTAGCCAAATGGGCCGCAATCTTAAATATTGAAAACAACTTAAATAACGAAGAGGCATGGAAAGATATTTTCACCCTCCCCTTAAAAATTACCAAACGATGTGAGACTTCAGGCCTTTCAATATAAGGTTTTACATAGAAATATATATTGTAATAGTCGCCTGAAAAGAATTGGCATCAAAGACGAACCCGATTGTGATTTTTGTGGTCGCTATGACGACATCTTACATTTTTTCACCAAATGTAGAGTTATTGAAGAGTTCTGGTCCGACATTAAGGACTGGATATCCAATTGGATAGGTTACAGTCAAATGATTAGACATCAATTCACAAACAAGGAAATAATATTCGGCCTAAGAGGTAAAGGAAAAAAAACCAATGTAATCAATTATGTCCTGTTGGTAGGAAAATCCTACATACATAGACAGAGGTTATTTGGTAATAACAATATTTCTTACGATAATTTTATTCCTGAAATTAAGAAAAGGTTGACTGGCCTAAAATTTGCAGCAAAGCATAATTCCACTGCAAAAAAATTGTTCGAGCCCTGGAAAGAAATATATATCAACTTGTAAAAAACAACTACTAATGACAAGAGTAACACATGTAATGTTTGAACCTCTTTATCAATAGAGGGACCATCTAGCGGCAAAACTAGCCTTGCAAGCAACCAGAGTGAATAGAAAATACGAAAATTAACAAAAAAATATAAAAGGGAACACAAAGTTAAAAAAAAAGAGTCCTATCGAGTACAATATAAAAATAACCCTTCTCTTGTCAATATAGAGTAAATTCAGAAAGGTAAAACCTTGGTCTAATTCTAGACACCCAATTGTTATCTGTTATATTCGTTGCAATACACCAATGTTATAAAATGTCTCTATGAATAAAGATCCGATGTTGGACAAAAAAAAAAAGAATTATAACAAAAAGATCCAAGAAAAAAATATAAAAAAAAAAAAAAGAAAGAAAAAAAAGACATCGAGAGGATCTGGAGAAATTCCAAAAAAATTTCGCCGCCATGAAAGACATCAAATCCATCAAGGCCAAAGGTGAAACAACCGAAGCCGGTTTAACCTCGGTCCAGTCGAGAGTCACTAAGGTGGAAGTAAACATGGAAAAACAAAAAAGAGAGAACCTTGATGAAAATGTAGCGAGGGATGGAGAAATTGCAGACCTCAAGAAAAGGCTAGAAATAGCCGAGCAAGAGCTGGTGGTCGTGAAAGAGAAAATGTCTACCACGAAGGATACAGACCAAGTCATGCTGAAAAGGTCTGAGGAGCAGAGGGAAAAAGCCATAGTTAATATAGAGAAAAACTGGAGAATAATGTGATCTTCTCAGGTGTTATCTCGGGCAAGATAGAGTTTAAACCAATGCTGAAGGCAAAAGTTAGGCGATATTAGAAGAACGAATGGAACTCAAAGGCCTGGAGGCGGTGAAACAATACAGGCTAGGCTGGAAGGAGAATGCTCTAGTAAAAGTGGAATATGCATCCAAAGAGGATGTAAAGAAAGTGGTAGCCGCCAAACAAAAGTTAGAGGATTCCCAACTGAACATACCTGAAAAAGAGAGGATCCGAATGAGAAAGGACTTACCACTGTTCATTCGACAAAGGAACCAGAGAGCAAGGCTAATTAAAGAAGTGGCCGAAAAGAAAGGATATAAAGATGTAGTAACCTACAGAGGAGGAGTGCTAGTCGACGGATCAATGTACCACCATAATAGGCTAGGCGCTCTCCCCAAGGAGTTAATCCCCTCACAGATATCCATGAAGGAGGATATGAACACCGTGGTTTTTTTCACAGGAAACTCCCCCTTGTCAAACCACTACCGAGTAAAGTTCATGATTGACTCTCATCAATTTGAACACGTTGAACAATACATCATTTACCATCGCGCGAAATTCGCAAAGGACGCCGAAAAACCGGCAATAGCTCTCGCCACATATGATCCGGCAGAGTGTAAAAGGCTGATGAAGAACGTTCCAAAAGATAATGGCGAGTGGATGGACCACAGAGAAGAGATGATAAAGAGGGCATTAAAAGCAAAATGCAGAGCCTCGGAGATAGTCCAAGACTTCCTCTTAAATACCGGAGACAAAACCCTTGGCGAAGCGTCTCGAAAAGATAGAGACTGGGGTATTGGAATGGGGTTGAATGACCCCCTGGTACTCCAGACCGACAAGTGGCCTACGAATGGAAACTTCCTAGGTAAAATGTGGATGCGTGTGAGGCAGAGTATTCGCGATAAAATCCATCACAAAGCCTGGCTAAAACAGCAAGAAGGGTCACCGTCCCCAACTAAAGGACCAATGAAGGGACAAAAAGACGTAGCAACGACTCCCAAAGCTACTCAGAAAACCGGTAAACAAAACCTGAGGGTGCCTCAACCCTCCACCTCTAAGAACAAGGAAGCAGCCGGCAACCAACAGGACAAAAAGGAAGAGGATAAACCTCCCACGCCCCAAGTGAAAGCAGTGGAAGAGAAGGTGGACACCCCCCCATCCACCCTAAAAGAAAAGGAGGAGGAAATCCCAGAGAAGTCAGACAGCGAGTCTAGCGGCGAGGAAGTCGAGGACGAAATGGAGATAGCATAACCCTCCATTTAAAATATCAAAGCTAAGGAATAGGACATCCAGTTGACTTAAGATCGCACAATGGAGCCTAAGCAAAAAGAGCAAAATGATGAAACGGGTATAACCATAATATCAAATAATGTTAATGGGTTAAACGACCCTATCAAAAGAAAATCAATCTTCAGTAGTTATTATGAATTTAAAAGGTCAGTGATTTCCCTACAGGAAACACACTCTAAAAAAGATCAAGAAAAGATCTGGAATCTACAATGGAGAGGTAAAATTGTGTATGCCCATGGGTCTTCCTCCTCTAGGGGAGTCTTATTTATGTACTCGAATGATTTGAATGAATATGTGGTTGACTCAGATTCTGACCCTAATGGTAGATGGGTTTACATATGTATGAAAATCAAAAATGTAATAACATGTATACTAAATGTTTATGCTCCAACCGCGGACCACCCTAAAGAGCAAGCAGCTTTCCTTGAGGACATCAAGGGTAGATTGGAAGAACTCCCTTTTGACAACTTGATAGTGGCAGGAGACTTCAACTCTGATCTAACTTTTAAACCGGATTCTAGGGCCAGTAAATCCCTTAAAGAGTTCGCTTCGTATATGGACTTGTGCGATATAATTGCTACCAGAGAGGGGACTAACGGACGTCTGCCACATACAACCTGGAGTAGAACCTCACAGAAATCACGACTGGATTATCTGTTCATTACAGAGAACTTATGCTCGAGAGTTAAAAAACACGAGGTTTACACTAAGGTTTTAACAGACCACAAAGAGTTACTTATTACTGTTATGTTAGACCTCCCTCAACAAGGTAGAGGATATTGGAAATTCAATGTACAATTGTAAAATAATGAAACCTTCGTAGCGGGGGTTGAACAGATTGTTAAGGATGTTTCTACTTTGAAATTATCCGACAAACTTATCTGGGAATTCTTTAAATTAAAGACCAGAGAATTAGCTATACAAACTAGTGTTAATATCGCTAGAGCGAGGAAATGCAAATACGATGTATTTAGTGAGCGGTTAAAATTCTTAGAAAACAAACAGGTTTTGTCTTCTGAGGAATTGGTCGAAAAGATGAATATTATTAACGAGCTGAAAGATTTAGAGATAAAGAGAGCTGAAGGAGCAATCCTCAGATCTAGAGCAAAGTGGGCTATTGATGGTGAGAAACCCACAAAGTTTTTCTGTTCGCTAGAAAAATATAATTCGTCTAAGAAAGTTATTTCTCAATTAAAAATCGATGGTAAAATTTGTTCTGATAAGGAACGAATCTTAAAAGAGGGAGAGAGTTTTTATTCTACGCTCTATAAAGCTAAACCGGGTAGAGTTACGTCTGCCAACCTTTTCTTAAATTCTAAGAACACCAATAGGCTTGACGAAGAAGACAATGAGCTTCTCTCTCGCCCGTTTAGTGCGGAAGAGGCAGGTAAGATCCTCCATGAAATGAAGGGAAACAAGTCACCTGGTTCTGACGGGTTTACGGTTGAGTTTTATCAATTCTTCTGGTATGTCATCAAAGATTTGTTTATTAATATGATGCTGAATTGTTTTAATGAAGGCGTCATGACCGAGGAACAGAGAAGGGGCCTCATAAGCGTTATACCCAAAAAAAATAACGATTTAGATTATATTAAGAACTGGTGTCCCATTACTTTATTGAATGTTGACTATAAACTTATTTCTAAGATTTTAGCGAAAAGATTAGCGACTTTTCTCCCTAGAATTATACACGAAGACCAATACAGCTTTGTGAAGGGAAGGTATATTGGTACAGCAGTGCGAAAAATCAATGATATAATTTCCATGTTGGAAATAAGAGACCAGAATGGCTTGGTTGTTTCTTTGGATTTCTCTAAGGCCTATGATTCGGTCAGATGGGATTTTATGATATTAGCTCTTAAAGATCACAATATTTGTGAAGATTTTATACATTGTATAACCACCTTGATGAATAAATCGAGGGCCTCTTTTTGTAATAATGGGCATGCTTCCAACTGGTTCGAAGTGCAGAGGGGGATGAAACAGGGTGACCCAATTTCATCTATCCTCTTCACCCTGGTGGTAGAAAAATTAGCTCAGACTATTAGAGACGATGAAAATATTGTAGGTTTTGATGTATTACAGCACCAAGAAAAAATTGTCCAATTCGCGGACGACACCACCCTTCTGGTGAAAAATGAACAGAAAATGCCTTCACTGTATTAGAGAGGTTTGAAGAAGCCTCGGGTCTATCTCTTAATCCGGGTAAGTCAAATGGCTGTAAGGTTGGTGATGCCCAGATCACTAATAGTACTCTTATTGATGTTAAATGGAGCAACAGGCTCAGCGTATTGGGTGTAACATTAGTTTGCCCTAGAAACGAAAAACTAATGTCCAAAATAAACGGTGAAATACTAGTAGATAAAATTATGTCAGTCGTCCATGACTGGAGAAATAGATTCTTAACCTTGAAGGGCAGAGTGGTAGTAGCGAATGTATTCCTATCTCCCATTCTCCAACACGTTATGTCTTGTATCACCCTAGATAAGGTATTAAGGAAGAGAATTGATAAAATTATTATCGACTTTGTATGGAACAACAAGTATCACCATATCTCAGCCCCTTTTCTCACACAGAAAGTCAGTATGGGCGGTATGAATCTTCGACTTGTAGAAGACATCTACGAGGTCAATAGGATAAAATGGGTTCAGATAATGATCTTGGGTAAAAATTCCACCTGGTTTTCTGTTCTGGAAGAAATTCTAGGTAGCAGTATAGAGGTTATATTCCTCACCAGGCACAAACCAAAATTCTATATTAATGACTTCTATAAAGAGATTTTTCTAATATGGAATAGATATTTTTATAGTAAAGACCCTGAGGGTCCAGAACAGATCAAGAGAGAATATCTGTGGTCTAACAGAAATATTAAGATAAAAAATAAAATGATTCAATGGCCCCACTGGAAACAGCAGGGAATTAATGTCATTGGTGATGAGCAAGGATGAGCAAGGACGTATCATGTCGACCGCTCAACTAAAACAATTGTATGGTATCAAAACCTCATTCAGTGTGAGGATAGAACTAGCTCGCGCCATTCCAAGAGAGTGGGTTTTACTGATGAGGAAAGCGTATGACACCCCCGATGAAGGGAAAGTGTTAATTGAAGTCTCTGGTCAGAAAATCAATATCCTAGATTGTTCGTCCAAAGTTGTATATCAAGCTTTAGTAAGCAAGAAAAAATTAGAGAGAGCCAAATTCGACAAATGGCAGAGAGTGTTGAATGTTTCAGACGAGAGATTTGAAGAAGTAGACTGGAAAAATATATTCGAAAGAATATATCTAGTCACCAGCGAGACCAGGTTACAGTCTCTCCAGTATAAGATCTTGCATATGGTCATCCCTTGCAATGAATATCTGAAGAACATAACAGTAAGAAAGAATAAACAGTGTAACTATTGTACTGTAAAAGTAGACGATGTATGTCACTTTTTGATAAACTGTCAAAACGCCAGAAAATTGTGGAATAATCTATTAGAATGGATTTATAACATCGGCTACTTTAATAAAAGTAGAAACGACAGAGATATTGTTAGAAAAAATAAGAACAAAGTAGTAGTTGACCCAGTTCAAATATGCTTCGGTATACCTGTAGAGGATGACAACTCCAGGATAATTAACTGGTTTATTATACACACGAAATCTTTTATACATAGGCAGAAACTGTTTCATAACAATGAACTGTCTTTTATCCATCTGATGAATGAACTCAACTCGAGAATGAATGTAACGATAAAATCCATGTACATGAAACCCAGAAAAAACATCAAAACCCTCCCCTGGAGAAGAGCAAAGGAGGACATCTCTGAATACTTAAAGAGAAAATCTTAGAAAAATCTTATATAAGATTAGCTTTAGAGAGAACTAATTATTGTAATGACCCGAAATGGTTGAAAAATTTACTATGTTTTAATGAATAAGTCCCTTCCTTAAGAAGGTAAGAGTAAGTGTACATTATATTCGCCAGGCGGCATGGGTGTATTAAATAGGTATATTCCTACATAAGAGGTAGTCTACACTGGACAACCCAGGTGGTGCCACTCTAGATTGAGCATATATTCTCGGAAAATAGTTGAGGTAAATTTTGATGAGCTACCCCATGTGTAATCGTTTAAAGATTCCTTGACATTACCTTCAAAAAACTTTATTAAATCGTATGAAAATGTTTAGAGATGTAGAAGGTTATGATGGCAGGTTATGATGAATAAAGATGTTGTAAAAACAAAAAAAAAAGATTCCGAATTCTGATGAGCCAGTACACCCCTCTCAAACTAAAGCCACATCAAAAAATTTTCCACCCAGACTGAATAAAACCTAAAGGTTGGAAGATTTTGAAAACTAAAATATAACCAAAGGGGACTGACTCTCACTGAGACCTGTTCTCTTTTCTTGAATGCCCCAGGCCAATTGATTTATCATCTGGCCCTGGAATAAATCCATAATAAATAAAAAATAAAAAATAATAAATTTATCATTATTAAAAATAGGCACAAGTAGTTAAAATAACTACAGACCGCCCTCACCCCAATAGATGGAGGAATAACGGAAAAGTGCTTACACCTAAGTAAATAAAGTACCTGATGAGGCCCAACAGCTGAAACCGTCTGAATATAAAACCTATTTCCAGAGAGAAGAACACTATTTCTCTCTCTAAACAAGGTCCAAACCTTGTAACCACCCTTCCCCCAAAAAAATCCCCTAAATGACCCCCCCCTACACCCTCCATAATAATCTCCTTTCCCCCCCCCCCCTACCCACATAGGCTCCTTCTAAAATAAGAGAGAGCCCTATGCAAGTCCAACCAAACCTAAACCAAGGTGGGAAAACACTCCCAGGGCTGGACGGAAATAGCCACAGTGACCAAGACTTGGATCTACCACTGAACAATGGATTTTCAACTTTGGCGGGAATCTGGACACATATAAATACAGCCCAGATCCCACCCACTGGCATTCAACGGTTGTACGGGTTTAGGTGAATACTGCCACATCTACCTACTCTTGATATATTTATATATATAGGATTTTTATTCTGAAGAGACAAACATTACAATCAGAAAAGAATATACCATCTGCAAGTCAAATGACAAGCAGGTCTTCCAGGCAAATCTAGCTTATTGAACATCGATATGTTCAATGATCACTCTTGATGTTTAAGACTGACAAAGGTTGGTGTATGATTATAGTATCTATCGTTTTGTACTAATGTAAATAGATATGTGTCATCGCCTGAATTGACTATATATAGAGGTGATCTTTAACCACATCAATTCCCACATCCACATCACATCAAGCTACCAAAATGCCTCTTAAGATGCATTTATCTGATGTTTAGTATTATTCAGGAAATTCTCCAGATGATTTGGCTTACATGACGTGCTAGTACAGGAAGCACATGTAAGCTTTGGAGTGAGTGAGTGAGATTGGTTACATTACGCCCTTATCAACACATTTAATATGGATATATCAAGGGCGGGAGAACTGAGAGGGAGGCAGTTTATGATCATACACAGGAAATAGAGATAGAGAAGAAGGGAGAGAGAAGAAGGAAGGGAGAGAAAAGAAGGGAGAGAGAGAGAGGGAGAGAGAGAGAAGAAGGCAGAGGGAAGAAGGAAGGGAGAGAGAAGAATGGAGAAAGAGAGAGAAAACACACAAGCTCTGGATAATCTCATAAATAATATGTACAGGTGAATCTATTAGAGTATGCACTCGCACACTACCTAGGATACACACCACCTCACCATCTTGCATGATAGCCATCTTTCAAAACAAAATGGCTAAAAGATTCCAATATAAAACCATAGTAGATGCCAATACAGCTATAGATCTACTTTCGTTCGCAAAAGCACTACTAGAAAATGCATCATTATTAGAAATACCAATGCAAGAATTAAAACAGGTCACAAATGCCTTACTACAAAGCTTTGCTTCAAAAGTGTCAAAATGGGGGGCTATTCTAACCCTAGGTCACTCAGTGCCCACAGGTCACACATAGTGCCCGATTGGGTGTATACCCACCTCGTCACGGAGGCTGGATGTGATCAATGCAGTCAATATTGCAAGCCAACGCAGGAAACATTCATGATGAATATTGTGTCTTTTAAAGTTTTATACATATATTATATGTAATAAGAATGAATACAAATGCCATTCCATATTGTAATATTATTAATTCAAATACGATGATATCTCAAAATCCATTTTTTACGACTTGTGACTCATTTACCTGTGACACTACACGAAAATAAAGTTCAAAATAGAGTTCAACCTAACCAAACTGATTGCTAGATTCAATGCAAAGGCGAATATACTCGAATTTACCTAGTATTGACCAAAGTGCAGTCTAATTTAGCAGAACTTTTACTAAATGTGTACAGCTGCCAATTGTACATTTTCTGAAAACCTGACCTTTATAAATCAATGGAGAAGCGACAGGTCAGCAATAAGCAACACAACACTGCACCTGAAGCTTTGTTCATTATGTGAGCTAATGTTGGCATCGTGCCAGATGTATTTATAGGTATGAGGTATTGCCAAACTCTAGTCTGGAATTATCCACAGTGTGACCATGATAGTGGAACATGTCAAAATTATTATCATTAACCTGAAGTTCATAAATATGGTCCACTAATTCATGTATTTATCTGAGTAAATTAACATGAGACAGAAAACAACTTGGTTTTGCAAACCTATTAATTAATTGCTCTAATAGCGTTATATAAACTTATAAATCATATAATTATACCAATGGCACTCTGTTCGGTTTGTAATCGATCGAGACGTTGGGTCAAATTGCAAGACACCCCAAAGGGGTGGAGTGTGATTTGACCCAATGTTGAGATCGATTACAATCCAAACAGAGTGCTATTAGGTATTTATTACATAGTAAATCAATAAGAACTTGATTTTAATAGTATTTTACCTTACTTTCCTTCAATATTGTGGATATTCGGCTCAAATAGCACATACACCCCTCAAATCGCAAATATACATGTATGTAATAAATAGATGGAACCTAGCAAGGGGGAAGTCTGTACACTTGTTATTGACCAAGGGAGCGCGGGAAGATAGAGGGCGTTAGCCCGAGATCTTCTGCGCTCCCGAGGTCACTAACAAGTGTACATACTTCACCCGAGCTTTGTTCCATATTTATTACACCCCATTAATAAATAAAAAATATAATTAATTAAAAATAAAAGAAGTAATTTAAGTTTTTGGTGGACCTACTTGTTGTATGTGCCAAGGGTGACATAACTCACATGTTATGCACCACTTTGACTAAGTGTGACATACAATGCTGAAGGTATAGGAAGCAACATCACAGGGGTGTAATAAATAGAGATAATAGAACAAGGTGCTAGTAATTGAATATTTATTGGACGAGATTGCGTAGTCCAACAAATATATGAGATTATAAGTCAAATATAAAATATGAGTCAATTACTAGTACCGAGTTCCATTCACTATTTATCATATGCCCCTAGCATAGACAAATATTGATATATAAACCTTTCTTTTTGGTTTTGAATCGTATTTTTTAAAGTCTTTTATAGACAAAATCTCTTTATTGGAATGTTCTGGCTTTTGGGGAATTGGGGGTTTTTGCCACCTGTACTCATATGAATCCATGTATCAAATTTCAGGACATTTTATATATCCTTGCATTTCAAAGACCTATATGGAGTATATTGAGCTACTGTACAAACTCCTTTTTTTTTTAAAAAAAAATAAGAATATTAAACTTTCAATATAAAACATATTTGTTTGATATAATGTTTACTATCACTGGAATCGGCTTGATCTCATCTTTTCAAATATATTGAAATCTCAAAATTCATTTTGTGACTCATTTTCCTCAAACACATCATATGTGGGTCAGATTTTCAGAAAATGTACAATTCGCCTTCACCAATCCTCTCACATAACTCAAATTAAAGACAGAAATCAGGTTCAAAATGCAGTTTAACATAACAGAACTGATACTTTAATCAATGTGATACCGAATATACTCAGATATTACCGCTATTCTTCATTTGTTAGCCTAATTTAGCAGAATTTCCAAAATGTGTGGAGTTGCCAATTGTACATTTTCTGAAAATCTGACCCATATGGTGGTTCCTTTGCATGAAATTGTGAAACAAAAGTAAATCACACGTTTCTTTAATTTTACTCCTTAATTTTATTCTTGTTGGTATAGTCCACCTCGTACTCCACTCTATACTATTCTTACTATAGTAAAGTTTGACATGTTCCCTAAACTGAATCATATGTGAACATCGATGAGTGAGTAAGCAATGGATATATAAGGTACGAGGGAGTAGCATACCTTGCCACTTCTATGCACTATATACTCCACACACTTTCTATTCCACTCCGGATTCCACTCCTAGTGAGTCTATTGTACCTCATTCCTACTCCAGGACTTGAAGTATTGTCTATCTACACGCCCGCTATCGCAGGGATTGGATACTACACTTTACACCCAGCCACAGCTCAACAAGACCAACATGGCGGTAAATCTTCATCTTATTATTGTCCGATATATCATGTTACATTATTAGCTAGTTAGACGCGATTTGGTAAGATTCTGGGGGTGTTTTTGTCACTGTAGACCACGCTTGGTCCTTCTGGCAACTTCCAGTTTAAGTAATGGTGGTTCGGCAGCACAATATAGCGTGGGAACAGTTGGAAATAAAAGTTGTAGAGGTTAGTGAATCTTATTGTTGTTGTAACATTCCCCAGTTGAATCTTACCAAGTCGCATCTAAAAGCACTAATACCCTCGGGTTTGGATAGTCTAAGTGGCCTGCTGCCTGGCTACGCCCCTCAAATTGTCCACCAGGCAACAGACCACTTAGACCATCCAAAAACTCAGGCATTAATGCTATATTGAGAAAGTGAAATATATCAGCCTTCTCTATCAGTTTACACTGATACTCACTTGTAGCAAATCTTTATAGCAATGGACCTTAGACGTAGCTGCACAATAGCCAAACATTTGTTTTCCCAGACTTTATGATATGAGGGTCATATCGTATCATATTATATGGGTCAGATTTTCAGAAAATGTACAATTGGCAGCTGTATACATTTAGGAAATTCTGCTAAATTAGACTGCAATTTGGCCAATACTGGGTAAATTCGAGTATATTCTGCATTGCATTGATTCTAGCAATCTGTTTGGTTAGGTTGAACTGTATTTTGAACTTTATTTTCATCTGAAATTTGGGTTATTTGAAGAGATTGGCAAAGTTGAATTGTACATTCACTGAAAATACTGCTACTTCAATATAGAAGGGAGTAGTAACGACTCATTGACTGAACTAAAATATCTGCAACTGGGACTTAATTTAGCCACTGCATGCCAGGTGACAATGCAGTACTGTTGTCAGCAATAGTACCACATATAGCCCACGTACTTTGATTGACCTTTACCATAGTCTTCTAAGGGCATACTTGTGATGCACTTATATTAAATAGTTGGCACTAGTAGTAGTAGTGGCATTACTTTCAACTATATGCCATCCGCGCATATTGTTCGTTGCTACTCCCTTGTATATACCTCCCTGATAATATAACTTACCTACAATTACTTTTAATTCTGACCCAGTCCCGGTAGTTAAGTAACATACTGGAATACCTGGACTCATATTCAGATGTATGGCTCCTATTTGTATAAATATTATACACACAAATATTTAAATACCAATAAATAATGTTTTCCCAGCCACATCAAGCATAGTAGGACCCAGCTTATGAATAACTTGTTAGTACTAGGTTAGTGGTGATTTTTTTTTGCTGGGGGGGATGGGTGGCAGGGGCTGCAGTTATAAAAGAGACTTAGTGATATTTTGTGATGGTCATTCACTATATTAAAGTATGTAAAGTTGGTTAAATATCACTCCATAGCTCAGATATGCATGGATATATTCAGATTTGCCTCTGCCATTATCCTGACATAGTACAATGTCAGATGGAGCGATAATAAAAACCTATTAACATTACATCCGCATAACTACTTACCCAGTAGTACAACTGGGCGAACTAAACTAAACTAACTGAATCTAAAAAGCTGATCGTATTATATTATATTATTATATTATACTCACCTTGCTATTAACGTGTATTATCATGTCCTATTGAATGCGTTAGTTAGTTTGCTAGTTAATCTTTTTAACCTGTTAAAAAATGTAGAATGCAACAGCAGGTAGAAGGTCACACATGTTCTCAAATAGAAGTCTTGGGCACTCTCAGTTAACATCGGTCAAAATCCAGAAACATACCCGCGAGGTTATAGGGGAAGTTGGGGAAGTCTTAGGCTATTCTGTTCAGTTCTGTTTCCAAACTAGTGGAAAACCCCTTTGACCCTATCAAGAATGTTCCAACACAAAATGGACCAATACAGACATGGTAGTTAGTAGGCCTAGATACTAAAAAATCACAAAAAGAGGTAATCCAGAAATACAGGCAATCCCAAAACAAATTTAGAAAGAAATTGCAAGGCGATAATATGAGATGAAAATCCAAAGGTAAAATGAATGCCAAACCCCGCACCCATATTTTGAAAAATGCATACAATTTATCTTCTTATTTTTCTTTATTTTGAAAATGATATTGTACTTCTATGTTGGACAGAGTCAGACATGTGTAGCCTTTTAGATCAAGATTTACATCAGCCTCTTAAAGATATATGCGGGTGTTCAATGAAAAAAAATTGTCCAGTGACATTTTCAGAAAACCTTCAGGGATTGTACCTTACTACATAAGAAATAAAAAAAAAATAAAAAAAGTATTTACCATTTTGGATTTTACAATCGCTGGAAAATAACAGTGCTTTAGTATGAAACTCAATGGAAAATGTGGTATTTTTTCACATTTTACTACATTGATTCATTCATTACTTCATATTGTCCACTGATTTTTTCACCAAATTCTCTACACATATATATGAGGTCATATGCTACACATCTATTGAAAAAAAAGATATGTCACCAGGGTCAAAGAAAACTTATGGTCATTTGAAGTTGACCACATCACCCAAATTTACTAATCAAGCAGCATATCAATGAAAATGAATCTTTAAAAACATGACTCAAAACAGCTGGAGTAAAAAGAAAACCTGTAGATATTAGAAACCATGCACAAATACATCTCAACTTATGATAATAAGGAAATATTTAAAAAAAAAAATAGAAGCTGCTAGGTGGCCTGTGTGTTGACACCCACATATATTGTTAAAAACTTTTTGTCTTGAATGTTGCAGGACTGTTTGAAGAAAGCTGACCTTATTGAGGTGAAAAGCATGAACAGCCCTCCCCGAGATGTAATAGAGATAATCACCATCACACTGATGCTGCTGGGGCATTCTGAACAACAAGCTCAGGTGGGGCAATTAGGATTACTCTATCATTATAAGGGCATTCAATGTAGTTTCTTAATATGTCTGAACCCACATGAATGGCTTATGCCCTAGGGAGATATTATCCTAGGGGTATATTGCCCTAGGGGTATATTGTCCTAGGGGTATATTGTCCTAGGGGTATATTGTCCAGGGGGATATTGTCCAGGGGTATATTATCCTAGGGGTATATTGTCCTAGGGGTATATTGTCCAGGGGGATATTGTTCAGGGGGATATTGTCCAGGGGTATATTGTCCTAGGGGATATTGTCCTAGGGGGATATTGTTCAGGGGTATATTGTCCCAGGGGTATATTGTCCAGGGGTATATTGTCCAGGGGTATATTATCCTAGGGGTATATTGTCCTAGGGGTATATTGTCCAGGGGTATATTGTCCAGGGGTATATTATCCTAGGGGTATATTGTCCTAGGGGTATATTGTCCTAGGGGTATATTGTCCAGGGGTATATTATCCTAGGGGTATATTGTCCTAGGGGTATATTGTCCAGGGGGATAATGTTCAGGGGGATATTGTTCAGGGGGATATTGTCCAGGGGTATATTGTCCAGGGGGATATTGTCCTAGGGAGATATTGTCCTAGGGGGATATTTTCCTAGGGGTATATTGTCCTCTGGGGATATTGTCCTGGGGGTATATTGTCCTAGGGGTATATTGTCCTCTGGGGATATTGTCCTAGGGGTATATTGTCCTAGGGGTATATAGTCCTAGGGGTATATTGTCCTAGGGGTATATTGTCCAGGGGGATATTGTTTGGGGGGGATATTGTCCAGCGGGATATTGTCCTAGGGGTATATATATATATATATAATACTTTTATTCAAATCAGATTCAAACAGTTACAGAGTAATAATCAGAATTGGTGTTGAACCATCTGCCCATTCGCAGGTGTTCCCGGCTGTCCATATGGTTACTACTCCTTCAAATAAAAAGTTTTATAAACTTATGATGTCGGTCTTATTCTCTAACATAGTTCTTTAGTTTTCATCCGTAATATAACATTAGGTCATGGATTTTCCAGACCATATTTGAGGATATTGCTTATGGTATTATCAGTATTCATTTCGTATTTCCAGAAGTTTCATTTTACCACTATGGTATTTTCTAATCATTACAACCATAATTATATTTCTGACATCACAATATTTCAATACAACGTCTAATATCTTAATATTAATATATGTCACTCCTTCGTTTTGGAGCTTTGGATATAGTTATCTTTTTACAGTATATTTTTAGATTACAACTTCATACAGTACATATGTACTTGTGTTATACAAATGAATTTTTTTGTAGACTAAACATCAATATTTTGTATCAGGTATATTGTTCAGGGGGATATTGTCCTAGGGGGATATTGCCCTAGGGGGATAATGTTCAGGGGTATATTGTCCAGGGGGATAATGTTCAGGGGGATATTGTCCAGGGGGATATTGTCCAGGGGGATAATGTTCAGGGGGATATTGTCCAGGGGGATATTGTCCAGGGGGATAATGTTCAGGGGGATATTGTCCAGGGGGATATTGTCCAGGGGGATAATGTTCAGGGGGATAATGTCCAGGGGTATATTGTCCTAGGGGGATATTGCCCTAGGGGGATAATGTTCAGGGGTATATTGTCCAGGGGTATATTGTCCTAGGGGTATATTGTCCAGGGGGATAATGTTCAGGGGTATATTGTACAGGAGGATATTGTCCAGGGGTATATTGTCCTAGGGGTATATTGTCCAGGGGGATATTGTCCCAGGGGGATAATGTTCAGGAGGATATTGTCCAGGGGTATATTGTCCTAGGGGTATATTGTCCAGGGGGATAATGTCCAGGGGGATAATGTCCAGGGGTATATTGTCCAGGGGTATATTGTCCAGGGGAATATTGTCCTATCCAAGTTAAAGGGACAATTTCCAGTGTACTGCAATGCTACTCTAGACAACTCTGTATTTTATTGCACCCGACCTATTGCACCCCTCAAATGGAACTTGCATATAATAAAGGAGCAAGCCGAGTGTTGTTAGTAATACAACCAATTAAAAATAAAAAAAAAACCTTCCTGAAGAAGAAGTCATGTGAACTCCGCAAAGTTGGTATTTAATTGAATAAACTACCTCAGCGCAATATATTATCCTCCACTTGTCATTATTACAGTTTTGGTGTTTTTCATTATAACTTTGAATAAATAAAACTTGTTTTCCAGGAGTGGAGATATGCGAAGAAGGTGATAAGTTCCCATGGGTTTCTGGAGCAGATGGCAGGAGCTGACGTAAGTAAACTGGATGCGGCATTATTGGAGGGAGCCAAGAAGCGTTTGGAAAATATTGAGCTAGCCAGACTCAGCAGTGTGTCGCTAAGTGCTGCAGCCTTTGGCAAATGGGTGAGTTGTTGATAACAGTTACATGTGTCAGATTTTCCGAAAATGTTCAATTAGCAGTTCTACACATTGAGGAAATTCTGATAAATTAGGCTGGAAAATGATGAATACCGGGTATATCTGAGTATATTTGTTATCACATTGATTTAAAGTATCAGTTCTGTTATGTTAAACTGCATCATTTCTATCTTAAATGTGGGATTATTTTAGAGGATTGGTGAAGGTGAATTGTACATTTTCTGGAAATCTGACCAACATACTGATTGGTATTGGGACATTCCGCATTTAAGCCTGGGTTCCACTGCCCGGCTACTTCTCCCACTACTACTCCCACTTCTTTGCCCCCGCTAAGTAACAGGAAGTAGCCGTTTGAAATCAAACACATAGCCGCCATTTTGAATCTTCATTTGCATAGCATTATGTGACTAATGGTACAGTCTAAAGTCTATAGAAAACATGCCATGTTCAGCATGGAATATGTATCCATGCTCTAATGTCAATGTCTATGTGTTATACATGTTTCAATGACCCAAGTCGCTATATTTCCCATCATGCATTTGGTTTTCATAGATCATTTATACAACCTGTTATATTTATGAAAACATTCTTGCAATTTTCAATAAAAATTTTGCCAAATATTTGTATGTCAGATTTGAACAGAATCTATCCCAGCATGCACTGTAGTAGACATGTGCAATGGCACATGCAACTGCCCTATTGAAGTGGCTACCTCCTGCTACTTGCTCCCGCTAAGTAGTGGGGGCTGAAAGTCCTTGTCTCCTCTTAATATTTATTGGTATCACTGAATCCTTTTTTGATATCACTAGATCCTTTTAGTGATATCAATAATTCATTATAGATATCTTTAAATCAAAATGATAGTGATATCTCTAAATGATTTAGAGATATCCATAAATCATATCTTTGGGTGAAACCGCCGGAAAATGTACAACTCACCTTCAGCATTCCTCGTAAATAACCCAGGTTTCAGACAAAAATAAAGTTCAACCTAACCAAACAGATTGCTAGAATCAATGCAATGCCCAATATACTCGAATTTACCTAGTATTGGCCAAATTGCAGCCTAATTAAGCCTAATTTACTAAATGTGTACAGCTGCCAAACATATATTTTCTGGAAATCTGACCCTTTAGGGACCCTCTGCAATACCTCTGAAAGACAGTTCAGGGATCCTATGGCTCACACCCTTATGTGTTAATTATGAATATTTGTTTCACCACTTTTACCACTTATAATTCATTAAATGATTTATTTGCTCTGGTTTCAGTGCATGGCAATGGTTTCAGCACGCTAAATGACTCTAATGGGTTGAGACCAACAGGTAAATTGAGGCAACTACACTGCCAAGGGTACAACTGCACCACCAAGGACATAACTGCACCACCAAGCCAAAAACTGCACCGCTGAGACCACAACTGCACCAACGAGGGCATAACTGCACTACCGAGGGCAAACTCATTATTCCCCTTGTATATTGTTGTCGGGCGTTATTGAAATGTTGAACAGTTCTACACATTTAGTAAATTCTGCATAATAGGACTGAACATGATAAATACAAGGCATACAAGGATTATCTGTAAATATTTGGTATTGCTTTGAATAAGAAAATGTACTTGGTTATCTTCAACTGTATTTGAATATAATAACATAATATTGACAATATATATTTCATTTGTTCATGAATTAGGGAGATGGCCTTCTGGAATTTAATCCAGGCGTACATACCCAGAATCTATGAAAAGTTATGTTAATCTAAGAGTATGTTAACCAATATACCACTATATGTACCAATTATCTAGTTATCAAAACACTTACCGAAATAAAACTGCTAACACTAATGTCATCAACCCGGAGATGCAAGTGGCAAAGCAGTTTCTTCCCTCCCCCCCCCCCCCTCCTAAATGGTTTCTAACTTAAAATTTTTCTCCTACTTCATCGAAATATTGTATCTGTACTACTATGTATATATATATCTTAGTAATTTCACTCAACTGTTTTTAATAACTTCACAAAGAAATGCAGCTAACACTAGAAACTAGTCTCTAGTCGTAAGTGGCACAGCAGCGTCTTTTCTTCATGTATTTAACTATTATCTGTACATATTATGCACTATACAGGTAACAAAAATTGTACATATTCTGTATATAACAAACTCTGTAAACCTGCATCCTGGGGCAAGTGAAAAGCCCTATTACTGGTACTTGAACTACCCAGTATAAATAAAAGCTTTAAAAAAAAATGTTAGAGTTTATATCTCTCACTTAAAGGTTTAGACTTGTCTCCTCTAAGTAATGGGAAAGCTCTATATCAACAATGGGAAAAGTTCTATATCAACAATGGGAAAAGCTCTATATCAACAATGGGAAAAGCTCTATATCAACAATGGGAAAAGCTCTATATCAACAATGGGAAAAGCTCTATATCAACAATGGGAAAAGCTCTATATCAACAATGGGAAAAGCTCTATATCAACAATGGGAAAGGTCTATATCAACAATGGGAAAAGCTCTATATCAACAATGGGATAAGCTCTATATCAACAATGGGATAAGCTCTATATCAACAATGGGATAAGCCCTATATCAACAATGGGAAAAGGTCTATATCAACAATGGGATAAGGTCTATATCAACAATGGGAAAAGCTCTATATCAACAATGGGATAAGCTCTATATCAACAATGGGAAAAGCTCTATATCAACAATGGGAAAAGCTCTATATCAACAATGGGATAAGCTCTATATCAACAATGGGATAAGCCCTATATCAACAATGGGAAAAGCTCTATATCAACAATGGGAAAAGGTCTATATCAACAATGGGAAAAGCTCTATATCAACAATGGGAAAAGCTCTATATCAACAATGGTTAAAATGTTTAGAATCAGTCTTGTTCCATCTTTTAAAACATGATGGTATCTCAAAATGTTTTTATTACTAATGTTTCTGCGACACATCACAGTAATTATCATATTTTGTCATGGGAAATTTGAAACCTCCTCAGTGTTCTTAAATTCACTTTCTGATGAGTGCTAGAAGAATGATGCTATTGTCATGAATCATGACATGTATATAACATATTATATTACTTTGATACTATTCCGTCCATGTTTATTCATATACAACATAGTTCCTAATTCAGGTGTGTACAGAAGACCTGTACTTTTTACAGAGAATACAGCTTTTACATTAGAGGAGATTATAGTTGAAGCCGAAGGGGCTTGTTTCATATTACATTATCATCACCTA
This sequence comes from Sthenelais limicola, assembly GCA_942159475.1. Classification (NCBI taxonomy): domain Eukaryota; kingdom Metazoa; phylum Annelida; class Polychaeta; order Phyllodocida; family Sigalionidae; genus Sthenelais; species Sthenelais limicola. The sequence continues at coordinate 13,698,563 of OW804094.1, read as the reverse complement.
ATTACCATATTACCTGGTAGGTGTGAACCCCGTGACTTTGGGGCAGACAACTCATGGGTCAGATCACCAGACAATGTACAATTGGCAGCTCTATACATTTAGTACATTCTGCTAAATTTGACGACTGGAATATATTAAAAGATAGGTATATCTGAGTATATTTGGTATTCAGTCAATTCAAAGGATGTATTTGGTTATGTTGAATTGTGTTTCGAGATTTTTGTATGAGATTCAGGTTTTTTGTGAGGGTTTCTGAATGTGAATTGTGCATTTTCTGGAAATTTCACCCTCATATACTACCATTTCAACTCAACTAGTCAACATGTGAAGATGTTTCTTTTATTTGCTAAATATTACTTGTTTGTTTTGTTGGAATAAAGGGAGAGATTTCATCCCGCTGAACCCACCTCATCCCTTCATTGTGTTCCTTCCACCACAACTAGTCCAGCTTCAGTTATGGGTCAGATTTTCAGAAAATGGACAGTCTGCAGTTCTACACATCTTTCAAATTAAAGTACCAGTTCAGCTATCTTAAACTGCATTTTGAAGCTCAATTTTGTCTTAAATTTGGCTTATTTGAGAGGATTGGTGAAGGCGCATTGTACATTTTCTGATAACTTGACCAAGCAGTTCAATTAGAATAATAGGAAATTCAATTTAATTTGGGATATTATTTATTTGCACCAGGAATAGAAGAAAGTTAATTGTAATTCTAATTTGTAGAGGCTGAAAGAAGCTTTTAGAGGCTATTGTTCTACTAAAGATCTGGAGTTGTAAGTCAGTGTAAACCTTTAGAAAACATATATATATGGGTCTGATTTTCAGAAAACTTACAATAGGCAGCTCTACACACTTAGTAAATTATGCTAAATTCAACTGAGAAATGATTAATACTAGTTATATCTGAGTATATTCGGAGTTGACCCACTATGGCGAACAGGCAGTAAATCGACGTGGACTAACGATTAATTATTTAATGTTGAATATCCATGGTTTTCCGCCCACTGCTGTGTCTAACTATACAGACTTTCACTAGTGCTATTTTTTTTCCTAGCGCTACAATAAAGTACAGATACTAATATAGTTGATAGTGTAGATTACATGTTGTACATGCTGTACATGCTGTACATGCTGTCGGGATAAAAGAGGTGAGATGAGATGGGTAAGATGATTTATTTTTACAGTCCAGCTGTAAATAAGATGAAACAGAAACATAAAGAAAACAAACAGAGTGTGAAAGTTGACAAACTATAACAAAGAAAGAGAAGAGACCAGCAGTTCTTGAATATATGATGACATCAACATTGACAGTGTGAAATACTGAGGGAGAATAGAATGATTATAAGAGATATCTATATCAAGGGAGAGGAAGGAGGGGGAGAGGAAGCGGAAAGGACCGATAGTGAGGGGAAAAGGAGGAAGGAATTGTTTCTTTGTTTTAAAGATGTTTATTCAGCAGAGTTAAATTATGCAGTTACACACAATTTCTCATTCGAGGCCGATATGGATAGAAAAATCTTACAAAAGCGCATTCATTTATACACATTTAAAGGGAAAAAAATATCGTTTGTAATTAGCAAAAATAAGACAAAAATTACACAAAAGAGACGCACATATAAAAACCAACACCCGGGCAGCATCCTATTACTACAATCCAAGGAGCATCGCTGGGGTATATCTTTGACAATATACAAAAATATGAAATGATCCAACATGTACGGCTGAAGGAGTAGAGCTGTGGATAAGGAGGGTGAGAAAGAGGGATACTTGGAATATTTAAGGATTACTACTGTCGATCAGGCAAAGTTTGTAATTCAGGGAGATCTGGATGACCTGTGATTTCACAGATGGTTCTGAATATAATAACAATTATATTTCTTTATCCATGATGCAATGTAACTGTGATGATTATCTGGAAATAAAACCATTATACATACATATATGAATCACTTTCTTCTTCCTAGGTAATGTTGATGTTGATGTTAATGTAATAATATTATGATAATAAGCACTTATACTTACGGAAGTAAGTCTTACTCCAACACTTATTTGAGCATGTTGCTGAAACCTACTCAAATGTATTTTATTCATTATTTTATTTTATTCTATTGCTTGCTATGTGTATTTACTATTTAGATGTGGAAGGTCCAGTCAGAAGAACTGTTCCTGAAGAGACCAGAGTCCTATTTGTGATCCGTTTTAGGAAAATGAGTCATAAGTCGAAAAATATGGAATTTGAGATATCACCATATTTGAAAAGAGGACATCAAACTGATTCCAATGATAGTAAACACTAGGACACCCAATAAGTATTTCTATACTTTAAGTTTTATATTATTATTTTTGAAAAAGAAAGATTGCAATGTTTCTGGATGGGTAATTACAAGTAAAGTAACTAAATATACTCCATACGAAGGCCTTCAAAATGCAAGGATATAATGTCCTGAGATTTGTTACATAGATTCATATGACTATAAGTGCTAAACCTTCTAAAAATCAGAGCATTTGAATAAAGAGATCTTATAGAAAAAACACTTTGAAAAATATCAATTTAGCGACTTGTGACTCATTTTACTGAAACACATCACATATATTCACCGAAACTTTTTTCTATTACATGTATCTGATATATCATTTATCAATGGAGCTCATGCATAATTGTGGATCGATAATCCCTTTGCAATGCCTAGTTCATCGAATAGCATAACGCAGAATACCACAGACGGCAATAGACACATCATAAAGCATAATCAAAATGGCAATCGGTGAGTGATTTTACTTCATATTTTCCTAAATCAAGTGATAGGCAAGCTTAGATCAAGGCAGAGAAGAGCAGAATGTTTTATGCCGAGTTTCTCTTTCAATTTCTACATTGTAGGAAAAGTTATATCTCGTTTTATTTTTATTTAAAAACACAATAGTATATACAATGGTGTATAGCCGCGATTAACATTGAATTGTTAAAATGAATGGTTTTATCACATAGGACAGTACTGTACACATTAGGCTTATTGTTACATTATAACCACCTATAGCTGTAATTTACCCACTGTAACAACCCCTGTCTACTCTATTAGATTAGATCAAGTATCACCTTTACATTAATAGCTGGAAACCTGGTAGCTACTCCAGAAGCATATCTACCCTTTTGTCAATCCTTCCTCCTACATGTTATAATTTGGCAAAGCAAATATTTTCAAATCAAATCAACTCAAATCAAACAGTTGTAAATGTGCGTATGTCTGAAAGCAGTTTCGGCAAACATGCTATGTTGCTTCTGGTTTATTTTGACGAAAGGTTTACACTAGTAACCCAACTTCTAACAACTAGATTTACCAAATGAACAGATTTTAAGAGGGAAGAGTTAAATCTATAATACGTATTATTTTTATAATTCTGCAAAGATTAGGTCAATTTGATCCAGTCTTTCAAACACGGTCAAAAAAGATACGGCGAAGAAGTCTGCTCCAACCAGTCTGAACAGAGCAAATCTAGCTAGTAAAGTTGAAGATATCTTCATATTAATATCTTCAATGTGCTCGATGCACTCAGTTCAGTTTGTATCTCTTCATTTCATAGTGGATATTTCTCATGAAAACTACGTTTCGACATGAAAACATAGCTATAAACTTTCATTTCAACTTGCAAAGGATTCTGCCGACAGCCATTTTGGATGTCCGAATCATTTTGGAGAAAAAGTTCTTTTATTTTTATCAATTCTTTGTTACAAAACCAATTTTTGTTCATTAATAATTAGCGCAGTATTTAGTTTGGGTTTAAAACATATTTGTAGTGAACCACAGATTGGTGGGGGTTCACGAGTCAAGGTGTCACAAATAGAAAACCAGACAAACAGGGAAAAATGGGAAAAATTGTAACTGAAAGGAAATCTTTTAACTATGAATTGTTTTAGTTTGACCTGAACATTATGTAATTTATGATAATAGAACAATGTAACTAAAATACTTGAGGTGATATTGTGAAGAGAACTGTATATTGAATAAAAGCTAGTTTTATACATATATTATGTGTGATGTATCTATGATACATGAGTATTGTGTATGATTTACGCCAGGTGGCCTCATTGTCCATTGGCTGACCTCACTGCTGGTCACTCACTCTTCTCATCGACTCCAACCTAACCAGACTTACTTGTGTTACCAGTGAAATTTTTTCTTGGGAAATCTATAGCCTTACAATGCCACATTGTACTGGTTGTGTCCGTATACACAAATGCCCCTGTGGTGTTACGGTATGTATCTACCGAACTGCTGCCATTAAAAAATGCAAAGAATTAGGTGATGAAGAGTTGGAATTTACTACGCACTTGCCTGAGATTGACCCCGGCGATACTGAAGGGGGGATAAACTACTTTTTTTTTTCTTTTTTTTTATTAGAAACGTTTATTAATCGATACACAAAATAATATGACGATATACAATCTATTCTTGCAGAGTACAGTGACATGTGTATAATTGGTAGGAAAAAGTTCTTTTATTTTTATCAATTCTTTGTTACAAAACCAATTTTTGTTCATTAATAATTAGCGCAGTATTTAGTTTGGGTTTAAAACATATTTGAAAGGTTTTATCATATAATATAAAATATATATTGAAAGGTTTTATCACATATGAGAGTCTTATGTACTTATGTACGGTATGTGTCGTGTTGCCAAATTTATTCTTCAGAACCAAGGCGATATTAATGCATATCTTAACCACTTTGCCTTCCTAACTCGGCACGCCGCAGTAGGGAAATTCTCCGACGATAATTATGTCAGTTATGATCGCCTGGTGGTTGACGCTGTATTGGATTCAGACATTCCTGGCTTTATGCCCGGATACATGGTTGCCTCCTCCTTTGCCTTTCAACGTACTGACACCTCTAATCCTTCTGAGATTAATAAGAAGAAATCTACCAAGAAACCGAGGTCTAGAGTACCCGATGGCTTCCCAGATGATTTGTGCTTCTTGTTTAACTACAAACATTGTGATGGGTGCTCCCATGCCCACATTTGCCGTGTTTGCAGGGAATCCCACTGCGCTAAGGATTGCCCAAACAAGAAAACCCCTGGGAAAAATGTGTACAGCTGCCAATTGTACATTTTCTGAAAACCTGACCCTTATAAATCAATGGAGAAGGGACAGGTCAGCAGTAAGCAACACAACACCGCACCTGAAGCTTTGTTCATTATTTGAGCTAATGTTGGCATAGTGCCAGATCTATTTATAGGTATGAGGTATTGCCAAACTCTAGTCTGGAATTATCCACAGTGTGACCATGATAGTGGAACATGTCAAAATCATTATCATTAACCTTCATAAAGTTCAAGTTCATAAATATGGTCCACTATTTCATGTATTTATCTGAGTGAATTAACATGAGACAGAAAACAACTTGGTTTTGCAAACCTATTAATTAGTTGCTCTAATAGCGTTATATAAACTTATAAATCATATAATTATACCCAATGGCACTCTGTTCGGTTTGTAATCGATTGAGACGTTGGGTCAAATCGCAAGACACCCCAAAGGGGTGGAGTGTGATTTGACCCAATGTCGAGATCAATAAGATCAATAAGAACTTTTGCCACCTTTACTCTTAATAGTATTTTACCTTACTTTCCTTCAATATTGTGAATATTTGGCTCAAATAGCACATACACCCCTGAAATCGCATATACATGTATGTAATAAATAGAGATAATAGAACAAGGTGCTAGTAATTGAATATTTATTGGACGAGATTGCGTAGTCCAACAAATATATGAGATTAAAAGTCAAATATAAAATATGAGTCAATTACTAGTACCGAGTTCCATTCACTATTTATCATATGCCCCTAGCATAGACAAATATTGATATATAAACCTTTCTTTTTGGTTTTGAATCGTATTTTTTAAAGTCTTTTATAGACAAAATCTCTTTATTGGAATGTTCTGGCTTTTGGTGAATTGGGGGTTTTTGCCACCTGTACTCATATGAATCCATGTATCAAATTTCAGGACATTGTATTTAATATATCCTTGCATTTCAAAGACCTATATGGAGTATATTGAGCTACTGTACAAACTCCTTTTTTTTTTTTAAAAAAAAATAAGAATATTAAACTTTCAATATAAAACATATTTGTTTGATATAATGTTTACTATCACTGGAATCAGCTTGATCTCATCTTTTCAAATATATTGAAATCTCAAAATTCATTTTGTGACTCATTTTCCTCAAACACATCATAATTATGTGGGTCAGATTTTCAGAAAATGTACAATTCGCCTTCACCAATCCTCTCACATAACTCAAATTAAAGACAGAAATCAGGTTCAAAATGCAGTTTAACATAACAGAACTGATACTTTAATCAATGTGATACCGAATATACTCAGATATTACTGCTATTCTTCATTTGTTAGCCTAATTTAGCAGAATTTCCAAAATGTGTAGAGTTGCCAATTGTACATTTTCTGAAAATCTGACCCATATGGTGGTTCCTTTGCATGAAATTGTGAAACAAAAGTAAATCACACCTTTCTTTAATTTTACTCCTTAATTTTATTCTCGTTGGTATAGTCCACCTCGTACTCCACTCTATACTATTCTTACTATAGTAAAGTTTGACATGTTCCCTAAACTGAATCATATGTGAACATCGATGAGTGAGTAAGCAATGGATATATAAGGTACGAGGCAGTAGCATACCTTGCCACTTCTATGCACTATATACTCCACACACTTTCTATTCCACTCCTGATTCCACTCCTAGTGAGTCTATTGTACCTCATTCCTACTCCAGGACTTGAAGTATTGTCTATCTACAAGCCCCCTATTGCAGGGATTGGATACTACACTTTACACACAGCCACAGCTCAACAAGACCAATATGGCGGTAAATCTTCATATTATTATTGTCACATATATCATGTTACATTATTAGCTAGTTAGACGCGATTTGGTAAGATTCTGGGGGTTTTTTTTGTTACTGTAGACCACGCTTGGTCCTTCTGGCAACTTCCAGTTTAAGTAATGGTGGTTCGGCAGCACCATATAGCGTGGGAACAGTTGGAAATAAAAGTTGTAGAGGTTAGTGAATCTTATTGTTGTTGTAACATTCCCCAGTTGAATCTTACCAAGTCGCGTCTAAAAGCACTAATACCCTCGGGTTTGGATAGTCTAAGTGGCCTGTTGCCTGGCTACGCCCCTCAAATTGTCCACCAGGCAACAGACCACTTAGACCATCCAAAAACTCAGCCATTAATGCTATATTGAGAAAGGGAATTATATTAGCCTTCCCTATCAGTTTACACTGATACTCACTTGTAGCAAATCTTTATAGCAATGGACCTTAGACGTAGCTGTACAATAGCCAAACATTTGTTTTCCCAGACTTTATGATATCAGGGTCATATCGTATCATATATGGGTCAGATTTTCAGAAAATGTACAATTGGCAGCTGTATACATTTAGGAAATTCTGCTAAATTAGACTGCAATTTGGCCAATACTAGGTAATATCGAGTATATTCTGCATTGCATTGATTCTAGCAATCTGTTTGGTTAGGTTGAACTGTATTTTGAACTTTATTTTCATCTGAAATTTGGGTTATTTGAAGAGGTTGGTGAAGTTGAATTGTACATTCAATGAAAATACTGCTACTTCCATATAGAAGGGAGTAGCAACGACTCATTGACTGAACTAAAATATCCGCAACTGGGACTTAATTTAGCCACTGCATGCCAGGTGACAATGCAGTACTGTTGTCAGCAATAGTACCACATAATAGCCCAGGTAGTTTGATTGACCTTTACCATAGTCGTCTAAGAGCATACTTGTGATGCACTTATATTAAATAGTTGGCACTAGTAGTAGTAGTGGCATTACTTTCAACTATATGCCATCCGCGCATATTGTTCGTTGCTACTCCCTTGTATATACCTCCATGATAATATAACTAATCTACAATTACTTTTAATTCTGACCCAGTCCCTGTAGTTAAGTAACATACTGGAATACCTGGACTCATATTCAGATGTATGGCTCCTATTTGTATAAATATTATACACGCAAATATTTAAATACCAATAAATAATGTTTTCCCAGCCACATCAAGCATAGTAGGACCCAGCTTATGAATAACTTGTTAGTACTAGGTTAGTGGTGATTTTTTTTTGCTGGGGGGGGGGGGGGGGGGAGGGGTGGCAGGGGCTGAAGTTATAAAAGAGACTTAGTGATATTTTGTGATGGTCACTCACTATATTAAAGTATGTAAAGTTGGTTAGATATCACTCCATAGCTCAGATATGCATGGATATATTCAGATTTGCCTCTGCCATTATCCTGACATAGTACAATGTCAGATGGAGTGATAATAAAAACCTATTAACATTACATCCGCATAACTACTTACCCAGTAGTACAACTGGGCGAACTAAACTAAACTAACTGAATCTAAAAAGCTGATCGTATTATATCATATTATTATATTATACTCACCTTGCTATTAACGTGTATTATCATGTCCTATTGAATGCGTTAGTTAGTTTGCTAGTTAATCTTTTTAACCTGTTAAAAAATGTAGAATGCAACAGGAGGTAGAAGGCCACACATGTTCTCAAATAGAAGTCTTGGGCACTCTCAGTTAACATCGGTCAAAATCCAGAAACATACCCGCGAGGTTATAGGGGAAGTTGGGGAAGTCTTAGGCTATTCTGTTCAGTTCTGTTTTCAAACTAGTGGAAAACCCCTTTGACCCTATCAAGAATGTTCCAACACAAAATGGACCAATACAGACATGGTAGTTAGTAGGCCTAGATACTAATAAATCACAAAAAGAGGTAATCCAGAAATACAGGCAATCCCAAAACAAATTTAGAAAGAAATTGCAAGGCGATAATATGAGATGAAAATCCAAAGGTAAAATGAATGCCAAACCCCGCACCCATATTTTGAAAAATGCATACAATTTATCTTCTTATTTTTCTTTATTTTGAAAATGATATTGTACTTCTATGTTGGACAGAGTCAGACATGTGTAGCCTTTTAGATCAAGATTTACATCAGCCTCTTAAAGATATATGCGGGTGTTCAATGAAAAAAAATTGTCCAGTGACATTTTCAGAAAACCTTCAGGGATTGTACCTTACTACATAAGAAATAAAAAAAAAAAAAAAAAAAGTATTTACCATTTTGGATTTTACAATCGCTGGAAAATAACAGTGCTTTAGTATGAAACTCAATGGAAAATGTGGTATTTTTTCACGTTTTACTACATTGATTCATTCATTACTTCATATTGTCCACTGATTTTTTCGCCAAATTCTCTACACATATATATGAGGTCATATGCTACACATCTATTGAAAAAAAAGATATGTCACCAGGGTCAAAGAAAACTTATGGTCATTTGAAGTTGACCACATCACCCAAATTTACTAATCAAGCAGCATATCAATGAAAATGAATCTTAAAAAACTCAAAACAGCTGTAATAAAAAGAAAACCTGTAGATATTAGAACTCATGCACAAATACATCCCAACTTATGATAATAAGGAAATATTTCAGAGAAAAATAGGAGCTGCTAGGTGGTGTCTGTGTTGACACGCACATATATCTTTAAAAACTTTTTGTCTTGAATGTTGCAGGACTGTTTGAAGAAAGCTGACCTTGTTGAGGTGAAAAGCATGAACAACCCTCCCGTGAATGTGAAGGAGATAATGACCATCACACTGATGATCCTGGGCCATTCTGAACAAGAAGCTCAGGTGGGGCAAATAGGATTACTCTATCATTATAAGGGCATACAATATAGTTTCTTAATCTGTCTGAACCAACATGAATATGAATATGTCCTAGGGAGATATTATCCTAGGGGCATATTGCCCTAGGGGTATATTGTCCAGGGGGATATTGTCCAGGAGGATATTGTCCTAGAGGGATATTGTCCTAGGGGTATATTGTCCTAGGGGTATATTGTCCTAGGGGTGTATTGTCCCAGAGGTATATTGTCCAGGGAGATATTATCCTAGGGGGATATTTTCCAGGGGGATATTGTCCTAGGGGGATACTGTCCTAGGGGGATATTATCCAGGGGGATATTGTCCCGGGGTATATTGTCCCAGGGGGATATTGTCCTAGAGGTATATTGTCCTAGGGGGATATTGTCCCAGGGGTATATTGTCCAGGGAGATATTATCCTAGGGGGATATTTTCCAGGGGGATATTGTCCTAGGGGGATACTGTCCTAGGGGGATATTGTCCCAGGGGTATATTGTCCAGGGGGATATTGTCCAGGGGGATATTGTCCAGGGGTATATTGTCCAGGGGGATACTGTCCTAGGGGGATTTTGCCTTTGGGGGATAATGTCCTAGGGGGATATTGTCCAGGGGGATTCTGTCCTAGGGGGATATTTTCCAGGGGGATTTTGCCCTTGGGGGATAATGTCCTAGGGGGATATTGTCGAAGGGGATATTGTCCAGGGGGAAATTGTCAAAAGGGATATTGTACAGGGGGATATTGTCCCAGGGGTATATTGTCCTAGGGGTATATTGTCCTCTGGGGATATTGTCCAGGGGGATTTTGCCCTAGGGGGATAATGTCCAGGGGGATAATGTCCAGGGGGATATTGTCCTAGGGGTATATTGTCCAGGGGTATATTGTCCAGGAGAATATTGTCCTATCCAAGTTAAAGGGACAATTTCCAGTGTACTGCAATGCTACTCTAGACAACTCTGTATTTTTATTGCACCCGACCTTTTGCACCCCTCAAATGGAACTTGCATATAATAAAGGAGCAAGCAATTAAAAATAAAAAAAACCTTCCTGAAGAAGAAGTCATGTGAACTCCGAAACGTTGGTATCTAATTGAATAAACTACCTCAGCGCAATATATTATCCTCCACTTGTCTTTATTACAGTTTTGGTGTTAATAATAACTTTGAATAAATAAAACTTGTTTTCCAGGAGTGGAGATATGCAATGAAGGTGATAAGTTCCCATGGGTTTCTGGAGCAGATGGCAGGAGCTGACGTAAGTAAACTGGATGCGGCATTAGTTGAGGGAGCCAAGAAGCGTATGGAAAATATTGAGCTAGCCAGACTCAGCAGTGTGTCGCTAAGTGCTGCAGCCTTTGGCAAATGGGTGAGTTGTTGATAACAGTTCAATACCGATTGGTATTGGGACATGTATTCCACATTTAAGCCTGGATTCCACTGCCCGGCTACTTCTCCCGCTACTACTCCCACTTCTTTGCTCCCGCTACTTTAGAAGTAACAGGAAGTAGCTGTTTCAAATCAAACATGTATGAATAGGGGATTTACATAGCGGCCATTTTGAATCTTGATTTGCATGGCATTATGTGAGTCTATAGAAAACATGCCATGTTCAGCATGGAATATTTATCCATGCTCTAATGTCAATGTCTATGTTTTATACATGTTTCCATGACCCAAGTCCCTGTATTTCCCATCATGCATTTGGTTTTCATAGATCATTTATACAACCTGTGATATTTCTGAAAACATTCTTGCAATTTTTGATAAAAATGTTGCCAAATATTTGTATGTCAGATTTGAACAAAATCTATCCCCGCATGCACTGCAGTAGACATGCGCAGTGGCACGTGCAACTGCCTTATTGAAGTGGCTACGTTCCGCTACTTGCTCCCGCTTCTAAAAGTAGTGGGAGCTGAAAGTCCTTGTCTCATCTTGACCAAGCGCAACCGCCCCCGCCCCCTATAGGGCGGATTTAGACCACCTTTAAACCTCCTTTCGTTGCTCCATTACCCCTGGTATTCTCAGTTAGACAGAACTCACACCCATCGACCTGTTTTTTATGTTTTCCCATCTAAATGGGTACCATTACATCATCTGAATGGCAAGTTTTGTTCCTCTTCATGCCTTTTTAGGGGACGACTTATGTATAATCTGGTACAGGAAAGTTGCAATTTTAAATATAAAGATTGGTTTAGAATCCCACCCCTGTCGGAGCTCTCATACACACTGCACCTTCACTCACACACTACACTCACTCACCAGCCACTGCCCCTCCCGCTGCCTGCCACTGCCTACCACTGCCTGCCACTAGTGTGTGTGTAGCCTTGCCTCAAGGCTACACACACACTAGGCAGGTAGGCAGTCAGGTATCAAACACTAACACATGGGAGGAGTGAAGGATGGGTGGTTGGTGGGCATGCAGTGTCATTCAAGGTGAGAAAAATGACAACTATAAGAACAAAAACAGACAATAAAATAAGTAGAGCAAGCAAAAGTACTAGCGGGTAGAATTTCTGGATAATTTTCTTTGTATCACTGAATCCTTTTTTGATATCACTAAACCCTATTAGTGATATCAATAATTCATTATAGATATCTTTAAATCAAAATCATAGTGATATCTCTAAATGATTTAGAGATATCCATAAATCATATATTTGGGTGAAATTGCTGGAAAATGTACAAGTCACCTTCAGCATTCCTCATAAATAACCCAGGTTTCAGACAAAAATAAAGTTCAAAATACAGTTCAACCTAACCAGATTGCTAGAATCAATGCAATGCCCAATATACTCAAATTTACCTAGTATTGACCAAATTGCAGCCTAATTTAGCCTAATTTACTAAATGTGTACAGCTGCCAAACGTACATTTTCTGAAAATCTGACCCATTAGGGGACCCTCTGCAATGCTTCTGAAAGACAGTTAAGGGACTCTACAGCTCCCACCATCTTGTGTTAATTATGAATATTTGTTTCACCATTCTTACAGTAGTATTGACTTATAATTCATTAAATGATTTATTTGCTCTTGTTTCAGTGCATGGCATTGCTTTCAGCACGCTAAATGGCTCTAATGGGTTGAGTCCAACAGGTAAATTAGGGCAACTGAACCACCAAGCCCACAACTGCACCACCAAGCCCACAACTGCATCACCAAGCCCACAACTGCACCACCGACTGCACAATTGCACTACCGACGGCACACTCATTATTTCCCTTGTATATTATTGATTAGGACGTTATTGAAATGTACAATCAACAATTCTACACATTTAGTTTATTCTGCTTAATATGATAAATACAAGGCATACAAGGATTATCTGTATATATTTGGTATTTCTTTGAGTAAGAAAATGTACTTGGTTATCTTCAACTGTATTTGTATATAATAGACTAGGCAACAGAGGAGAAAATTCTCAATCCTAGGACCATTTTTTAGTGCAAAGGTGCACCAGCACTTTTCTGGATAATTTGGGTGTGCTGAACACGACAATCACTGTTGCCTAGCTGAAATATGACTCCTTCCGTGTCAAAAATCAAAAACAAAAATGGTCACCATTCATTTTAATAATAACATAATATCGACAATATCTATATTTTATTTGTTTATAAGTTAGACAAAAAGGGGATGGCCTCATGGAATTTAATCCAGACCTACCAGGGCATACCTAGAACCTATGAAAAGTTATGTTATACAAACTACTATACAGGTCTATATCAACAATGGTTAACATGTTTGGAGTCAGCCTAGTTCCATCTTTTAAAACAAGATGGTATCTCAAAATCCATGTTTTAGTTACTAATTTTTCTGTGACACATCACAATAATTATCATATTTTGTTAAGGGAAATTTGAAAACTTCAATGTTCTTAAATTCACTTTCTCATGAGTGCTAGAAGAATGATGCTATTATAATGTACTTTATTGTAACATGTTTACGTTTACTGTTTCTGCATTTATAATATATGTGATGTGGTCGCAAATTTTATATTATACAAAGCGATTTTTTCACAGGATGTCTTTGTTGGAATGTTTGCATTTTTAGGGTGCTTAACCCTGCTTGCAGAATGAATACATTTACCAAATTTCAAGATAGTGTATCAAATATATCCTTGCCTTTTTAAGGTCATCCTATAGAGTATATTTAGCTACTTTATTATTAATTGTCCTCCCAACAATTTTGCAAACTTTTTCTGTCAAATATGAAAATATCAACTTAAAAATATTCAGTAGTTTAGTATACAGCAGCAGGACGAAAACCTTGTACGTTTTGTAAGACGCCTGTTCTCGCGTCCAACGCTGGAGAAGCTGTCAAAATAAAATCGTCAAAAAAAAAATTTAAAAAAATATAGAAATATTCATAAGACGTCCTTATGTTTACTATCATTAGAATCGGCCTGATCTCATCTTTTCAGATATGGTGATATCTCAAAATCGATTTTTTGCGACTCATGACTCATTTTCCCAAAACACATCACATATTTGTTGTCGCCTAATATATCGCTTTATTGTATAACAAATGTCTTCTTCTCATTCAAGAACACATGTAAACTCTATAGTTTGACTCATACAAGTATAATATGATTGATTGTTAACTAAGACTTAACTTTCAGTTTGAGATGTAAAAGTTGCGCTGTATTGCTCGATTAGATGCTCCTATGATGTAAAAGTTGTGCTGTACTGCTCGATTGATTTATCAGATTAATTAATTAAATTAATCATCCTTTTTTAGTCATTTTATTCCTAAGTCACTTACTTATTTAATTTGTTTTACTAGATTTTTTCCAAATTCTAGCTAATTCTGGTAACAGCCGGAAGAAATGGTACCTCGTTGTATCATAGTGTGGTATGTTAATCTATTAAATTTTTTGTCTTTTTTACTTACACAACACTCAACTGTACTCATTTTCATACTCAAATAAAAAACTTATCTTTTCACAAATCATGATGTATATAGTATATTACTTTGATACGGTTCCGTCCATAGAACCATTTATTTATTGATATACAACATATATGTATAGTTCCTAATTCAGGGGTATACAGAAGATCTGTACTTTGTACAGCTATTACTCATTTTACATTAGAGGGTCAGATTGTCAGAAAATGCACAATCGGCAGCTCTACAAATTTGGTAACTTTTGTTAAATTAGACAGAAAAATTATAAATAATGGGTGTATCTGAGTATCTTTGGCATTGTGTTGGTTAAAGGAATATCTTTCATTGTGTTAAACTGCATTTTGAACGTCACTTTTCACTTAAATTTAGGTTATTTGAAAGAATTGGTGAAGGTGAATTGTACATTTTCTGACAATCTGACCCTAGAGGAGATTATAGAGGGGCTTGTTTCATATCACGTTATCATCACCTAATTACCATATTACCTGGTTGCTTTGGGGCACACAACTCATGGGTCAGATCACCAGAAAATGTACAATTGGCAGCTCCACACATTGAGTAAATTCTGCTAAATTCGACTGGAATAATGATAGATACTAGGTATATCTGAGTATATTCGGTATTGGGTCAATTCAAAGGATGTGTTTGGTTATGTTGAATTGTGTTTTGAGTCTGGTTTTTGTATTAAATTTGGGTTATTTGGGAGCGTTTCTGAATGTGAATTGTGCATTTTCTGGAAATTTCACCCTCATATACTACCATTTCAACTCAACTAGTCAACATGTGAAGATGTTTCTTTTATTTGCTAAATATTACTTGTTTGTTTTGTTGGAATAAAATGGAAAGTTCATCCCGCTGAACCCACCTCATCCCTTCATTGTGTTACATCCAGTCCAGCTTCAGTTATGGGTCAGATTTTCAGAAAATGGACAATCTGCAGTTCTACACATCTTTCAAATTAAAGTACCAGTTCAGCTATCTTAAAGGCAAACGCTACTATTCACTGCCACGCCCCCCTTTTCCATGTACCAAATATGCGGGCATTTTACGGACTTTTCCTTTAGCATTGCAGTCTATGAGAAAACGGCCCATTTCTTCACATTTTATAGAATAAAACAAACAATTAATGGCTACTCCTATTGTCCCAAAATTTTCTACACATATAGTTTAGGTTATATACTACAGATAAAAAGGAAAAAAAATACATGTCATCGCGTTTAAAAAAAAGTTGTAGCTGTCTGAAATAAACATGTTTGGGAAATACTGCTAGCTGTGGGTACTCTCAGTTGTACCCATTTACTATGCAAGTCTATTGGGGAATGCTGCATTTTTCTTTCACGGTTTTGGGACTAAAACAAAAACGGAAACTCCTATTGTCCCAAGATTTTCTACACATATAGTGCAGGTAATATTCTAAATATATAAAGGAAAAAAATGTATGTCATCACGTTAAAAAAAATAATTGTAGCTGTCTGAAATAGACATGTTTAGGAAATATAGAACACTTTGAAAGCAGCAGATTTTTGAGTTGTTAGCCATGTTTCAACGCTCTATAATTCAGAAACGAGCACGGCGACCCATTATTTTTTTTCCAGTTTTATGAACCCACATACTTCAAGAATCATGTACTAAAGTATCAGAAAAATGACATTTAATTTTGATGGGGAGAAAAAAAATTGTTTTTATAAAAAAAAAGTGAAAAATAGTGCGTTTTTTCGAGTTTTTAATTTAAAATTTGCATCAGGTATTTGTTGTTTTCAGAATAGAAATAACAATTCACTTTATAAAAAAGAGGCATAGAATTATTGGCCAAACAATACTCTCTCCAAAACTGTTAACTATACTTAAATTGAGTGAATATAAATAGCAAATATGAACTATCAAGTCGAGGTACTGAAAAATGAGTCCCCCTTTTGGTCCTCATTGGTTATTTTGATATACCAAATTTTGAAGCACTGTAATTTAAAAATGAGCACGGTGACCCATTGATTTTTTTCCATCTTTATGACCAGAAACACTTCAAGAATCAAATACCAAAGTTTCAGAAAAATGACATTTATTTTCATTTTCCACTAGATAGTAGCGTTTGCCTTTAAACTGCATTTTGAAGCTCAATTTTGTCTTAAATTTGGCTTATTTGAGAGGATTGGTGAAGGCGAATTGTACATTTTCTGATAACTTGACCAAGCAGTTCAATTCGAATAATAGGAAATTCAATTCAATTATTTATTTGCACCTAAGGGTGGCGTACAAATAGAAGCCATACTTCTGAATTAATAGGGGATTTGCATAACCGCCATTTTGAATCTTGATTCGCATGGAATTATGGGAGTAATGGTACAGTCTAAAATCT
Source organism: Sthenelais limicola (assembly GCA_942159475.1). Lineage (NCBI taxonomy): Eukaryota > Metazoa > Annelida > Polychaeta > Phyllodocida > Sigalionidae > Sthenelais > Sthenelais limicola. The sequence continues at coordinate 13,681,539 of OW804094.1, read as the reverse complement.
ATAGAAATCATACCATCTTTAGCATGGAATATTCATCAATAATCTAATGTCAATATACATGTGCTATACATGTTTACATAACATAAGTCTCCACCTTACCCATCATGCATTTGGTTTTCATAGACCATTTATACAATTTGTGATATTGGTGAGGGAGAGTAGGATGATTATATGGGTCAGATCGTCTAGGAAAGCACAATTGACAGCACTTGTCTTGCCTTAGATATGGTTTATTTGAGACGACTGGTGAAGGCGAATTGTACATTTTCTGAAAATCTGACCCATAAGAGATATCTAAATCAAGGGAGAGGGAGGAGGGGGAGAGGTAGAGGGAAGGACCGATAGAGAGGGGAAAAGAAAGAAGGAATTGAAAGAGTAGAGCTGTGGGAGGTGGGAGAGGGAGGCCTTGGAATACTTAAGGATTACTACCATTGATCAGTCAAATTTTGTAATTCAGGGAGATCTGGAAGATCTGTGATTTCACAGATGGTTCGGAATATAATAACAATTGTATGTCTTTATCCATGATGCATTGTAACTGTGATGATTTTCTGGAAATAAAACTATTATACATACATACATAAATCACTTTCTTATTCCTAGGTAATGATATTATGACAATAAGCACTTATACTTACGTAAGCATGTGAGTCTTGCTTCAACACTTATTTGACCATACTGCAAGGCTAACTAGCCCACACCATGTTTGTGAAACCTACGCAAATGTATTTTATTCATCATTTTATTTTACTCTATTCTTTGCTATGTGTATATTTACTATTTAGATGGAGAAGGTCCCGTCGGAAGAACTGTCCCTGGCCGAGACCAGAGTCTAATTTTTCATATAAACCTTATGTACATCAAAATGAAAATAAAGTTTCAATATATATCCAAAATATGCGCTTGACTGGCCCCTTTTCCAACTGTCACAGATGTATTTAATTTTGAATCAAAATGTTTCCAAACCAAAGCACCAAAACCTTTTTTATTATCAGGGGTGGTGTGGAGAGCCGTCCCGGTGCTGCCACCTCGTGGCTATATTGTTAACCAAAGAAACATTTGCTCTGTACTATTCTTCATACACTGTCTTGGACCCAACATATGGCTTGCAACATACCTCGTGTTATTGTTATCATTCTAAAGGTATTCTGAGAATACAACATGGTGTCAGAAGTGGGATTCAAGAAAGGAATGAACATCTAGGAGACCTAGAGAAACAAGGGGAAGCAAGCAAGCAACTGTAGGTACTGTTTGTATTGATGACAGCTGATGATAGCTCCATATACCCATCATAACAACATGCATGCCATGTGCTTCTAGAACTTTCATGCATATGTGCCTATAGAACTTTCTACTCCATTTCCTTGTGATTGCAACTGACTTTCTTGAATCAGAGGTATATTATATGAACTGTTAGTAGATCTGAGATCTTTGCAATTCTCTAAGCCATATCTGTGTCAACCCCTACCTATCATTATGGATGTTCCAACAGTGAAGCCACCAGGGACCTTAGTAGTTGATAGGGGGAATCCATCTCATTCATGGAACATTTGGAAGAGGTCATTTGGGATCTATCTTAGAGCCACAGGCATGACCAATAAAGCTGATGACAGGAAAATAGGGCTCCTATTAAACCATATTGGGGAAAATGGTATTGACATTTTTGAAAATTTCACCTATTTACCTGAAAGGGAGAACCCTGCAGGTGGGGACAGACTGCCTGAGGAGGATAAGGAGAAATATGATGTTATTGTTGGAAAATATACTGAGTATTTTGGAAAACGTGACCCCCAACTGATGCTAAGGGAGCAATATTGGTACCATTTGAAGAGGGAAGCAGGCCAGTCACTGGAAAATTGGGTGTTGAGTGTAAGAAAACATGCGCAGAGTTGTAAATTTCCGGTGGACTATCTTGAGCATGCCGTACGAGATAAGCTAACTTTTTCGTGCTCCGATGAAATTTCAAAGGCCAAAATCTATGATGCGGATGCGACCGTCACGCTGGACCGTACCATTGAGATATTGTACCAACGAGAGACGACGAGGTATGAGTTGCAGGAAACAAAAAGCTCGAAGATTGATAAGGTACAGCAGAAGCCGATCAAGAAACCCAAGAATCCGAAGTCCAGCAAACCCTCCGGCAATAGCATCAAGTGTGGTTATTGTGCGGGCACACACGAGCGAGGAATTAAGAACTGTCCTGCGGCCAAGGCAGTATGCTACCATTGCCAAGGCAAAGGCCATTATTCCTCAGTGTGCAAGACCAAGAATGCGAAGGTGCACAACCTCACTGAGGAGAGTAAATCTGACGATGAATCCTGGAGCAACGCATTTTGTGGAGCAGTGGAAACCTCTCGTAATAAGCACCCTGCTGACCAAGGATGGTACATAAACCTCACAACTGGCGATGAAAAGCTGTGTTGGTTTATAGATTCAGGAGCTGAGGTGACAGTCATGTCAGAGAAGTTCTACAGGAAATCCTATGGGAAATTGGAGACTCCTGGAAGGAAACTCTTCGCCTTCGGAGAAGTTCTGTTGAATACTGTTGGACGAGCGAAAATGCAGCTACGCAGTGACCATACAACGATCACAGAAGATGTGTACGTCGTCAAAGAAGACAATAAACTCCTTCTTGGACAACCAGCTATCCGGAAACTTGGACTGATTACCAATATTCCCGGAGCCTTTAGCATCCGTGCTGTGAGCACAGCGAAACAGCCCAACCGAGGTGATATTCAGGAGGCTGCTGCCCCACCTACACTGAATACGAAGGAGGATGTTGTTTGTGCATACCCCCAGCTTTTCAAGGGTCTGGGAAAACTGAAAGGGCAATATACCATTAAGCTCTGCAAAGACGCCAAGCCGTTTTGTCTCTTCACTCCACGCAGAGTGCCTCTGCCCCTTATGGACAAGGTGAGGGAGGAGATCGATAAACTGGTATGTCAGGAGGTAATACAGGCCGTTGATGAGCCAACTGATTGGTGTTCACCGATAGTAGTCGTCCCCAAGACTGATGGCAATGTGAGGCTGTGTGTCGATCTCACAAGATTAAACCAGGCCGTACAACGCGAAGTTCATGCCATGAAGCGAGTCAAAGAAACCTTAGGGAAAATATCATCTGGGTTCATCTACTCAAAGCTCGACGCAAATTCAGGGTTTCACCAAATTGAGCTAAGTCCGGAAAGTGCAAAGCTAACTACATTCATAACTCCGTTTGGGCGTTATATGTACAAACGTCTACCATACGGGATCTCATCTGCTCCAGAACACTTCCAAAAGCGTATGGATAAAGAGTTAGCAGGGCTGGAAGGGATTCTTTGCCACATGGATGATATCCTGGTGATAGGGCGGAGTAAGGAAGAGCATGACAAAAGACTTGATGCGGTACTACGAGTTCTTGACAGAGCTGGGCTAACACTAAATCTGGCCAAGTGTCTGATCGCGCAAAATGAACTTAAATATCTTGGACAGATAGTTGATGGAAATGGATTGAGGAAAGATCCATCTAAGGTCAAAGCCATAGTCGACATGCCAGAGCCTGAAGATGTGCCAGATGTCAGGAGGTTGCTCGGCATGGTGAACCAACAGTCAAAATTCATACCAAACCTAGCGGAGCTGACGGAGCCTATCAGAGCCTTGCTCCAAAAAGACTCCCATTGGACATGGGACAAGCCACAACAAGAAGCCTTCAGAGGCCTGAAGGAAGAAATCATATCTGAGAGAGTTCTTGCGTTATACTCACCGAAAAAGGAGACCATAGTCTCAGCTGATGCAAGCAGCTTCGGGTTGGGTGCAGCGCTACGTCAAAGGCAGGATGATGGAAACCTGAGAGTTGTAGCTTATGCAAGCCGCTCTATGACTAATACGGAATGCCGTTATGCTCAGATTGAGAAGGAAGCTCTCGCCACAACGTGGGCTTTAGAACATTGGAGCGATCTTCTTGTTGGTATGAGGTTTGAAATCGAGACTGATCATAAACCACTCGTCCCTCTCTTCTCAACAAAGCTAATTGACGAGCTGCCAATTAGGATACAGAGGTTCAGAATGAGGCTTATGAGGTATGATTACCAGATATGTCATGTTCCAGGAAATGACCTAGTAGTTGCGGACACACTATCACGTGCACCACAGAGTGAGGCAGATAATGAGGAACTACAAGAGGCAACTGAAGCGTATGTCAATGCTGTTCTGGTCTGTCTACCTGCATCAGACCAACGACTGGAAGAGATCCGGAAAGAAACAAGCAACGATGACACATTGAAAGTAGTGGCTTACTATGTGGAACATGGATGGCCCAGGGAGAAAACAAAGGTACATGGAGAGATAGCCAAATACTGGTTTGAGCGAGGAAACATAAGCCTGCATGATGGTCTACTAATGCGGGGCCATCAACTGGTTATTCCACAAGTGCTGAAAGTGGACATCCTTTGCCGACTCCATGACGGTCACCAAGGGATCACCAAGACCAAACAGAATGCTGCATCTTCTGTATGGTGGCCTGGTATTACAAGAGACATTGAAATATCTGTCAGAGACTGTATGAAATGTGAGAAGTTCAGACGAGAACGTGTTGAACCAATGAAGGGAACTGAGTTTCCTGAAAGGCCCTGGAGTATGGTGGGGTCAGACTTTTTCTGTTACAATGGAGACATGTTCCTACTCGTGGTTGATTATTACTCTAGGGACATAGAAGTGTGTGCAGTGAGCAAAAATGTCAACACAGCGGAGTCTATCTCCAAGCTTAAGAAAGTATTCGCTCATCATGGTATCCCAGATGTGTTCATGAGCGACAACGCACCACAGTATGCATCTAAAGAGTTCGAACAGTTTGCAGAAAATTGGGGTTTCACCAACACTACATTGTCACCGAGATATGCCCAATCCAACGGAGAAGCGGAGCGAGCTGTTCAGTTATTGAAAACATTCCTCAACAAGTGCTCTGATGAGTACCTCGCACTACTGATGTACAGGAACACACCACAGTATAATGGCTTCTCCCCTGCACAACTAAGCATGGGAAGGAGGCTTAAGACAAGGGTGCCATGCCATCCAGAGGAATTGTTGCCCAGTACCCCGGATCCTATTCTTCTGAGGAGGAAGGAGAAACAGTATAGGGCGCAGATGAAAATAAATTACGACAAGCGACATCGCGTAAAGGAAGCAAATGAACTTTCCCCAGGCGATAAGGTCTGGCTACCTGACCTGAAAACGAATGGTCAAATAGTGGGAAGAGCCCACACCCCGAGGTCATATGTAATTGCCACCCCCCGTGGCATTGTTAGACGCAACAGGAGAATGACCAGGAGGCAGGGTAACGAAGAACAACTACCTAAGATAGACATGAGTAAACCAATAACATTGGAGGAAGTTCCACCTATGAGGCACTGGGAAAAAGAAGAGCAGGTGCCGGAACCTCAGTCACAACCCGCTGAGCGTGAAACAAAACTGACTGAACCAGAGACTGAGACTCGCTCGGAGTCCACCCCTCAGCGAAGGTCCAACAGGGCTAGAGTGCCCACCAAAAGACTCATTGAAGCGATGTGAAGGAACTTTCAATCATATATACCAATAGTCTACCTCTAGAACTGTTACCATTGATTTGAGATTATTATCTTTAAGAAGTTATCAAAAGTTACTCAGTAGTTGATAATTAGTTGTTATACTATATAACCTGAACATTCTAATCTTATACTGCCAAAGCCTATGATCTGATGACTAAGTCAAATAATGAATCTCTACCAATAGTTAACTTGCTATCTTAAAAAGGGAGATGTGGAGAGCCGTCCCGGTGCTGCCACCTCGTGGCTATATTGTTAACCAAAGAAACATTTGCTCTGTACTATTCTTCATACACTGTCTTGGACCCAACATATGGCTTGCAACATACCTCGTGTTATTGTTATCATTCTAAAGGTATTCTGAGAATACAACAGGTGGTACCAGAAGCAGGTCTGGGGGGCACACTTGAGGTCCGAATCTTCTGAATTTGCCTGTTTGGAATGTCATTGCAATGCATAACAGTTAATTTGCTTAATGACAATGAAATAAAGCCCCACAACTATAAGTTGTCTAACAAAAATGACAACCCAATTTTCTTGCTTCACAAAAAACCTTTTTGAGAAAATAAAATTGACAATTAACAATTAACACATTTTTTAGGTGCTCCGATCATGGCGGCTTGAGTAGAACTGGCTCGAACAGGTGAAGCGGCCAAGGTCAGGTGATGTCTGCGTCAACATCCAGTTTAGATATATTCCCGTATATAATATATATGTCAACATATAGGTTTATTTTGTCCAGACTTAGATTTTACATGTTTCCTTTGGGAAACAGAAATAACTGAAAATAATGAATTGTACAAATTATGAACAAATCATAACTCTAAACTGTTCAGTGTCACTGATTCTTGTTTGAATACCAATTTTGAGACCGTCTGAAATTTAGGACCCTTTTGAGACATTCTGAGTCTAAAAATGCTTTTTGAATAGAGGCCCTGAAACAACAAGGCAGTTGACACTGGAAAAGGGTACTAACAGTAACTCTTATATAAGCATATTTTACAGCAAAATAAATTATGTGATAGAAAGTAAGTAAAATAGTTTAATGTTAAAAGATTTGTGTGAAAAGTTAAAATAAAATACAGGGTTATTGGGAGTGTTGTACATGTAGAGTCAGCGATTTTAAGGAAAGTGCAAATTCCGGCAGTGTATTTGGTCCCTACCGCACCCGATGTGCATTCAAAAATCTGCCACTGCATGCAGAAGTGCATCTGACCAGTCACATATGTGCAATCCTCTCAAAAAAGCAGTTTTGCACCTGGTTTTGAACCTGGTGAAACGTGCATCATGTGATGCACTTCAAAATGCATATCAAAGTTATGAATCTAAATCGGATGTATATGCTCTAGCTGCATGCAGTTGAAATAATATATCAAGTGATGGACATGTAAATACTTGTACTGTTGATTAATATTTGGGCCTTTACTGCATTGTAAAGAATTGGAATCTTTAGATCCAAGATCCGACCTATTTAGCCCTGATCATGGTCGGGGCATGCACGCCACACATGGCCTGGCCAGGAGGGAGGGGGAGATGAGCCACTCTGGGCTCACCCCACCTCCCCCAGCCCGACCCAATTACTTATACACTGCTCTGGGTTTATCAAGAGGGGGGAAGGGCTAAGAGGGAGGGGGGCCGGCACGAGCCTTGGGATCCATGAGTAAGGGGTGGGAGGGGGAAGGCTGGGGAGAGGGATCCAACTTGCGTGCACTCCATTTATGGTCTCTGCCTGGGGAGCAGAGGTCGGCGTGTGGGCAAGGGAGATCCCCTCTCCCTCAACCAATTAGAGGGAAGGGGAAGAGCTAGTGGAATATTTCCTGGGTTTGATTGTATGAATTATTCATGATTTTGGAGTATAAAATAAAGTGACTACTCGGACCTAGGTACTGGCTGAGTCACCACCGCCTAGGCCGAATCCAGACGAACTACAACCTCGGACTTCTTGTCTCACTTCTTCATCTTACTGAACCTATGGGCTAAAAACCCTTAGTCTTCTTTACACTGGCGAACCACTTCTGGGACTTGTTGCTAGGTTGAGCAACAACCCAATCTTCTGACTGGAAGTGAGACATAGCCTAGGAGAGGCAGGATGAGCTGGAAGAGTAGGTGAGTGGAACTCTAAAACTCTGATTGAGCTTATAAAATTATACTTATGGGATGTATGGAGGGTGGATCTGGGCCACTGTATAGGGTTGGGAGAATGATCACACTCAAACACTCATAATACAAGGAGAGTGGGTGAGCAATGTTCGGGGTAAAAACTTTGCTAGGTTCTGGGTTCTGTTGGTTATAACTCTGTACCTTGTGCCATCTAGTTTTCTTTCTTTTTTTTTTTCTTTACTCTCACTCTCTCAACAAAGTGTAAAACATGGCGGACATCAATTGGGATCTCAATGCCGCGGACTTGGCCATGCTTGACGAGGGTCAAAGGAGGGCCAGGTTTGCAGCTATTATTTCCAACCTCACATCAGTTCAACTACCAATAACCACCGGACCCCTTGGTATAAATACGATATTTACCCACCTCGATACAGCTATTAAAGAGGTCAGAAGGCGCATGGAACGCCATGGCGCCATGCTAGGAGTAAATGATGGGTCCAATAAGGACACTTTGAGAGAGTGGCTAGATGGGATAAGCAGGGCAAAGGCCTACTGTGTAGCGAATGATACGCTCACTCTAGAGCTTTTGGGAACTCTTGCCAGCGGGCCTCTAGCGAGGTGCGTGGCAGGATTCCTACAGGTACCGGCCAATAGGACATGGGATCTGGCGAGGGCTGAGATTTTCCGCCTCTTCATGAATGAAGAGGAGGAACAGCAGCTGCGAGCAAGGCTCACCGATCTCTATCAGCTCCCATATGAGGATGCAAAGCAATACGGACGCAAGTTCCAGCTAGCGTCTCAGAGGGCTTACAGCGTGGATAACCTGGACCACGAGATAGTCCAAGAGACGTTGGTCAGGAATTTTGTGTTGGGACTCAGGGATGAGCAAATACGTCATGACGTATTTGCTGCTCGCCCTGATACCCTGGCTGAGGCAATAAGACAAGCCTCAGCTGCGGCTCACACCTTCGCTCTGGCAGGGCAACCTACCAGAGGGGATAGGAAGGATGAACCAATGGAAATTGGGGCTATCCTCCCTAAGAAAATGGCCCCTTCTGGGCCAAATCCTACAGATGCTTCAGATTGGAAGCTGATAGCTGATTTGGAGTCTAAGGTGAATTACCTTACGAAATTAGTAGAGAGGATGGAGACGGGAAGGGGAAGGGAAATGATAATCCAGGACCGGAAAAAAATAAGCAGGGAGGAGGGAAGAGGTTTAGGGGTAAAAATGTCTGTTATGAGTGTGGGGAGGAGGGACACTTCGCAAGAGAATGTTCCCACCGCTATGCACATGTACAGGCTGCAGTGGTGGCGGCCATGCAGATGGCCTCTACCACTCAAAAGCCAGCCAAATATGTTAACCAGGGGGAATAGAAACGCCGGATGAGAGGTTCTGCCTCTCCATCTCAGTGGCGGGGATGGAGATGCGTGCACTCATTGATACCGGCGCATCAAGGAGTCTAATGCGGGAGGATGTATGGAGAGCCTTTTGCAAAACCCATCATCGGCCTCTCGTATTGACAAAGGGGGAATCTCTTAAATCACTCTCTGGTCATGATCTCAAAACTGAAGGGCAGGCGATAGTTAACTTGGGGGGTAGCTCATTTCCAGTTTATATTGTAAGAAGACTTCACCATGAACTGCTTCTGGGGGATGATGCCTTATTTATATTAGATGCCCAAATTAGCTTCAGAAAAAGAAAGGTAATTTTGGAAGGAAAAAGTTACAGAAGGCAACAAGTGGGTAGTGCAGATCAAGAATTCGCCTCTATCCACACAGAGGCAGAAGCATGGGAAGAAAAATACCCCGCTGTGTTTGGCATAGGAAAGCAGGGAAAATTAGGTACCTTTAAAGATGTGAAAATGCACATAGATACTGGAAATGCGCGCCCAATTAATCAACGCCCCTATCGTTTGCCCCTGGCCAAGAGAAAACTTGTAGACAAAGAATTAGATGAAATGCTGGAGCTGGGAGTAATAGAACCCAGCAGCTCAGCATGGGGAAGCCCGATATTGTTGGTCCCAAAGAAAGATGGGAGCAATAGACCTTGTGTCGACTTCAGAAAACTAAACTCTGTAAGCAAAAAGGATGCTCATCCACTTCCAAATATTCAAGATATTTTTGACAGTTTAGCAGGATCAACTGTCTTTTCCACCATCGACCTAAAAAGCGGCTACTGGCAAGTAGAGATGGACCCGGATAGCATGGAAAAGACAGCGTTTGTGTGTCATAGGGGCCTATTTCAATTCCGTAGGATGCCTTTTGGACTCACTAACGCACCAGCCGTCTTTCAACGGGCCATGAACAAAATGTTTTCGGAATTTATTGGCAAATTTTGCATGACTTTCATAGATGATATTGTAATCTATTCCAAATCTGAAGAGGAGCATGATCACCATTTGGCTCTGGTGTTTGATAAATTAGAAGAATACGGAATTACAGTCAAAAAGAGTAAATGTATTTTCAAACAAGAGAAGGTAGATCTCCTCGGCTACCAAGTTTCAAAAGATGGAATTAATTCCCACCCAGATAAATGTAGTGCTATCAGGGATATGCTGCCTCCAGAGGATGTGAGCGGAATTCGCTCCTTCCTAGGAATGACTGGGTATTACCGTCAATGTATCCCAGATTATGCTAAGGTAGCTCATCCTTTGGTCAAACTTACCAAAAAGTATGCCAGGTTCGAATGGTTGGAAGAGCAGCAAAGCTCATTTGAAACTCTGAAGGAATTACTAACTTCAGATAGAGTAATGGCGCACCCCCAGTTGGATAAGCCTTATCGTCTCTATAGCGATGCGTGTGATTACGCAATAGGGGCCATATTGGTCCAGTCTGATAGTGAAGGCATAGAGAGGCCAGTTCAGTATATCTCTAAACAACTCTCTGGGCCACAACTCAATTGGGCTACGATTGAAAAGGAAGCTTATGCAATCGTGTATGCCTTAAACAAGCTCAGACCTTATCTACAGGGTAGCGAATTCAAAATTTACACTGACCACAAGCCTTTAAAGTCTCTGTTTGTGGGAGAAGTTAAAAACACCAAAATTCAAAGATGGGCGGTATTAATAGCAGAGTTTGGGGCTCCCATTGAATATAGAAAAGGGGCAAACAATATCCGGGCAGACATGCTTTCTCGAATAAAAACAAACCCCAAGAAGGAAGGGCCGACTCTCAGTTCTCTTGAAGTCTGTGCCTTGGAGGAGATAGATGAAATTCCTTGGGAATTTGATAAACTCGAGAAAGACAAAATACGTTTAGAACAGAGGGAGTTGGAACAATTTCAACAGGGGATGGAGGATGAGGGGGATTACACCATAATTGATGGCATGCTTTTTACTCTCACCCCTCCCCCAGGCAAGCCAGCCTACCCCCGCCTGGTCCTGCCACCCTCAGCTAGGCATAGAGTAGTGAGGCGCGCCCACACTGAAGTAGGCCACCAGGGCATGAGGAAGACCCTAGATAGGATCCAAGAGGCTTATAAATGGCCCACCATGAGAAGAGATACCTATGATGTCTTAATCCGATGCGCTAGGTGTGCTGTAAACAGAGTGGGTAGGGCGCGTGTACCTCCTACTGCGATGCCAATAGCAAAATACCCTGGTCAGATACTGGGAATGGATCTCTGTGGTCCCTTCCCGGTCTCTGATAAAGGTAATAGATACATCTTGACTGTAATAGATCACGCAACTGGCTGGGTAGAAGTCAAACCCATACCCTCCAAAGCAGCTAAAAACATTGCTGATTATCTGGCTAATGAATATGTCCCTAGGTATGGCCCCCCAGAGGTGCTCATCACCGACCGGGGACTCGAATTTATGAACCAGCAAGTGGAAGGGTACCTTAAATCCATAGGCACTGAAGTAAGGCATTCTACAGCTTTTCACCCCCAGACAAATGGTAAAATTGAAAGATTTAACAAAACTTTTAAAAATATACTAAGAAAATTCATCAATGCAAGACCAGCAGAGTGGGAGAGCCATTTAGGTCCAACCCTCTGGGCACATAGAGTCTCCACTTCTTGTGTAACTGGTTTTACACCATATTTTTTAACTTTTGGCACCAATCCAAGATATCCCTTTTCTAAAATATTCCCCACCCCAGAGGGAACAGAAGATGCCGTACTCAGTGAGCGCCTACAGGCCTTAACAGATGCGTTCAGAGAAGCTGCTGAGCGCACTGAGGCCAGTAGAGTGGCTAATTATGAGAGATTAAGGGCCAGAGCAAATGCAAAGGATCTAAAAATAGGGGATCATGTGGTGGTGCTCTCAGGCACCAGCGCTCCATTGGATCCCAAGTGGGATCATGGTTATGTAATAACGGGGATAAGGGGTACCACCCTAACTATGAGGGGACCCCAGGGCGAACGCAGGCGTATAAATAGGGATAGGGTAAAAATGGTATCTGGGGAAATAGAATGGGATATACTGAGAACTAGGCAACCGAGGGCGGGTCAAGGAAAGAGAAATAAGGCTCGGAGACAAGCCCAAAAAGCTCAACAAGTTCATGTTCCACCACCTCCCCCACCCCAGCCTAGGGCAGTGCCCGACACTGTTTATTTACCCATACCAAACATGCCTCCTCCAATTCAGATAGAACAGGAAGACCAAGCGAGAGCAGAGCAACCAGAGGACGAGCACATGCATGTGGAGGACGAGGACCAAGTGCCACGCCCACCTCAACCACAACAAGTGCCACGCCCACCCCAGCAGCGACCGCCGAGGGAGAAGGTGCTAGTACTAGCTTCACCTAAGCCAGTTACATTGCGCCGACCCCTGCCACCAGCCGTTGCTGTGGAAACTGCTCCCCCGCGCACACCACCACCAGGTCCTGTTACAAGGTCAAGGGCAAAAAGAGGGAGGATAGAGACCCCAACCAAGTGCCCTAAACCCAAGGCTCTGACCACCACCTCTGAATGCACTGAAAAGAGGATCAAAGTGTTCCACCCTCTAGGCTCTACTAAGAGGGAAAGGCCTGACTCCTCACCAAACCCAGCCACGCCCACTTCACCCGTGCAGAGGCCGAGGAAGCTGCCCTGTATACCCCCACCATCGCCACCACCATCACCACCACCTACACCCCCACCCCCACCGTCACCCCCACCACAGCCCCAACCATGGGAGTTCGACCCAGGGGCACCACCAGTGACGGACTTCTCTCAACCTGCACCTTCCAGTCCCTCCTCATAATCACCCTGGCTATGATGGCTAATGGCGATTTGTTTGAGGAGGAAGGGGTGTTGGTGTATGAGGAAGGGGAGGTCAGAGCCCTGACCGCGACTTGGACAACAGTGATCGTTCTACACCCCCCCACGCCCCCTCCTGTCAGTGCTTGGGTCTCCGTCCTAAGAAGGCGAATTGGAGAACTCAGACAGGCGGAGGTTGTGGGAGACGGAGATGTCAGTGCCTGGGAGGAGCACATGGGTTTCCTCCAGGCAGAGATTCCCACACCAGTCCAACAAGACACCCGAAGGAAGAGAGGCCTATTCAATTTTGTGGGCTCGCTAAGCCGTGCCTTGTTTGGCACCGCTACTGTAGGACAGGTGAACGAATTAAGGTCTGCAGTACAAGAAGCACAGGCTAGCGAGAGCGCATTGGCCCATTGTCAGGAAGAGATGGTGTCGGTGTTGAATCAGACAAGGCTCTACATGACAGAGAACCGCTTGGACATCGCGCAGCTCCAAGCTGCAGCAAGTAACATCTCCCGCCAAGTGGCAGACATTCTAACACAGTTAAATGGTTTCAGTAAAGATATTCACAGGATTCATATGAAAAGGGAAGTGGATATTCTATTGCAGCGAGTGAGTAGGGCGGTGGAAAATTACCACCGTCAAAACGAATTATTTTATCGCCAGCGCATTCAGCTGGAAAGGGGATTCTTAACAGACCAGATTTTACCACTGGCCTACTTATCAGAAATATTGTCTAAATTACAAGAAGGGAAACATTACACCCCACAAGATAACCGCTGGTATTATAGACACCTGAACGTTCGACTATTATTAGACGGCGAACAGGAGCTAATATACCAGACAGTAATTCCGGCAGTTTCAGGCACTCAATTTTTACACTATAGATTAAAGTATTTTCCGGTCCCATATGGAGCTGACCACCTGAGAAAGTTGGTAGGAGAAGAGGAGGTGGCCCTAGATAGCATATCCAGCGCGTCATTTCTTCCTCAGCATTGTATCGGGTTTGAACCCCAGATTTGCTCAGCTGCAATAGAGCATCTAACCCCGACCTGCGAAACAAATATTATTTTAGGTAAAAAGCCAGACCTTTGTAAGGCGCAGATTGTAAAAAGAAATAACTTAACAAACCAAGTGTTTAGAGAGGGAGAGTCCATTTCTTCTGTAATTCTGGCTATTTATGAACCTCTGGAAACAATCTTGAGGTGCCCTGGGCAAAAACCAGTGATACAAACGTATCATCGGCATGCCAGGGTGATTTTAGAAGGCGGTTGTCTCCTGGTTGGAAAGGATTGGCGTGTGAGTAGCATCCAACGCCATGAGTCCCATATAACACTCCCCATCCCCAAGATTATGCCCCTCCCTGGGTTTAATCTGACTTATGGCAAATTATCCCTTTACCCCCATTTAGATCAGCAATTGACTTTCCTGCCAAGAGCTGAAATACCCTTACTCGCCCTGACAGATTTTCCTAAACCCATTTCCCCCCTGATTTCCTCCACCCCTTGGTCTGAAAGTTCTATCTGGGGTATAGCCACTCTCATCCCCACTCTCCTAGGAGTCATGACCCTGGGAATAATCTACCTCCGCCGAAAGGGGCTCGCCCCAAGAGGTAAAGTCAGCCTTTTGTGTTGTCTGAGGAATCTTAAGCCCCGAGAGAATATCCCAATAGGACCCCCAACCCACCACCCTGTAGCCCTAGCCCTCCAAGACCTAGATCGAGAGGAGGGAGAGGCCACTCCAGGCGCTAGGACTGGCTCTCGTTCCCTCGAGCATATCCCTGCCCCCTCCCCCGCCTCACCATATTACGCTGCCAATTTCGGACTGACCAGGATGAAATAATTAGTCTACCAATGTTTATTTGGTTTCTCTGGGGTAACAAACACTTTTTGAACTTGTCTGTAACTTACTCTTGTTTAATATTTACTATTAATATTTGTTCTGTCCTCTTCTCGGGTGCGAGGGAGATCACAGAACACAGAGTAGTATACCTGGGTGAAATCCATTTTCTCTCTCGGGAGGAAATGGTGGAATCCGTGAACAAGGATCCAGCCCAAATAGGTATTTTTATTTCAACTCTCATTGTGAGAAGTTGTTTTTACACAAACAGAATCGGTCGAGACAGAGGAGCCTGAGAGGAAGCACCATGGAATCGAAGCCCTCACCTTGTCCCCGACCATTCTGCTTTGAAGAGGTATTTTTCCAAGTAATAAGAGTTTATACGTGATGCTACAGTAAAGTCGACATGTGTTCTGTAGTGTTTGAGGTTAAAAATGGAAATATTGTAGTGTTGACTACCCAACCGCTCTCACTCTCCATGGCCAAAGGAGGAGAGAGAAAGAGACGGGCGTCCTGTCGGTCAGCGACGAGGTCCAGCGGGGGCCTCGGCTGACCGGCCGGGCAGAGGAGACGACGGTGACGACCGTATTGGAGAACTTTGTGAGTACTAGCTCAGTACAAAGGAAGACATTTAACAGTGTTCAGAAGCACACTTAAAAACACAGAGACTTCTCTTACATAATATTCGACTAAAAGACTTTTTAGTGCAGGGTGATGGCCTCTAATATAAATGAACACTCCTTTTTGATAGAGCCACTCCCTTTGGAAACTTTCCATCTTGACCCGTTAGGTCTACAGATATAATAATTTATAATACTTTTACTTTACCCTTTTTTATGATTTTGTGTGTGTAAATTATGTAACCTTATTTCTATTTTTCTTGTTTGGTTGGACTGGGTTGATCAGTGGCTAAATATTTTGTTCGAAAGAAAGCTTTCAACAAAAATAAAATATGGGACGAATGTAAAGAATTGGAATCTTTAGATCCAAGATCCGACCTATTTAGCCCTGATCATGGTCGGGGCATGCACGCCACACATGGCCTGGCCAGGAGGGAGGGGGAGATGAGCCACTCTGGGCTCACCCCACCTCCCCCAGCCCGACCCAATTACTTATACACTGCTCTGGGTTTATCAAGAGGGGGGAAGGGCTAAGAGGGAGGGGGGCCGGCACGAGCCTTGGGATCCATGAGTAAGGGGTGGGAGGGGGAAGGCTGGGGAGAGGGATCCAACTTGCGTGCACTCCATTTATGGTCTCTGCCTGGGGAGCAGAGGTCGGCGTGTGGGCAAGGGAGATCCCCTCTCCCTCAACCAATTAGAGGGAAGGGGAAGAGCTAGTGGAATATTTCCTGGGTTTGATTGTATGAATTATTCATGATTTTGGAGTATAAAATAAAGTGACTACTCGGACCTAGGTACTGGCTGAGTCACCACCGCCTAGGCCGAATCCAGACGAACTACAACCTCGGACTTCTTGTCTCACTTCTTCATCTTACTGAACCTATGGGCTAAAAACCCTTAGTCTTCTTTACAGCATATCCTATATATGTTATGTGTCACAGGAAAATGAGTAACAAGTCGGAAAACCGTTATTAAAATTTTTCAAAGAAGTCTATTAACAACATTGCTAGATTTCGCAGATGCATTCATTTTTACCATCATTAGAATTCACTTGATCTCATCTTTACAAATGTGATGCGTTTCAGGGAAATGAGTCACAAGTCGCAAAAATGGTATTATTCAAAATGTTTATTTTCGAAGATCACTTCATTGCAATGTTCTGATTTTTGGAGAGTTTATCAATTATAGTTATATCGATCAATGTATTAAATTTCAGGACAATGTATCTAATATATCCTTTCGTTTTAAAGGTCCTCATATGGAGTATATTTAGTTACTTTACTGTTTATTGCCCCGAGAAATATTGGAAACTTTTTTTCAAAAATGAAAATATCAAACTTAAAATCTAGAAATATTTGTTAGATTATGAGACTGTTTACTACCATTGGAATCGGCTTGATCTCATCTTTTCAAATATAATGATATCTTAAAATCGACTTATTTTGGACGGCATATTCCTATAACCCATCATAACCCTGCACAAACACACCAGTCTAAATAGCAATGAAAGTGCTTTACTGAGTGCATCATAAATGAGTCTTTTACACCTGGTCAGTAGTGCATCGTTGGGAGCATTAGGACGACATTTATGAATTGGGTTCATAGAGCATATTGTATTCATTTGAGAATCTCATATATTCATCTATATAACCTAACCATTCTCAACACTTCTATCACAAATAATAGTTAAAACCATATCCACGCCCACAACTACCATAAAATCATACAACACAATGAAGCCACAACAGGCCATAATACCTGGCACTGCACACTCACCTGCATGGCATTCACACCTTATGTCGCACATATCTGACACTCTATTCTCTGACACTCAGACTCACTCTCTGACACCAAGTAAAAGAAACCCCTATACACAAACTAAACGATGCAAGCCTACTTCTATATTGCCCAAATATTACTTCTCACACTGACTTAGTTCCTCCTTTAGTAATTCCCAGTCCGTTCTTTTTCTTAATGCTTTTATTTATACTAGGTAAAACAGATATCCCCTTCTCTGGACTTTTTACCCACCCCACCATAAACATGGGGATATCTAATAGTTCTATATGTTTTAATGCATGAAAAAAGAAGTTAGCGATATTTCTTGATGATTAAGCACTAGTAAAATAGTAATATTATATGTCCTATTGTTTACTATCATAAGAATCACGTTGATCTCATCTTTTGAAATAATATCTCAATATCCATTTTTTTTTACCTGTGACTCATTTTTCTTAAACACATTCGATTTGATTTGATTTATAAATATGTTTATTCAGGAACAACAAAATACATAGACGAGCGTTGAAATTCTCAGTGTTGCCTGATTGCTTAAGGCAAAACGGGGGCGTTAAATTATACTAACTTTATGCAGATGTCATAGCACGAATGTTTTTTAAAACAAAATAAATTGATATTACACAATAATAATACAATTTTTCTGAGTACATATAGATTTTTTATCATAGCAATCGACAAAGTATCTGCTTTATGCTAGGCCTGAGCATACTATGAGGAGTTATAATAAGTTTAAAAGCATGTCTAAAAACAATAATAGAATAATTCCCGTCGTGCTCATACATACAGACCGTTAGAGACCTGTAGAGATTACACTGTAGTTTTAATGCAAACTAGCAGGGCTCGAAAAAACCTATAGGTCACCACTCAGGAATGTGTCTGTCTAACAGGATGGAATAATTGATGAAACAATCTATGTATTACCATGCAAAGAGATGGTAACATACCTTGGTTTAAACTCTGAATTATATTGAGAAATATGCTTTTAAAAAGATTTACCAGCCTAAATACTCCTTGAGTTACAGAGCAATGAAAGTGCCCTCGCTGAGTGCAAGAGAAGTGCATTATATAACCTGGTAAATAGTGCATCGTTGAAAGGATCATAATTGCATTATATAACCTAGTAAATAGTGCAATGTTGAGAGTATCATAGGTGCATTTATAAATCGGGTCTGTAGAGCATTGTAAAATCAAGTTTGAGCCTCAAAACTGTTTACGTTTTCCACTAGTAAAGCACCAGGTCAGAATCAGGTCAAAAGTTCCAGGTCAGAATCAGGTCAACAATGCAATCATGCACATCGGGCAGGGGCCCTTAGCAGGGCTTTAGGGGCCCTCTGCCCCTCTGAGTTAGGGGGGGCACAGGGACCATTTTCTTCTCTTTTTTTTTCACTCCTTTATTTTCACTTTCTTTATTATTCTCTTTTTTCTCTTATTTTATTTCTAATATTCCAGGTCTTCTTTCCATCCTCAGGTCTTCTTTCCATCCTCATGTTTCTTGCTCTCCTGTTATCTAGCTCCTTCTCTCCATCTTTGTCATCTTGTCTTGTATCTCCTTATATCTTGTCCTTATCTCCTCATATTTCACTTTCTTGGGGTCGGTCCTCTCTTCCTCTGTGACTGTAGTGGGTCCATTTTTCGGTTTCAGACATGCTTGCCAGTTGCCAGCCTTCATGATCGCTATCACTGCCACAGGTCAGTGGGTGGTCGCCCATCCCTGGCCTGTGGTTATCCTGATTAATCAGGCCCAGAAACACTGACAGCTGTGGAGGTTGTGACTTAAGTGACTATGTGTGGGGTGTCAGAGCCTTCCCTCAAAGTCGCAGTTGTAGAGTAAGTGACCCTCGACCTGGTGGACAGTCTACCCAATTGAGCCTAAGGCCATCACTCTCCCCTGGGTTGGGGGCGGCTGTGGTATAGTCAAAATCCTTGCCGACCATGGGATTCGATACCACAACCTCCCGACCTACACAGGGACCATTTTAAGGGGTCTAGGGGGGCTGGTGCTCCCAGGCCTCCCCCTGGTACCGCGACTGATATACATGTATCTGATATACTATTTATTTATGAAGCTCATGCATAATTGTGGATCGATAATCCCTTTGCAATGCCTAGTTGATTTAATGGCATAACGCAGAATACCACAGACGGCAATAGACACTCAAAATGAGTAATGGTGAGTGATTTTACTGGTTTTACTAGATGTTTTCCTAAATCAAATAATAGGCAACCTCAGGTCACTCATTTCAGTTTGCATCTAATCATTTCATAGTGGATATTTCTCATAAAAACTAGGTTTTGACATGAAAACATAACTTTCATTTCAGTTTAGTTGTGAAACCTAGTTCTTAGCTTGCAAAAGTTTGGATCTCCGTATCATTTCGGAGAAAAGTCTTTTTATTTTTATCAATTCAAATTGATGTGAAGTCAACTCCTAACACATTAGGGAGACTGAAGGTTTGTTTTATGCAGGTTTATTCAATAAGAGGGGATCGAGGTTTTGGGCGGCATGTGCCTTTCTTTAGGATTTTTATTAATTTTTGTTATATTACTCTATGACGTTAACATTACATTACAAGATCTTTGCAAATCATTATCAAGGTGAACAAGTATAAAATCATTTCCGTGAACCTAACTTATAGATTTGTTCATTTATAAAAATAACCATTATACATTTTACCTCGTAGAAAAGGAGGTCCATCCTCCCTGGAAGGCCCATCCACCCTGGAAGGATTTGTTGTTTGATTTTACCCAAGAAACAACACTTCATGGAATACGTTTCACAACGATTAAAACAACACATTACATACGCAGGTAAAGTATCTATTTGGGATGTGTTCCAGGAAAATAAGTCACAAGTCGCAAAATTGATATTTTTCAAAGTGTTTTTTTCACAAGATCTCCTTATTGAATTATTCTGATTTTAGGGCATTTAGCGCTTATATTTATATAAATCCATGTAACAAATTTCAGGACATTTTATTAAATAGATTCTTGCGCTTTGGAGGCCTTTGTATGGAGTATATTTAGTTACTTTACTGGTAATTACCCATCATGAAACATTGCAAACTTTTCTTTTTTTTTCAAAATAAAAATATCAAACATAAGATATAAAAATACTTATGAGGTTATTAGTGTTTGCTATCATTGGAATCAGCTTGATCTCCTCTTTTCAAATATGATGGTATCTCAAAATCCATATTTTGTGACTTATGACTCATTTTCCTAAGACGGATCACATTTGTTCTTGGCAATTGCTATTGACTCTAGTAATTGTTTTGGTTTGGTGTAGTAACATTCTTTTATTCAGTCATGAGATAAGAGATTAGATAAGAGAATTCTTTATTTATTATAAGAGTTTACTTTTGACAATAATGTTTAGTCACAGTATGTATTTACAATCATGATTCAGATTTATGTATACATTGTTTGAGTTATATTATATTGCTTTTTGAGTTTGAATTTCTAATAATGTGAATAACAATTGAATGAAAAATTGAAGTATCAATCATCATAAAGGTCATGGTCAAAGGTCTTTAATTATATGTAGTACAGGCAAGTGCTGAGATAACATTCTTGTTACTCAGTAGGAGCCATATTGGATTTTGACCTTGAAAATGACCTTGGAACATAAAATGACCTTCAGAAATGAATTCCTCATACTTAAAAACATCAATAAAATGGTATTATAGTTGAAGATCTACCAAATAGAGGCCAAGATATGCCATATTTACTGTTTGGGGCGGCCATCTTGAATTTTGCAGCTACTGGCCACCAGGGGTGTCTACCAACTTGTAGCTGGTGCTTTTTGAAAATTTCAGGCCTTATTTAACACCATGCCAAATTTCAAAAATGTGTCATAACATGCACAATGTAGACAATTAGGTCCCCAAATATTATGACCTGATCTGAAAAAATGCTTTTTTCACCAAAAGCTGATGGTTGCCATGGCAACAAAATTTAAAAAAAAAGATATTTTGTTGAAATATATATTTTTGGAATCTCCATACGTACATGTTTACTATGGTAGCCCAACCTGTACAGTATATTTTATATATGTTATATTCCCTGCAAATAACAATGCTAAATATTCTTAATATTGGCAATAATGGCCTGAGCCAGGTGCTTTTTCCCATAGAGACCAATGCTATTTTGTGGAAAATGACGCAAAAACATCAAAATCTCAAAAAGCACACGGTCCCTAGGTGGGGACTTTTCAGGGAATGTTGCCCCATGTGTCCCGCATCATATATCCAAAAATCAGCTTTACATTATTTTATTCCGGGTTCCATGCTAAAATGCCTGTACTAATGGTATTTTGCAAATAACTCTTACATCTCGTAACTCTGACATCTTAGGACAAATAAAAACAGTTTTAGGCCCCATTAATTCCTATTAATTTATATCAGTCACTTGATTCTAAACCAAGTAGATAATTTGTTTATTAATTAATTATCTATTTTTTTAACTTTTTTTTCAAACGTCAATAATCATAATTCCTGAAAAGCTACAAAGATTGATTGCTCAATTTCTCAAAAACTGGCACGAGTATCATGGAGAACTTTTGGGATATTATAATGTAGACTATTAGCAATAGGAAACTGCTCAGAAAAAGTAGTGCCCAAAATCCGGAATGAAAATGACTTTCTAGCCACATTCTGAGCCTCAGCTGATGGCCTATCACCCATATAATTTACTAACTGTATATATATCGGATTAACTACTTTCGGATTCTTGATTTTCCCGGGCCTACTTTTGTAGGCATGTTCCCAGATATCGCAGCACCTGTAATCGGTCGCTTTGCTCGATGTACAAGAGTTTTCGCCTGACATACCATACCATTAGACAGGAAATCGTCCAAGCTTTCATTTGATATAAGATATGTTCCTGAATTCGTATTATTAGTCTTTCTGGCCTACCTTTCATCCAGACATTTTTGTCAACAACTATGCTGATGTGCTAACAAATGTCCACAGGGAAACCGGCTCAATATTTCCAGATTTCGCGTCACTTGTATCCGCAGTTACGCTCGCTTTTACGCCTTGCTGTAGGACTGACCACCAAACAGTACATATTACTAGACAGGAAATTGTTCAAGCTTTCATTTGATATAACTAAGATATGTTGCCGAATTTGTATTATTAGTACTCCTAACTTTCAACGAGACATGTCACATTTTGTTGTCAACAAATATGCCGGCGAGGAAGCAATATGGGCCCTAACATAAGACGTAACGTTTTTTAATTGAGGCAACCTTAGCAACGCGTCCTTGACAACGCTTTTTCCCGCGTAGGCAGCGCCTAAGTATGTGCAGCCCTATGCGAATTCAGGAACATATTTTAGTACTTTCATGAAGCCTTGAATCAAGGTCGATTTAAGATTTGTAATAATATTATTTCCCCGACACATATATGATTTTCTTTATGTAGGCCCTACTTATCCTTTGACGAGATCTTTAGTGGACAGTCACAAGTCACAACAGAATGCATTCATTTCACCCCACACTTAGATTAAGCATTTGTTGGTAATAATTTGACTCTGACACTACTCAAAACCACTAGTATGCCCTGAAATAGCTTTCATTTTTCTCAAATTAAGAGGTAGACCCAGTTAGTTACAGTTAGTTACACCAATCAGTGCCTGATTGGTGTAAACCTATTAGACTGATATTCTTATCATGCCCTCGTGCAGTTTCTTGTCAGTCATACTATATACAATTAGTGCGGTTCAACTTGTAATAATTTACTAACTGTATATATAATCGTCATAAAAATATTAATAACGCCGTTTTTCATGATGAAGTGGATTAATATCATATCAATTTGGAGGGAGTGAATCATTGTTAATAGGTTGGGTTCAATCCACAGGTACATTTAGCAATAATAAAGTAGGTTTTTATTGTTTAATTACGCTTCGAACACAGAACTACTTTCTTGCCGAACAACACTAGCGTATGGATATGTGTACTACTTTCGGATTTTTATTTTTCCCGCCGTGTAGACCTATCTACCACTGTTGCATTAAATGAGCCGTCACTCAATATACCATTTGCTGATAAAGCTGTAATACAACCAGACAAATAGAATATTGAATGCAGACCCAGCTTTTCTCCATACTAGAAAATAAATAGGTAGTAGTAAGTAAAGACAGATCGACCCTGGATATGCGAGTGCTTATTCCTTCTAGTTAGGCTAGCGCTAGTCTAATTCTAGTATCATGACGGCCGTACTAGTACGTACTAGATCTACCATGATTGAGTAGAGGCAGGGTCGACTGCATTCCTTCAGACCATTATAATATTAAAGTTATAAGCCTTACCTCAAGTCCTAACACACAGGTAACATAATCCATTGTATTATCCTTGATAAATTGAGGCCCAACATCCTTTTGGTAAATCCAAGCACAGAATAAACCTTGACTCTCCCACGACTACCGCTTTTGAAAAAAGCCGCCACCGGCTACTCTCTAAAATTGGAACAGTCGTACCCGTTATCACGGTCCTTCGTACATAGTAGAAGAAAAGGGAATTGCTGCTGTCTCTGCCAACGAAATAAATGCTCATTCAGCTTTGTGTCAGGTGTGAGAACTACCGTATATTAGTAAGCAACGATATTAGCTAGTGATTACTGGAACAATATTGTCTATATACAACGCTAGAGTCAGGTATAGCTCGATAGATCCCGTCGGGAAGATTCGAATGGACGGCCATTGCCGCGAAATATATCAACAAGCGCCGAAAATGGTGTCTCCCAATACCGCCGCAAGCGCAACTGTATCAAGCGCTGTTTAGCCATTGAGGCTAAACAGCGCTAAGGGTGGGGGTGCGGGAGCCGGGGGGTGGGGTGGTGGGCAGCATTGAAAATGAGAAAAAGATTCCATATTTATATAATACAAGTACATAGCCTAAGACACCACACCCAAATTAATCTCGCGGTAATACTCTGGACGATTGAAAATAAATTCCAATGATAAAGCCAAGCAGTGGTAGAAACGTCCATACATGTGCATAGCAGTTCCCGAAGCTAACCATTCAAATCGTCAATCAAAGATATTTTTCGAATCTTTCTCAGTGAAATCTTTGTAGTACAATCTCGATGTTCTATTCTTGGTCATTGATGACGGATAATCCAATGCCAAACGATTTAAATAAGGTGAAATCCATTTGTTCACAATGATATTAACTCCCGAAAAAGGTCGGCTCCAGTGATCCTCGCCGTCCTGCCAGTGGAGACGTCATTTGCGGTTTGAGCCTTGCATTTCCGCATGGTCCCGCCAAAAATATGGACACATCATCAAACTGAAAATCGTCCAAGCTTTAATTATTACCTTACTCTTTAAAGGTGGCTCTGCTTTCTCCACTCTACTTCCGATTGAAGCCGTTTTTATGCGCACGCCGTTCGAGAGATGTATGCTGGGAGACAGTGGTGTTTGTTTGGTTAAGTAGCACACGCAACAGAATCACATACAAGCAACTATAATTGTGACAAAAACACAGGACAGATTTTTCTTACATTTAAAAGAGATGTTTTTTGGTCGCAATGTGTTGCTTCCCATTTCCTACGAACTTAATTTTGCAGTGATGTTTCACGACGCTGTCCCACTGCGCTGCGAGAGTGACGCTGTGACGTTGGCGATGGCAACGTGTTGCCCTTGCTCATTGACAACGCATATAGGCACAGTTTTTCCCACCTCAGGGAAGCATTGAGTGTACATACACACGGCTACTAAGACATGCGCCTTTTGCGTGAAACACACACAATTACTTGAATTAGTCAATATCTCACGCTCACACGTTAAAGCTTCAAAATCTCACGCACAAAATTAAATCTAGATAAGATTTATATGTGGGTGAATATTTTCCGTAGCAAATCAACCATGTCTTCATGAGAGAACCCTTAAATAACATAAGCTACATGGATAAGACATTGTCGACTTTCGTACATTATTCCATGCGCTTTTATAGGTGTGATTAGGCAAGCATGATTGTGTGTGCGTGCGGGGTGGGGGCGCTCTACTACCAGTATATATATATGTATATGGTCACTTCTCACGAAACGGGCCCACAGACATTCCTAAACGTCTTTCGGTGATATATCAATAGAGTTTGATAGTTTTTAAATACCCCCCCCCCCTCCCAACATTTTTAAATAAAATTAGTCATATTACATTATTAGCCTAACAGATTCAAATAGGGCTTTCGGGGAAGGTATGGTTTTGTACGTCTAGAATAAATAATAAATAAAATTTCGGCTGCCCCAGGGAAGGTTTTTGATAATTTTATTATTAGTGTTCCCAATTTTCGATCTGGGTTGTTAAACATGTGTAGAATCAATGATGTGAAGGATTAGAAGTTTCAATGAATTTGAAATTTGACTCCAAAATAGCCCCAAGTGACTCCATTTCGTGAGAATCGATTTACATTTATACTATACGTTGGTGTCATTGATTAAAATCCTTTTTTTTCGGGCGGCTTGCAGCGACAATATTGGATCAATAAATTAGTCAAAACATAGGCCCATTTCCGTCTCTACATTTGATAAATATAGGTTATTTATCTTCACAATCAGACCATTTATTGATTTCAAAAGCACTGCCCCTTGATCTGTGTTCTTCTGGCGGCTGGGGTGTGTGTGTGTGTGGGGGGGGGCTGAGGAATAAACAATGATATTTATATATTTTACAGGGCATCCACTAGCCGCCACTACTCCTGGTCAGAACCTTTTGATAATAAAATTATTAAAACTAAGCTCTGAGACTTGTGATGACTATCCTCTCTCAAACCCTCACCCCTCAGACCCTGAACTCTCAATAAAATTGGGCTATTAATTAATTCAATCTGCTTTAATTGACCTCTCTTCTTCAGATACTTTTTTTAATATGATCTGTTTTTCTGATGGAGGGGCCTCAGCCGAAGGCTCTTGTTTAATATTAAATATGCTTCTGAATTCGTATTATCGGACATTTTAGCATGACTTTCACCAACACATGTTCTGCATGTCAACAGCACCGATCAGGACGCAATATTTTAGGACGTAACGTCCTTAACAACGCTTTTCCCGCGCACAGAGCTCGGTGTGTGAAAGTCATTCTATATACAGTTAGTACGGTTCAACTTGTAATAATAATAATAATAATAATAAAATTCTTTTATTTGATGACTAGGTAACAGAAAATACAGGTAGTACATGTCAGGTCTAGACCTGGTCTTCCCATGTATGCCTAAGTGAGTACATAACTTAATAAAAATTAATAATTTAACACCATTAGAATGTAATGGTGCGATAATATAGTGAGTATATAAAGCGAGTTAATATAAATTAACAATTTATAACCATTAAGATTTAATGGTGTGATAACGCCTGCCAAGTGAGAAAGCGTGGGAGATGGATGTGATGAGCGCGGAACTGAAATCGATTTGCCTAGATTATTCCACCCAACCTGGCAGTTGCAGATCACGGAATAAGATTTCTTACTTCTAAATTTAAAGGATGTTTTTGCCAGGTTCAGAACTGCATGTATTGAATAAAATAAAACCTAAAAATATTTGTTTTGTACATTGAATCTGAAATGAAAATTTTGTATTGTTTTTTATTTTAGTGAGAATGTCATTGTACCACCGAAACCAGCTCAATACAATTTCTTTTAAAAAAATATTAAACCACGTCCTTAACAAGTAATAATAGGGATGAAACAGGTAAAAGATAAAAAAAGAAACGTTTCTCCCTTTTCCTACCCCTGGCATGCACTAGTAATTAACAAGCTGTTATTTTGATTTTACAGAATTCTATGGATACTGGTAATGCTTGTTGCTACCGCTGCCTTCCTGTACTTCATGGGTAGTAACCTCATACGGTATTACGAGTACAGTAAAACTGTCAATGTAGAAGTCTCATATGAAGATCAGCTTGATTTCCCAGCCATCACAATCTGCAATCAAAACACATTCAGGTGACTTCTCTTTAATTATTAAGCAATGTATTGTTGTCAACGTCTCGATCGTCAGAGCTTTTATTAAACAACCCGAAAGACATGTTGAGTTACTTTTGTTTCTGGATTCGTCTGAATTCGTCCGCGTTCGTCTTGACCAAACAGTTGCTTATATTAGATGCAGAATTAATAAATATGTGGGGGAATAGGGACCTAGCAGAGGCTCTAGCCTTCCTGGTGGGGATCGCACACACTCAGGGCTCTCTGTAATAGTTAATTATATGAGTTGGGTTGGGACGAATTGCTCAGCCGGTCGGTTGGCGTCTATCTCCGATGAAGCAGACTCAAAGTCACAAAGTACAGGTTTAGCGATCTTGCTGTATTTATTCTTCTGATGTTCAAAGGGGCTCTACCGCGTCCCCTGCCTGGGCACCAACTGCCCCTACCCCGTTTCCCACCCCTATTTATACTCCCTCCCCCCATAGACCCGTCCTCGCTCACAGTACGAGACCCTAGCGCCCCGAGCGGTGGACGAACATACCCGGTATACACCGTTCGTCCCCCCGCTCCCCGATCCCTCTACTAAAGTATCTTATAACATGTGATGTATTACGGAAAATAAGTCACAAATTCCAAAAGAATAGATTTTGAGATATGGGCCAGATTTTCAGATTGGCAGATTGGCAGATTTACAAATTTGGGAACTTCTGTTAAATTAGACAGAAAAATTATAAATAACTGGTATATCAGAGTATCTTTGGCATTGCATTGATTTGAAATATCTCTTTCATTGTCTTAAACTGCATTTTGAACGTCACTTTCCACTTAAATTTGGGTTATTTGAAAGGATTGGTGAAGGTGAATTGTACATTTTCTGAAAATCAGACCCATATCATTATTATTTGAAAAGATCAAGTGATCAAGAAATCAAGTGGATTCCAATGATAGTAAACTTTAATTAGCCACAAAGTCTATATATATATATCTGTATGCTTGAATAGAAGTTAGTGATATTTCCTGATGGGCACTCACTATAGTAGCCTAAACTAATTAGTTATAGGCCTTAATGGGTCAGATTTTCAGAAAATGTACAATTCAACTTAGTCAATCTTCTCAAATAACCGCAATTTCAGACAAAAATAAAGTTCAAAATACAGATCAACCTAGCTAAACATATTGCTTGAATCAATGCAATGCCGAATATACTGGAATTTACCTAGTATTGACCAAATTGCAGCCTAATTTTGAAGAATTTAGTAAATGTGTACAGCTGCCAATTGTACATTTTCTGAAAATCTGACCCAAATACATTCAATATACAGGCTTGAAATTTGGTACGTGTATTCATGCTACTAGCTGCACATTTGAAAAATATCATTTGTTTACGACTTGTGACTCATTTTCCTATAACACATCATCATATATTGGAAGACATTGAGGGAATGAAATATTTTGTACGTCAAAGCCTTTGTGCATTCAGGCTTCTCAGGAAAACTAGGGATATTTTATGATGTAGGGTATAATGTCACGGAGAGTATATAACTTCATCCATCCAGGCCCATAATTAATATGCGATTTGTTTCAGTAAAATGAGTCACAAGTCGCAAAAAATGGATTTTGAGATATTGTTATATTTTGAAAGATGAGATCAAGCTAATTCTAATGATGGTAACATTATTAGGACATCTGATAAGTAATTCTGTATTCTAAGTTTGATATTTTTATTTTTGTTAAAAAAAGTTTGCAATATTTCTGTGTGGACATTTAGTATAGTAAAGTAGCTGAATATATACTCTATAGGATGACCTTAGAAATGCGTGAATATATTTCATACACTGTCACAGTGTCCTGACATTTGAGATGTGTTTCTGGAAAATGAGTCATAAGTCGCAAAATTGATATTTTTCAAAGTGTTTATTTTTACAAGATTACATTATTGGAATGTTCTGATTTTTGGAGGGTTCATCACTTAAACCTATATTAATATATGTAATAAATTTCAGGACAATCTATGTAGTATATCTTTTAGTTTTAATGGTCCTCATATGGACTAAATTAAGTTACTTTAATGTTTATTCGCCCTATAAATATTGGAAACTTTTTTTGTCAAAAACGAAAATATCAAAGAAATACTTATGAGATTATTAGACTGTTTACTATCATTGGAATCCGCTTGATCTCATCTTTTCAAATATGATGATATCTCAAAATCCATTTTTCACGACTTATGACTCATTTTCCTGAAACACATCACATTTGGTGCCTGTATTCATGCTGCTACCACCGTTAAGTACTCCGAAAATGAAAAAATTCCCACAAAGACATCTTGTGGATAAAAGACTTTGAAAAATGTTAATTTTGCGACTTGTGACGCATTTTCCTGTAACATATCACATATTATATCACAACTTAGATTGTTACCAACCCCGCTACTAACTGATCGCCACTATATGAGGCGCCAAGTGTTACCTACATAATTCAGTGGTTTTCTGGTAGTCAGACAGACCGAATTTTAAAATCTAACCACAAAACATTTTTAAAAATGTCACCAAATAAATAAATGCTGGGACAGAATAAATAAATGCAGTTGACAGAATTAAAAAGTATAAGTACCGAAGTAATAAATACAGACACAAAATTTATAAATAATCACCGAATTAATTAATAGTCACCAAATTATAAATACAGAGACAAAATCAATAAATACAGAGACAAAATTAATAAACAGTCACAGAATTATAAATAGAAATACCAAATTAATAAATACAGAGACAGAATTAATAAATAGTCACCAAATTAATAAATACACACACCAAATTAAAAAAATACTCACCAAATTAATAAATACAGTGACCAAATTAATAAAATAGTTACCAAATTAAAATTTAAGACCAAATTAAAAGTACTGACAGAGAATTAATAAATACACTGACCAAATTAATAAAAACATTCACCGAATTAATAAATACACTCACCGAATTAATAAATGCAGTCACCAAATTAATAAATGCAGTCACCGAATTAATAAATGCAGTCACCGAATTAATAAATGCAGTCACCGAATTAATAAATGCAGTCACCGAATTAATAAATGCACTCACCAAATTGATGAATGCACTCACCAAATTAAAATGTACAGACAAAATTAAAAGTACAGACACAAAATTAATAAATCAAGTTACAAAATGAATTAATACAAACACCAAATTATTCAAAGCAAACACCAAATAAATAAATACAAAGACCGAATTAATAAATAGGTCTGTAGTTTTTTATTCACCACGCCTCTCACACACACTAGGTGGCGGCGCCAGTCAGAAGAAAAATAGTCCCAGTTGAGTCCTTCCTGCCTCCTCCTCCTCCAGGTCGGGGGGTCGGGGAGGAGATGGACAGGTCACTCACTCACCGTTCCGCCATGGACAAACCGACAACCCTCAACCCGACCCTCAACAAGATAATCGATGCCCTTAAGGACACACTAACAGGTGTAAGTACCCATCTTTTATAAGATTATATTTAGCAACAATCTGTATTTGGTTACCGCTCACAGTAAGTTGAGATTTCATTATTTGTTCCACTGGTAAGGAATTATATCGCCGTTGATATTCGTTAAGTGGTGTGTGGAGCGATGGCACGAGACCACCATCTTAACCCTTTCCAAATTAAGTAGGGAGGTGCTCCTTCATGCAAGGACCAAAGTTATAATCCATCACCTAGGTTCTCTATTTACTCGGTATTCTTCATTCTAAAACCAGTTACATTGCTAATTTGTCATTATTTGGTCGATTCAGCTGGATATTTACCCAGTAACTTTATTAGAAACGACTCGCTTAGAAGGGGTTACACAGAGTAGCGGGACACCTCATAAGGTCAACGCATCTTGGGAACATGTGCTTTGGAAGCCTGTGCGCATTCGGTAATCCACTCCAACCGTGACATTGTTACATTTGACTTATTTCTACTTGTCACTTTAACATTTTATCCAGAGACCCAGACCCATTACAAGATTTGACTTGATTTGATCTTAATAGTAAATTGACATTATTTGGAACTAGCATCACTAAAAACTTCACCCGTCCAATTCACATGGTACACGAATACAACCACTCAAACTTTGCCTGCCTCTTGCCCTCCCTCAAATCCCGCGTAGTCACTCAACGCTGGGGAAATCTCTGGCGTGAAACTATTAGGCCAAGAAAGATATGTTTGTTTCATTGTTGTTGCCAATTTTTCATGAAATATGGGCGATATACATTTTATATTCCACCAAAACTATGCCTATCTTTTTTTAAACCATTTGACATCATCTTAATGATGTTTTCACTAATGGTTTCTACAGTCACATAATTACGTTCACCAATTTCAAAATTTATTTGGGATGTGACATGAAACAATCCAGTACTTTTCCATGGCCTACTTCCTAGAGTGCAGAGGTTGCTTGGTCTCAACTTAATTGCTTGGCGGTTCCACTTGGTCATTATGTATGGGGAGGGGAGGGCAGGGCAGTATTTTAAAAGAGAACTAAGTGGAAGGTGCAACATATGAGTAATTCTCCCAAACGGGCAGCATTTGATTTCAGGTTTTTTAGAAAAAATAAAATTCATCGAATCTCTTCTATTTTTGGCGTACATATAGATAGTCTATGCTGTTATGTCATCCTGTGTGAAATTCATGTTAATTTTTGCAGACAAACATTTTTTTGAAGCATTCAATGAGCTGAATTCAAAAATCAATGTCTGCAATTTTTTTAATTATTTTATCCTACCGAAATTCAAGATGGCGTCCAAGATGGCTGCTCAGACAATAAATGCCCAT
The DNA here is from genome assembly GCA_942159475.1 of Sthenelais limicola. Taxonomy (NCBI): domain Eukaryota; kingdom Metazoa; phylum Annelida; class Polychaeta; order Phyllodocida; family Sigalionidae; genus Sthenelais; species Sthenelais limicola. The sequence continues at coordinate 13,649,701 of OW804094.1, read as the reverse complement.
AACTTTGGTTCTAATTAACATAAATGAATGATTTTGGTGTCCGTTTCTATGTTTTCCATGTCAGGGAATCCAATGAAATAAAAATAAAATCCATGGCACTTAATGCCTTTCCGCTAGGGGGCGTTATAGGTCATTTTTCACATATTTTCCTAAAAAACAATAAAAAATACTTCAAATATCTTTCAATTCTTATACACAAAATCTTTAGTCATTTTATGCTTTCATTCAATCTCTTGGTAGTTAATATAACATTGGTAGATAATTTTCTATGATTTTTTTTCAATAATTAATAACTTATATTTCCAAGGAATGCAGTCACAAACATGATTTTCAACAGTAGTCCAGTAACAATATGGTTTGACCTAGGACAAATTGCAACAGAAGGTTTCTCAATGGTTTTGGGTAGTATGAGTGCCCCTTATTAACATACTAAAAGTCTAGAAAAATCTGGGTGGGGGAACATGCCCAAAATCTCAAAAAGCAAAATGGCCGCCTCTAAAACTTTGAAATGCCATAACTCAGTATAAAATCAGCATATATTCAAGTGTGAATACACTTTATTAATGTTTTCAGGCATGGGGGATCCAATGAAACAATGAAAAAATCCATATAACCAATATTTAAAAAGTTAGTATACTGATACATGAAAGAAATGACAAGAAAACTGCCCTTCAAATGCATCCTGTGAAGTGAAAAATCAAAGTCCCATACAGTGAGATTGTACAAAGCATTCATGACCAAGGATATCTGATAACATCTTTCCACTAAACAAGCTGTCATAAGCATTGCTGTGACACTAGAAATAAAGAACCTTCCACAGGAAAAAACAATTAGCCATACACTGTATATGGCATCTGACATGTCATTCTGACTTCATAAGCCTGGTAAATAGGGCCTGAACTCTTTGCACATTCACCATCATGACCACATGCAGCAGTGCATTCCATAATAACCAGGTAGGAACACTTGCAGTAGCTCTACAGCTGTAGCAAATGATCTGTAGTAGTTGGTCAAGGGCAGGTCAGTAGACTTCCATTTCCAATCTCCCTTTCAAGTTTGAATTTGGTAGCATATTCCTTGGCTGGGGTACTTATTAGCAGCTGATATAGATGGTAGGAATTGTGGATGGACATGCATGATGAGGACAGGGAGCCTTTTTTGTACTACAGTAAGATACAGAGGTAGAATATAGCCTTCTCCACCTTTCTCTACATATCAAGTAGGGGTACTTTGTTATCAGAGAACACATCAGCTTGTCTTTGGAGCATAGGCAGAAGCAGATACAGATATGTTTATGTTGCAAATAGCAGTTGAATCTCATAGACTAAAAGTATTTAATGTTATATCACATTCTGCTATTGCATGGATAGGAGCAGTGTTCTGCACTCCTGGTATTCTAGATTTTTCCTCATACATTTGATGCTCCAAATGCTTTGCTCTTTTCCCTTCTTTGAGCTGTGGAAAGATGTTATTATCAAGTCTGTGTTTTCACAAATGGGAATAGTGCCACATGCCAAATTCAACTGCTATTTTCAATATAAGCATATCTGCATTCAGGGATTCTATAGTCTGAAATAGGAAAGTTTGATACGGATTAGTTGACCACAGCACAAGCCGGTATAGACAAGAGACGTGTTATGCTGCTATTGGGTCATTCCCCTTGAACATGAATTTCACACGGGAGCCATTTTTTTGACATAAGCAAATGGACTAAGAGGGGAATTTCAGCATTACACACAGACAAAGTTTGGGAAGGCTGTGTCAAATATTTCGATTCATACACCTATGATTCAGAAACCCCTATTTTTGCCTATTTTTTGCCTTATTTCGCCTATATTAAGCCATATTTCTCAAATAATATTGTGTAAATTTGAGATGAGATACCCAGTAATTATGCTAACAATATTAAATGACAAAGTAACAGCTAGGAAATCGATAATGGCCGCCAACATAGGATATGGTTCTAACCAAAGTTTGAATAACTTTTTGTCAAAATATCCGTTTTATTTCTATACAGTAACTGTGCTAGTAATTGGGGATCTCTATATTTCTATTAATTATGGCGTAACGGCGACACTATGGCGTAACGGTGACATATGTTCAGAATAGCATGAATTGCCTTGTATTGCGTTCCAACGCCCTTAAAATTTTGATTAAATATCGTACCATTAAAAATAGCTGCTAAACTATATCTTTTTGGCACTTTGGTTTTTTTAGAAAATATAAGTATGGTTCAAATAGTCAATGTTTGTCCTTGTTCATTTCCAAAAGTTATCTGGATTCAGTTCACTGACTCAATTAGTTATTCATAATACCATTGTTCACTGTCTGTTGTTCAAATGTAAAATGTCTTTTAATATTTACTATAGAATATCAATAATGATACCTATTCTTTCCCTTGACAAAGGAGAAATATCAGTGTACGATTCCTTACAGCTCCACCAGAAACAGCAGTTTCATCTTCCAGTTCATCTTCATGCCAATCATTGGTTGTTATTCAACACACATTGTTTTACTTAACAATTTGCCATCCTTTCAGATACAAAATGTTACAGAGACTGACACTGCTACCACTTCTGGAGTACCACATCCACATCCACATTCAGATGATGATTTCCAAGAGGTAGGACTAATATAACTTTACATTAGGAAGTTTAATATCATTTCATGACATTTTATTGGCTAAATTTGGTGTTGAATAAAAAGCCCTACAGTGGTCTTAAAAATTACTTAAAAGATAGGACACAGCGATTTTTAGTGAATGGGGAGCTCTCTTCCCTAACTCATAATAATGTTATATGGTTCAGCGACACAATCACATTTAAAGAAGCTTCAAACCCTCCAGAACTTGGCATTAAAGTCACCTAAGTACTATAGACCTAGCATTTATGAGGACAAGGGACGAATTTGTGCTTACTCTGTGGTGCATTTTAAGTATTTTTGCGGTTAAATATCTGTAGAGCAACATAATTTTCCCAGTTTGATTCCCATAATACATAAATCATTTTCAATTAAGCATTTTCTTATATATACCATTATTATTAAACGGTCAATTGTCCCTCTTCTTCAGGCCTCTGTTAAATTACCAACGGCATTGCAAAATAAGAAGAGACAAGCGGTAACAAAAGCCAGAGGAAGGCCTCCGAATAAAAAACAGGCCGCTCCAGTTATGAAGAGTGTGATATGCATTGCCCAACCTTCGATAAGGAAGGGAATAATCCTGGTCCCCGGTAAGAAAGAAATGGAAACGCTCTGCACCCAAGGCCTTGTAGGGATGATACAGCTCTCTAAGAGCATGTCTGCTGACGAAGTCAGGGCTGAGTTGAACAGTTGTTTTGCAAAAAGCTTTGCGGACGATGAGTTGGACTTCAAATTTCTAAAGGTATTCAAGAAGACTAATTTTTGTCATTTGTTAAAAGCGTTTTTGTCATTTGTTAACATATACTAGATTATCGTTTATGATGTATCATTTGTGAGTAAATAACTGTGAAATATTGATATTCTTTTTTTGTAAACATGTAGCAAATTCATATAAATATATTCAGATGATGCCAGGGAACCGCTCATTAACAGAGCCTAGAGTCTCAGACTCTATATCGTTTAGTGGGGAGCAAGTGCTCTCTCTCTGTGGACAAGGGAAGGTCTACATTGCAACATTAGCTCAGCCTAAACCTATTGATAATGAGGTACGTTTTCTCAATTTTATAAACGCGTGGGTAAGTTTTTTCACATTTGCTAGAGTCAGGTTTAGGCATCATAAATTTTTGGGAAACTATTTTCTTAATTTTTTTTTTTAATTTAGAAATAAAGTTTTTTTTAAACCAGCTCTGATGTATGGTATTGTATATATGAGGCAAGATGATGGCCACATTTTAATGTTCTCTTGTATTAAACTATATTTTGACCATTACACAAGCTCCATGAATAAGAATACAGCACACTTGATAAAACTGGCCCTAGTATTCTTCATTAATCAGTTTTCCCAAATGGGTTACTCTGATATTACTTAGGGGTGGGGGTAACAATTTACCTCCGACCCCAATCACCCAGACCCATCAACAATTTTATACCAATGCTTAAAATGTCCATACAGGAGACGAAAAATATTTACCATACAATTACTATGGCGCCGCTATATACGCATGTGCAAATTTCGGTTATATGCATTCCACTTTCCATAATAATCATATCTAATCCGTTCCCATAGTCTTCCCAATGATCATAATGCATTTGAATCGTTTTGTATAATTAGATAGAAATTCTATATCCATCCCTTTATAGTACCCAGTCACTCATCTTCCTATGATTATGTTTCCAATCAGGCTTCTTCTATATCTTCTGTTGAGGATGTCTCAAATATCGACCACAATGTGGATGTCTCAAATGTCGACTCCAATGTGGATGTCTCAAATGTCGACTCCAATGTGGATGTCTCAAATGTCGACCACAATATGGAAGTGGTAAATATTTTCATTTTTTAGAAAAAGAAGTTAATCACTATTATTTCGAGGGGAGGATATTAGACTACCATTACGTTTGACTGTATATAACTATTAGATTGCCTACCCTCGATATACCACCACGCTACTGAGAAAACTTTGGGACTCTCCGCGCGCGATTGTTATGACTTGACCACTGAGCCATATATGGCATGCGCTTGACCACTGACCCATATATGGCCCTCCATATATGGCATGCGCCCTCCATATATGGCATGCACCGACCCATATGCCCGCGCCTGCGCCGTCTCACACACCGAATCAGGCAAAAATTTAAACAGGTTTCTGAGCGATTCGAAGTCTATTTCAGAATAATTCTTGCATATAACATGAACTATATGCTAAACTTAAACCTTTCTGCTGTTATATTCAGTCGATGGTGAATAATCAGCCTATTTCGAGCATTAAAGCCTCCGCGCTCGGCAAATACGAAAACAAGATGGCGGCCACGGTGCCTACCATACCGTAACCAGCCAAGAAAATAAAACTGCTTTCGAAGCGCTTTGAATGATTTTACACAATAATCCTGGCATATGAGGTTGAAAACAAGGTTAGATTAGACGTTCAGTCATTTATATTCAGTCGATGGTTAATCATTACGGCTTTCGTAGTATGCACTAGCATAGGCCGGGGCTCTAATGACTCGGTGGACATAAGGGTCTGCCAGCACAAAGGTCCATTGTGCCGGCGAGAAGGCCCGCCACAGCTTGTAAAGTGAGAAAGCCTGGCAATACAACCGCCTAACCGTAGGTAGACACACCCATGCGCATGAGGCTAAGTAAAAAGCACAGCTTCCCACGAGACAGAGGTGATGAAATCGTGATATTTCCACCAAAAGGAATATCGTCAGACTATAATATGTTAAACTATTGTTTGGGATAGTATTTGAAGTCGACATGACTGATTTATGCAGATTATACGGTATTATTGTGTCAGCGACCAGAAACATGCCGGGGAAAGTCAAACATGGCGGCCTCACTGTCCATGCATTCGCTCGAAGAATGTGCAATCGGTGAAATCGTAAATACTAATAAAAAGGTTGGTTAGATTTAATTTGATATGCTTCATTTCATTCGATTTCCAAGCCTATGTCAGTTCTGTTTGCCTCGAGAACGTCTGTACATATAATCATTACACATTCTTAAGCTGGTCGAACTGACAGCAACAGGTTTGTGTGTGTGCGTGCTTCAAATCAACTACGTAATTCTGTTAGGAACATCAACATGTTAAAAAAAAGCAAGAGATAGGGACTGGGACCAAGACTTGGACTGGGACTGGGACTGGGACTGGGACTTGGACCAGTCGAAAAGTCAATTGTTAAGTCAAAATAGTCAATCGTAAGTCCAAAAAGTCAAACAGAAAGTTCGAAAAGTAAATCAGAAAGTCAAAATATCAATAGAAAAGTCAGAAAAGTCAAAATAGTTAATCAAAAAGTCAGAATAGTCAATAAAAAAGTCAGAAAAGTCAGTCAGAAAGTCGAAATAGTCAATCAAAGTCGAAAAGTCAATCAAAAAGTCAGAAACGTCAATCACCTTCTCATAGAAATAATATAATTCATGCAGCTCATGAGTAATTAGTTCAAACTGCAACAGATAATATACTTCTAAAATGAAGGAATCCTAAATGATAAATCTGTTTATTGATTCATTTATCCATCACTTCAAATCTCTCACAACCTTCTCATAGGAATAATATTTCATGATATCAAGGGTAATTAGAGACAACAGATAATATTCCTCTAAGCCAACTGATCTACCGCAACTGTTAGACTGTTAGACTGTATCCGAACCGATGGGGCCGAGAGGTCCTTTAAAAGACTGTTAAAATTACGACTATTATCTTGTTATGTATACGCTCTAAATCACACACATTTAAGACAATCTAAGAAGAAATGTATCATATGTTCAACAGTTGGTCTGAATAAAAAATAGTCTTAAATGTAAATACATTAAATTATCTTTTATGACGTCAATGCTTCCTCTTTGATGCCTCTGTAGCTATGAGCTGTTTTGCTCCTTTAGATGATATTATGTACAGTATTACTTATAAATACATTTCAGTTGCCAGATATTCAGTTGCCAGATATTCAGATACAACCAGGGAAAAGAGTAAGTATGAATACCTTGGTTGCATTCATATATACCGAAATATACATTATTAAGTAGAGCTTACTGTCATTTGCAAGCAAAGCCATGATGAACCTCTATATATCCATTCCACAAAAATCTGTATCTTAACAAATATCATCAGGGCTTAGAAGAATGATATATCTATATATTTATGGAGAAACGTGCACAGGAGAATCTTTGTGTGTGAGTGAGTGATGGTTGCTTAATGCCATGAGAAAAATCAAGAGGAGTTAGTGAAATCAGATGATATGAGAAAAGTGATTTAGATTGTGTGTGTCAGATATAACTTTGATAGTGTCGGATATAAATTTGACACCCTTGTGCTGAACTAAATATGTGAATAGCTAGTGAATTGTCAATATAAGGCTCTATATATAATAGAACATATTTTCATAATTTCAGGAGACGGCTGCCATACCATCAACCAGTCAAGAAATGACACCCACCATGAAATCCATGTCTGGATGGGGTTCTCAGCATATTTCTGAAGACTATATTGTAAGTATAACATTAATGAAATATGGTAAAGGTGATATTTGATCATTTTCTGTCATATATGCATAAGTTTATTCAAACTATTGTGTAATTGTTATCTGATTTTGTTACTACTATAATAACATATAAAGACATAGTGTCCAAATCAAATTGCATATATTGCAAAGCGTTGTTACATTTGCCTGTTTACTGTTATATCATAAAACAGATAAAGGTGCAAATCTTTTGTTTTCAGAACTTGCTAAGTTCAGAGTCGGAAGAAGGATATCGTACACGGAGCAGGGGAGTGATAGGGGCAGGGAGTGATGCAGGAGGAAATAGGTTTGTAGATATAATAATCAAATAAATAAGAATCTAAAACTATGTTGTCATTGTGAATGAATGTTCATGCAGAATGTGTTACATCATGTTACGCAACAATGGCGTAACAATGGGTAACGACTTTATGATCAATAATTAACAGTAATTAGTAATGTGTAACGTGTCATGGTAATTATTAAGTAATGTAAAGAATCTATTAGGTAGCAGGACCCAGGAATTTATTGCCTTGAATACGGTAGTAAGGGGAAGCACAGGTAGCATTCTCAACTCATTATATATTCCTCCAATCAACAATAGCCACATGGAGCAAGCTCTCACCTGTACTCCAAGACCATAATAAAATGTGTAAACATTCCAGTTTGGAGTAGGACATTTTTTATTTGTGTAACTATTGTTATTCACATCTAGCAGACATTATACATCATGATTAGAGGACTAGGCACTTTAGGAACAATATTTATAATGTTTAATTTATTTTAGGTCTGAAGCCTTGACTGAAATCCTCACCAGATTGTACAGCCAGTGCAATCTGGATCCCGTGAGGAAGACAAATGTTAATGTCATCCGGGAGGATGTGCTGGATGGTGGACTGCGGGCATTTTCACGTACATCCTTCAATCCAATCATCCCACTACATGTCAAATTTGTCGGAGAAGCTGGGATTGATGCGGGGGGTCTGACAAGGGAATTTCTGCAGCTGTTGCTGCGAGCCATCGCGGCCAAGCTGATGGCAGGCAAGGAGAATGCCATGTTTCTCCTTCTAGATCAGAAAGGTATGTCTGTACTATGTGTTTATAGCCTATCTGTATTATAAAAGATTAATAGCCCATCACTTTAAGTGGAATACTTCCGTTAGTTGTTTAAAATATGGGATATTATGTTTGGTAATGTTCCAAGACAGATTCATTTATAGTCACACTTCACTCTGAAATGTATGAAAATTGTGGATTTCAGCAATTACCGCATCGCTCTACAAGACGCTTGGTAGGATTATGGCGTACAGCATTGTACATCGGGGGCCAACTCCGGACTTCCTCCACTATAACCTCTACCAAGCTGTAGTTGGTGGGAATAACCGACCATACATCCTGGATGATGTTGGACTGGCCAACCAAGACAAATTCCGAAAGGCAAGTACCAATGAATACTTTTTTGATCCCCACCAACCCATTGACGGTGATTTTCATGGATACAGTGATTTTAATTCAGTATTTTAGATATTGATTATTTATGACCAGAAAAGTTCCAACTTTGATTTGATATGTGTTTTTGTGGAAACAATAATTCTCATGTGCAAGGTTCCTGTTAAAACTTAACAGAATAAAAGCTGTTGTACAGACTATATTGTTTTATTCATTGTTTTATATATATTTCTAATATTCAGACACATGTACATTATATATCACATTGATTAGACCTGTGAAGAACATTTATATTACCTACCAGTAGAGACCTTGCATGTGAGAATTATCACTTTTATATAAAATTGACTGAAAATACATTTACTTGCATGTGAAATCAATCAATCACTCATAAATGGAGCAAATTCAATAAATTCTGCCTCATGGTATAGTTGGCTGTGATGGCCGCTCATTTGCCTGAAAAGACTAAAAACAAAAGTTTCTAATAAGGTAATATAGGGTGGGGAGGGTGGGGGGTTGGCTCTCAGAATCCCACTGGCTAGATTTCAACAGGCCGGCAGTGGTGCTAGTAGTTCTTTGCCCAAAATGTACATCATTTCTCAAGGACACTTTCCATTTCAACTTCAGATATTAGAGGCTGAAACTGAAGAGGAGTATGAGTTGGCCACTGATACCCTGGACCAGCTCATAAATGTTGCAGGCTGTGCAACTTTCTGCCTGAAAGTTGCTGACAAACATCAGCTGTTTCAGAAGCTATGCCATTTTTCACTTGTTGGAAATACGGCTCAGGCCATTGCCCAGTAAGTATAGTTTAAATATTTTACCAAAATAGATATGTCTGGATATTAGCAAGCCAGTCATAATGCAGACATAATTATCTCAGATCATAATCATTACCTCCCAGTGTCCAGCTTTTTTGAGAAATAACCATAATATATTATATTATTATATATAATATATTATTATATTATTATATCATTATATTTTTCACATATTGTAAATAATATTTTAAAAAGCAGTTCATGTTGTGTGTTCTTCATGTAGCATCTAGTTAATATAAAAAATATTTATTCTAAAGAATGTGCGAAGGACTAAAAACACTGGGCCTCCATGATGAGATGGTGAAAGCCCCTGCTCAGTTTGAGCAGGTGTTCGTGCACCGAGATGATGACACACTAAGGGCGGATATAGTGGATGCACTGTTCGAAGTGAGGGAACTGTCTGAGGCGGTGGGCAGTAATGAATACAATGCCGAGCAGAGGACTCTGGCCCACTGGGCTGATTTCCTCATTGACATGGAAGGTTTGTACAACTCAGAATTGGATTTTAGGGCATGACTTCACTGGAGATATTGATAGATAATAGTTTGTTTAAATGAGTACCAATCCGATTACATTCAAATCAAGGTTAAATGGCTAAATCTAAGGATGTGTCATATGGGCAAAGTCGCATTGATGTTGAATCTGTTCAGCCAATATATGCTTTCACTCCATGTGTTTAACATTAAAGAATGATTTTGGTACAAGAAAACTATACCATTTCTCACTTAGTAATTATTCCTGTTTATTTATCTATTCAACAGATGAGGGGCGACTCGAGGACTTGATGGTGTTTGCTACTGGTTTGGCCCGGCCTCCACCTCTTGGCTTTAACCCAGTGCCCAAGATATACCTGTGTCAACCTGTGCCCGAGGAGTACAAAACCCACTTCTGTCAGGCAAACACCTGCGCCCATATTCTACGCATACCAATCTATCACAGCTATGATGATTTTAAAACTAACATGATGGCTGGGATTCAGAGTAAATTTTTTTCCACAGAGTGATGAATACACTTTAGACCTATATAACCTCCATTCTTTATTATGTTTGTCATATATGTCTATCTGATTACATTTGGAAAATGGATGTATGGAAAACTGCCCAAGTGAAGAAAATATGCTCCTGGCACAGCTGACATGTTTGTAATGTGCATCAAGCGTTGTCACCATCACATCTGTCTGGGGATCTATGGGGCTCCATGTATGGTTCCCTCTGATGATGTCATTGTGGTCAGGGTATGAGGAGACTTAGTGTAAGTCGTTGCATTAGCATGTGGGTTAATCGGAGCAATCCCTGGCATGTTAAATGAATTACACTACTATTGTCTATTTGCAGGATTATATATACTATGTGCATGATTTGATTGTAGTTTAGTCTTTAAATTACTCATGTTACAAGTATATGGACGTTAATGTTATGGTTAATATAGGTTTGATGCCAGGTAAACGTAAACCTTTAGATGTCTTGACCTGTGTTCTTGAGTGTCAGCTTTATAAGAATCATTTAACATATTCTGATGCGGAATTTTAATGAAGGTTCTGGGAAGTTTTAAGATAGTTTAATGCCATGCTCATAATATAAGGTACGATGAAGTACACAGGGCATCAATTTAGGCGTTGGAAAGGCTTTCAACCCCAGAATTTGGCGCGATAGAGGAAATTTTATGAGTTCTTTAGACATGATTGCCATCGCCAAGAAAAGGTATACCGAAGCAGAGAAATTATGTTGGGACAAACATTTATATCATTTATATATTGACAATGCATATATGTTTGCTTCGGGGAATAAACACCTCCCCCTATGTTTATCTGTACCAGTTTTTCAATTAATAAAAGTCTGTATAAGCACATACAAGTCTTTTGTTTCATTATGTATGGATCTACAACACAACTTCATTTTCTATACTATGATACTTAGACAGTAATATTTAGAATGTAATTATCACGAAAATCTAAGACAACAGAATGTGATGGATGGGATTTAAGCTTTAATTTTGTACCCATAGGTGTGCACACTTATATAAATTAATATCAATTCAGCAAGGGAAATTGGCTGTTACCGCCTAAAAGTCATACTAACTGAACAATAAAATTCATGGGTTCTTATAAAGCACAGTCTGCCAATATGGAATCCCATGAGAATCCTAGATTCAACCTGTACGTCAGAAGTTTAAACCCTTGGTTTATTACAATTCCTTAAAAAAAAACAGCTGGTGGATTAAAGCTGTAACTATTATATTTCAGAATGACACTAACCTTTCGAGGAGAGACTTTCAAATGCAGAGAAATAAAAATTAATAAAATACATTTGATACATTAAGTTTTCATAATGGTATGCTAGAAGAAGCCTATCCCGAACATTGATAACATAATTTAACAAGGTAGTCTCATTTTGAGAATCATTTTATTCATCTGTCCACATATTTATAGGAGATATTATGTAACCAAAAGTTCAATGTGCATGTGCATAATTATCTGATAGAATGATAACCAGGGGGTATATGGTTTTGCCTATTAATCGAAGTGGCCATCTAGCGTCCCAAGATGGGCTACATGTGTATTAGCACATACATAAATTTAATTATAGGGAAATGTATATCAATGAACATTATTTTGTGATGTTACATAATCATAATATATAAACTGACAAATAATTCCATATGAAAAAGGTTGCCGAGTGTAAGAAAATAAATAAATATCATCTATGACAGCAAGCATATATGAGTATAAATTATGTAAAACATGCAGCCGCCCTCTGGTGGTGGTGTGGACGACTAACCACACAAGTGTAGCCTGGGAACTGCTCAGTAGCTATTTGACCTCAGGACTAGAAACATCGACCAGAGAAGTTTTTTTCTTTTTTTCCCATTCAATACAGCGTGTAACTGTAATAATTAAATTATTATACGCCAGGCTTCTACTTGTAACTTATTTCCTCACCACTGTCCTCTGGGGACCTCATTTATATGATCAAAACAAAATTATTATGGCAGGATTTGTCCCTGGAAGTTATGTGCACATATTATTTATTTTACTACTATAGATGGCGATGACGTTGAATATATCTGCCAACAGTGACAGAAACTTGAGTATAAATATCATATGCTTCCTCCAGTGTTGTTGGTCTACCTATCAATCTTAGTTCCTGTTTGAGAGCATTAGAAAAGTTATTTCTTATAGTGCATTGTACATGTGGTTGCGGCTGTGGAATATTCAATACCTGTCCTGGATCATCCCCATAACCATCGTCAACTTGATAGGCAAGGTGTAGTTGAGTTAGGTGCTTCTTCAGGACCCAAAGCTGGATAGGTGATTTGGAACCTTCGGAAGAGATGCCATGTTGATTGTGAGCAGCAGCAAATTCTGAAAGATCTCGCTGAAGAAGGGGAAGGAAAAGCCAGTGAAGGCACATGATGTCTACGTCATTATCTGGGGATATCATTTCTTCATCAGTCATTTGGTAAAAAATATCTTTATATTTCTTACTGACTTTCTCATTCACATCCTTCCAAAGTCGTTCTATCCGTTGATTGTGGACAGAACTGCCTACTAGAACAGACGTTGGTCCCCTTAATTGGTGCATCCTTTCCCAAATATCTCTATTCTCACCACCATGGTCAGTTCTGATGCGCAGGGGAAGCTCAAATTCCTGAACAGCCATGTCAAACTGCTGCAAAACTGTAGATGCCTTGTTGTTGTCACTGACTTTGATAAATGTTATCATTCTAGTGAATCCATCTATCGCTCCATGTATAACAAATTTCCATTTAATGAGTTTATGGTTCCCATCAATGTGCCAAATGTAATGTGGGCATGGAACTGAATAAATACGCCTTTTAATTGTTTGAGTCTTTCTTGCTTCAATTCCTTCAGGGTCTATATCTCTGAGAACATTTCTCACCCACCTACGCTGTACATGTAGCCCTTCTTTTCTCAAATGTCCCATCACTAATACTTCCCCACTTTGTGGATGTCTATCCTTAATAGCCAATATTGCAGTGAGGAGTTCATTATCTGATACACCAGTGTGCTTTTCATACTGTATATCTTCTTTTTTAATGTATGTGTAGATAGTCTTTCTAGATATCCCAAGTTCCCTTGCTATTTCAGCTATAGGAAGTTTGACCTCCAAGAGTTCTCTTAGTCTGCTGATATCCATCTGGAATAATAGAGAATTAACATATTTGAAAATACTGTATAGTATTCAATGATTCTGTACTATTATGTAAAGTCGAAAAAGTTGGTGGAAAAATTCACTCGTAAAGTCAAAAAAGTAAGTAAAAATAAAGTAAAAAAAAACAATCGTAAAGTAAAAAAACAGGACTAAAAGTAGTCGCAAAGTCTAGAAAGTCAGTTGTGAAAGTCGAGAAAGTCAGTTGTGAAAGTCGAGAAAATCAGTTGAGAAAGTCAGTTGTGAAAGTTAGTTGAAAAAGTCAGTTGTAACAGTCACAAAAGTGAGTCATAATAGTAAAAAAATTCATCTCACACAACACATGATGGTAAAGTCCAACATTTTATATCCTGACTGAATTTCATCAGTCATCATCTTGTACACCCATAACTCCAGTTACTGATGTAGGTGTAACACCAGTGTGAGAGCTTGTGTGAGAGCTGGTTTGAATGACTGGCCAAATTTCGATCTTACAATTGGTTGTGTTCGGAATTGTGTGTGGGTTTCTCTGGAGCTAAATCCTTACAGTGGGTTAATTTTAAATATGGTTACTTTCGAGATCAATTTAATTTCAAGATGGCGTTGTTGGCGTGGATTTCAATGTTACTATTAACTTTCAAAATCAAGTTGTTGGTGTTGATTTCAATGTTATTATTTAATTTCGAATATTTAGACCTTTTGAGATATTTGGGAACTATAGATATGGTGATATGTCTGACAATTCCGAACACAAGCAATTATAGGGATCCTGCCGTTGCAGTTGTTTTCATACATTTCCGTATTCAGAGCGCTGATTTTCTGCCGACTACAGACACTACAGAGGTTGTCATATCCAAACCAGGAATTATGACTAAAATAAAGAGTACAAAATAATAGCTCATAACCCCGTCCCACCCCCACCCCATAGCAAACGGTTAGAACTCACACATAATGAATGGTCCTCCATCCAGTCACACGCACAGTGTCTCCAATGGTACGTACACCAGAAGTTCCGCTCTTAGTGCATCCCATGGCATTGATTAACCCCGAGGTGAACCCCAAACTAATTCATTCGGTGTGAAGCTGGTATCTTCATTCATTAGATTATAATATAGTGTGAACACAGCTATATTTAGCTGTCACATGGATATGTGTTATGGTAACGAAACACCCCACTGATTTATTTATCAGACTTAGCAAATGCTACACCCTCTCTCTCAGGGTTGGTGTGTGTATGCAAACGGGAGGATGGTAAATGGGTCAATCCACATGGAGAGGTCAAATACCTTTAACTTAGTTGCAAGGGAGCATGCTTAGCAACTCGCAATGTTCATTTTCAATGAATTAATTCTCTGGACACCAATTCATTACATTCATAACGATTCAATCTCTCAATAAGAAAATATTAACTCACCTTACAAGTATTCTTGATCCCAGTTGGTTGGAATACGATATAGGAATATGCCTATATGCACTCAGTGAAGTCAGAAGAAAAATAGTGCCAAATATATCACTACTCAGCACTGGAGATGACCTGCCACCTGGTGTGTGTGAGAGGAGTACCGAATTAAATAATGCCAGATGTATTTATTAATTCGGTCTTTGTATTTATATATTTGGTGGTTGCCTTGATTAATTTGGTGTTTTTATTTATTCATTTGGTGACTTGATTTATTAATTTTGTGTCTGTACTTTTAATTTGGTCTGTACCTTTTAATTTGGTGAGTGTATTTATTAATTTGGTGAGTGTATTTATTAATTTGGTGAGTGTATTTATTAATTCGGTGAGTGTATTTATTAATTTGGTGAGTGTATTTATTAATTTGGTGTGTGTATTTATTAATTCGGTATCAGTACTTTTTATTTGGTCTTCACAATTTAGTTTGGTCACTGTATTTATTAATTTTGTTACTGTATTTATTAATTTTGTTATGGTATTTATTAATTTGGTGACTATTTTTAATTTGGTGTGTGTAGGTATTAATTGGGTATTTCTATTTATAATTCGGTGACTATTTATTAATTTGGTATCCCTATTTATTAATTTTGTCTCTATTCATTAATTTTGTATCTCTATTTATTAATTCGGTGACTATTTATTTATTTTGTATCCCTATTTATTAATTCAGTGATTATTTAATAATTTTCTGTCTGTATTTATTAATTCAGTCATTATACCTTTTAATTCTGTCAACTGCATTTATTTATTCTGTCCCAGCATTTATTTATTTGGTGTCAGTTTTAAAAAAGTTTTGTGGTTGTATTTTTAAATTTGGTCTTTCTGACTACAAAAAAAACACTGAATTATGAAGGTAACACTTGGCGTCTCATACCACTATGCGTTTTGTTTAGAGACAAGTGCCTTCGGCACTTGGGATAGAGCAGGTTTTAATTCTCCTTCTCTCTTTTCCCTCTCTCCTCCCCCTCTTTCTCTGGGTATATCCTGAGAAAAAAATGGAACGATATCTTCATTATTTTGGATCTTACAATTGCAAAATTTAACACTGGAAATCTATTTGAAAACAGAAATAATGAGGATTTAATATTGATTCTAAAATGTTCGGAAATAAAGGAGAGAGGGAGGGGGAGAGAGAGAAAAAGCAGGATTGAGGGCAGGGCAGAGGGAAAGAGTAAGGAGAGGGAGAGGAAAGATGAGAGAGACAGGAGGGTGTCATGGACAAAAACTTGAACCCCCGCCCCTACACACACACCTATAGGTAGTAGTCCCTAGATTATAAAAAACAGTGAATAATTTAATCTTATCTAAATACAGTAACTAATTTAATCTAATCATTAGTATTCCTCAAATGTTACTAAGAGGAACTTGGCAGATTTTATTTAATCAGAAAATCAAGCAAATAACATTTTGTTTATCAATTATCCTACTCCTCCTCCCCCTTTCCTTCCCCACATCCAGTGACAGTGGAGATTTATAAAGGTGAGAGTGCATTAATTATGAAGGGGTGTAACCCTTTGTTATACACAACGAACATGTATGGAAATTTACTAAAACCTATACTCATTATATTTATTAATTAAAGAAATATTAAGTTAAATGAGGATGCTACAACTTCTGTCCTCCCCCTCTCTTGGGGGTCGGTGGAGCCGGGAGGGGGGCTGGGGGTACTTGAGTTCATAGTGTATACAGGTATGTGCAGGCAGGTGGGGTGTGAGGAAGAGTTCACCCCATCCAGTGACATTGTTTCTCTGAGAGAATTTCAGAAAGAGAGAGAGAGAGTCTAAATCCTTCCAAAGATTATAATAGGTTTTCCAACAAAAGAATAAAAACACTCCTATACATCTATCAATTTTCCTTCTCCTCCCCCCCCCCCTCTCCCGACTAAAGGGAGGGAGGGACAGAGGAAGAGGGGGAGAGAGGGACGTACAGAGAGAGAGAGGGGGAAGGAGGGATAGGCCTAGAGATAGTGGGGAAGGGGAGGGAGGGACCCCCCCACCACACACACACCTATACATGTATCAGTTTTCCTTTTCCTCCCCCTCCCCACCTGAGGGGAGGGAGGGACAGAGAGACGGGGGGAGGGAGAGATTATTAGTTCCCATATATATAAATTGACCCAGATTTACGCATTGGACCAGCTAGGCAGCTACCAAAACGAGGGTCCATCTCGCACAGTTGAGATCTCGCGTAGGCTTATGTAATCCCAGGTGGGCGGTCATTCCTCCCTCCCTCCCTCCGCGCTCTCTCTCTCTCTCTCCCTCCCTCCCTCCAATGGACAAAGCGTGACATAGCGTTAATAACTGCGGTGCGTTCGTGCATTGTTCTGTGCTGCAGGTTGGTTTGAGTGGTTGCATTCGGAAAGCAAATGCTTGGTCCCTCTACAGTTAAATCTTTACAATGCCGCGGGAATGCCGTTAGACTTCAGTGCCTTTAGGTTTCAAGAAACCTGTACTAACCTGTTCATTTTCCCCGATTGCACCAATAATAAAATTACAAACACTCCACAACCAAGTTTCAGTGAGCAGTTTTTTGCGTGCACTTTCGTACATTTCCGTCGACGCATGCTTTGTTTACCCAAGTCCACTAGCCCTGGGAAACCCGCTAAATGGTCCATGACGTCACGTCATGCCTCGCTGATCATGCTTCGCTACCCGCGGCCTCCTCCTCCTCCTCCTCCTCCTCCTCCTCCATTTCGATTCCTACTCCTGCCCCACCTTAACCTCCTTTAAGATTGGGGGAGGGCGAAGTGAGGGGAGGAGTGAGTGAGTAAGATTGCCTCCCGGTCCCCGCACTCATATACAAAAAGTAGGACATATGTTGCGTCCCAAAGTAGACATATGTACAAATGATGAAATCGGTACACCAATGCTCGTTCCATTTATCAGAAAACATACCCTTTTCCGCGGATTTTGAGCTTGAAAAGTACCCTTTTTTTCCACCAAAAAGCTGACTTTTCAGCCCTAAAAAACACCCCTTTTTTCTTAAAAACGCTGACATTTTTTAAATTAACCCCCTTTTCATTAGAACGCTGACGTTTTAAAAGACATAAAATTAACCCCTTTAGTACTCAACAATTCATTCATTTTCATAATGTAAATACTCCGTAAATTGAATTGAATTGAGAAATACTTTTATTCATCATTAGGCCTAAACAGTTACATGAATATGTAGAGATGAATAAATTGAGTACGGTATAATATGTATGTCCCAGTTCTTCCTAGAGTAACTGAAGTCCTCCAGAAAAAAAGGCCCCTTTTTTAAGGTTTTCAAGGACATGCAAACTTTCTCCAAAAGACCCCCTATCTCCGCAGAAGGGGGGGGAAAGAGGATGAGGACAGGAAGATAGGAATGGGAGGAGGAAGAAGGAAGGGATCAAAGTGGTGGAGGAAGAAGAGGAGAGGGGAAGGAGGGGGGGGATAAAAGGGGAGGGAGACGACCAACTTTTTTTTTACGACCAACTTTTTTTTACGACCAACTTTTTTTTCAACCAACTTTTTTACGACCAACTTTTTTTTTACGACCAGCATTTTTTTATGGCCAAAGAGGATGAGGACAGGAAGGTAGGAATGGGAGGAGGAAGAAGGAAGGGATCAAAGTGGTGGAGGAAGAAGAGGAGAGGTGAAGGAGCGGGGGATAAGAGGGGAGGGAGACTTTTTTGTGACCTTTTTTTTTACGACCAGCATTTTTTTACAGCCAACTAATACAGCCAACCAATTTTTTTGACAAACTTTATTTTCGACAAACTTTTTTTTCAACCAATTTTTTATGACCAACTTTTTTTTCAACCAACTTTTTTTTCAACCAGCTTTTTTTCAACCAGCATTTTTTACGGCCAACTATTTTTTTGACAAACTTTATTTTTGACACGTTTTCTGTCTCTCTCAGAGAAAAAAATGTACCTGTCCACACATTACTCATTATTATTAAGGAGGGGGGAATAAAAGGAGAGGGAGAGCAAGGGAGGTAGTCGGGGAGAAGAAAAATTGATAGATGTATAGGTGTGTGTGTGTGGGGGGGTGCACATTTTTTTCCATGAAACCCTCTTATATCAGTCATTCTCATCTCTCCTCTCCCTCCCTTCTCCTCCCCCTCTCTCTCATTCCCTCTCTCTCTCTCTCCCTCCCTCTCTCTCTCTACCTCCTACACCTTAGGCCTACTACCCTATTGTTGGATTCCTATAACTTAAAGAAGTAGAAACACAACTGCCTCTACAATCCAAGTGCCGAAGGCACTTGTATAGCAAATAAGAAGGGGCTCGGGAGGATACGGGGGACGGAAACTCTGTCTACTGAGTGGTGCACAGCACTGACCACAACTCAGTTTGCAGGGAGCGAGAGCAGTGAGGCATGACGTGACGTAATGGGTGACCGCGGTTCTGCTACATAGGTTGTCGTAATATGTAGCGATGTTTGGCGGCCCGCTTTGCGGTAGATGACACTTTCCGGTATAGATGATAGTCTGGCGACTGGTCAAGAAAGCCCCGATTTAAATATATGTGTAACAACTCATCTGTGATGTGTTTCAGGAAAATGAGTCATAAGTCGCAAAAAATGGATTTTGAGATACCATTATATTTGAAAATATGAGATCAAGCCGATTCCAATGATAGTAAACATTCTAATAATCTAATAAGTATTTCTAGATTTTTAAGTTTGATATTTTTATTTTTGAAAAAAAAGTTTGCAATATTCCTGGGGGGGGGGGGGGGGGCAAAAAACAGTAGAGTAACTAAATATACTCCAAATGAGGACCTGTAAAACGAAAGCATATATTGAATATATTGTCCTGAAATTTGATACATAGATTGATACAACTATAAATGATAGACTCCCCAAAAATCAGAACATTCCAACAAAGAGGTCTTGTAAAATAAACACTTTAAAAAATATCAATTTTGCTACTTGTGACTCATTTCCCTGAAACACATCTCATTAGGAATTGCCACCTCCTGCCATGATCTAGAATTATCCATTTGGGAATCTCCAGCTTATTTAATGAATAATATAAATCATAGCCGACAATTATCAATAAATGTCGTTCTCTATCACCAAAACTGACACAAAGATATTGATTCACGATTTGTCTGGTCTTGTTAATTTTTAATTGATACATTAAGGCAAACGTATGATCGATATAAAATATTGAATTGAATTGAGAAATACTTTTATCTATCATAAATAATCCGTATAATATATGGCTAGAGCGATTTCTAGGAAAGGAGGTAGAAAAGAAATGGTAGAAAGAAGGTTTTCTTTGTCCAGAATGTTCTCTGAATTTGTTGTTTTACAAACCACTTTACTCATCTTTAGAGGTATGTCCCTCCTCTCTGGATGTCGTCGTATGTGGTTTGTGAAGCTATTTGGAGTGGAAATGTGATTTTAAAGCCCTTTTTAGTTTTTTAGCTGAATACTATACAACTATTTTTAGCACAGGAAAGCCCCTGTTAGGAACTAAAAGAGATTGACGTCATGCCTCTCCCACCGTCTGTGGCAACGTGGGATTCCCTAGCAACGTGTCCTGCAAGAGTCCCTAGCAACGGGAAAGAGAGAGAGCGAGAGAGAGGGAGGGAGAGGGAGGGAGGAGGAGGAAGGGAGAGAAGGAAAAATATATGACAGACAGAGAAGAGGGGGAGGGAGAAGAAGGTGCAGGAGAGGAAGAGAGGGGGAGGGAGGGAAAGCGGGGAGAGGGAGAGTGAAGGGGGAAGGAAGAGGTTGGGTGAATTGGAGAGGGGAGGGTTAAAAGGTATAAGAGACAGAAGAGGGGGAGGGATAAGAGGGAGAGTGGGGAAGTGTGGGAGAGTTGGGGACCGTCCGGAGGACGGGTACTTTGCTAGTATAATAATAATAATGTAGTGATTTCCGCCTAGTAATACTAGTTCACTAACCAGGTTCGAATATTATCAATCTCAATGAAGGGGAAGTAAAACCAGTAACACAGTCTTTTGATATCTCAGGCTTTATTCCTCCACACAGACCTATTCCGTCAATTGATCTTGGTCCCAATCTTTGGTCCCAATGACTCAGCCAGAGTGAACAATCAGTCCAGGCAAGAGTAACAAGGTTGAGTACATCGAGGCAAGAGGCAACTTTGGTAGACAGTCAGTCAAGGTGTTTCAGGCAGAGGAAAGGTAAAAGAAGGTCTAGTGTAATAACAGGTTATGGAACCTTGCCGGAACATCCGGAAAGACCAACACACAGATTGTGGTATATAGTACAACTAGATAAGAGTAACCTGTAATATAGAAATAAATTAATATGACCCATGTAAGTTTTGGCGGGAATCCAAAAGCCTGGTTTGACCAGCACAGCGAGGGCAGCTGCAGCTAATTCAACCTGTACTGGTCCAAACATGATAAACAACACTAAAACAATCAAAGCCCAATCAATGCTTGATTGGTATACCCATATTCACTACAATAATATAATAAATAATATAAAATTAGTATTTTCAACTCCACTGGAACATTGTTGGATGGATGAAATCTCTTCTTTTATTATTGTCTTTTTCATTTTCATATTCCTAAATATAAATCCTTTTTTATATGTAATCCTTCTGGAGATTATGAACTTGAAATGATAGAAAACCATATGGTGCTCTCGATGGTATACCAGAAAACCTTTACCAAACCCTCAACCCAAATAGTGGATAAACCCAGTAGCTTATATTGTATGGAAAATGAGTCACAAATCGCAAAAATGATATTTCTCAAAGTGATTTATTCACAAGTTAGCACATGTCCTAAATTTCAATACTGTGGATTGAATATATCCTTGCATTTCAAAGAGCATCATATTTTGTATATTTAGCTATTTTACTGGTAACTGTCCACCCAGAAATATTGCAAACTTTTTTTTAAACATAAATATATCAACCATGACATATAGAAACACTTCTTAGATGTCCATAATGTTTGATCTCATCCTTTCTATTATAATGATATCTCAAAATCCATTTTTTGCGACTCATTTTCCTGTAACACGTCACATATGCACACACTGCAGACCAAATATTATTCTGAAGTGTACCACCTGTTTTTTTTTAAATAAGAAGATAATAAAGAACTCATTATGATCCTATACAAAGTTCAACGCCATTTAAAGTACTTTACAGAAATCATTCTTTATTTCAATCGCAGAAAATAGGCTTACACTTAGGGTTAGGGTAAGGGTTAGGATAAGGATAAGTGTTAGGGTTCTAGTGTTAGGGTAAGGGTTGGCCTTAGGCTAAGGATTTGGCTTAGGGTAAGGTTTAGGCCTACGGTAAGGGTTACGGTTATGGTCTAGGGTTAGGCTTAGGATTAGGCCTAGGGTTAGGCTTAGGCTTAGGGTAAGGGTTAGAGATAGGCTTAGGATTAGGCTAAGGGTTAGGCTTAGGATTAGGATTAGGATTAGGCCTAGGGTTAGGCTTAGGCTTAGGGTAAGGGTTAGAGATAGGCTTAGGATTAGGCTAAGGGTTAGGCTTAGGATTAGGCTTAGGATTAGGCTAAGGGTTAGGCTTAGGATTAGGATTAGGCTTAGGTTTAGGCTTAGGCTAAGGATTAGGCTTAGGGTAAGGGTTAGGCTTAGGCTTAGAGTAAGGCTTAGGGTAAGGGTTAGGCTTAGGATTAGGATTAGGCTTAGAGTAAGGGTTAGGCTTAGGATTAGGGTTAGGCTTAGGTTTAGGCTTAGGCTTAGGCTTAGGCTTAGGCTTAGGCTTAGGGTAAGGGTTAGGCTTAGGATTAGGCTTAGGGTAAGGGTTAGGATTAGGCTTAGGATTAGGCTTAGGCTTAGGTTTAGGCTTAGGCTTAGGATTAGGGTAAGGGTTAGGCTTAGAATTAGGATTAGGGTAAGGGTAAGGGTAAGGGTTAGGCTTAGGGTTATGGTAAGGTTTTGGTTTAAGCTAGGCTTAGGTTTAGGCTTAGGTTTAGGCTTAGGTTCAAGCTTAGGGCTAGAGTTAGGCTTAGGGTAAGGGTTAGAATTAGGGTTAGGCTTAGGGTTAGGCTTAGGATAAGGTTTTGGTTTAAGCTTAGGGTTAGGCTTAGGGTAAGGGTTAGGCTTAGGCTATGGTAAGGTTTTGTTTTAAGCTAGGGTTAGGCTTAGGCTTAGGCTTAGACTCATGGTGAGATTTTGGTTTAAGCTTAGGGTTAGGCGTAGGCTTAGGGTAAGTGTTAGGATTAGGGTAAGGGTAAGGGTTAGGCTTAGGCTTATGGTAAGGTTTTGCTTTAAGCTAGGGTTAGTCTTAGGGTTAGGCTTAGGCTCAGGCTTAGGGTAGGGTTTGGGTTAAAGGTTAGGGTTAAGCTTAGGATAAGGGTTAGAATTAGGCTCAGGCTTAGGCTTAGGATAAGGTTTGGTTTAAGCTTAGGGTTAGGCCTAGGGTAAGGGTTAGGCTTAGGGTAAGGGTAAGGGTTAGGGTTAGACTTAGGGTTAGGCTTAGCATAAGTATTACTTCCCCAGTCACTAGATTTACCATGACATGGCACTGCTGGTATGTAGCAGTGATTTCTACATATTGGAATGATTGGTGGACAATATTTTCCATCAACGACATTAAATGGAGCTTAAGTTGCTTCAAAGGTTATCACTATCCTCCAGTCAATTTCCCTTTATAAATCCACTCCAGGTTGACCGGTGTTTTTGAAATGGGAATGTACGACACACTGTCCCAGCATTTCAGTCCCGATGCAGGTTAGTTGTTTCTCCTTATTGAATCGACAAATCCAATCAAAATACAGGCTCTAAGAATAGAAACATATCTTGTTCAGTGGAGGAGAACTAGGCAAAATACCATTGATGGCTCTAAGATACTATAGCAAGAACAGCATAGTATTGTGTATGAGGGGGGCTATATTCTCTGAGTATGGCGAAAACAACGAGGCCGTAGGCCGAGTTGTTTTTCGGCCATTCGAGGAGAATATACGCGATACTGTGCTATTCTTGCTTTTATTCCATGATTCTTAACTTAAAACAACTTTATTTGCATTAATTTCATCAAAGTGAGATGTCTGCATAGTCTCGAACGGTCGTGACGTCACTGTACAATCTGACCCATATATTTATAACTGATGTATCTTCTCCCCACAGACAATTCCACCTGTGTGGATACCTTCACATGGCAGCAGGCCTTCTGCCCGAACCAGCAGTCCATACAGCAAGTAGCAGTTGGGTCGGTATTGAACGTCAGTTTGCAGGCATGCCAACTATTTTGTTCACGGGTGAGTACTGACAAAAATAATCATGAATACATGGGTCAGATTTTCAGAAAATGTACAATTGGCAGCTGTACACATTTAGTAAATTCTGCAAAATAAGGCTGCAATTTGCTCAATACTACGTTAATTTGAGAATATTCGGCATTGCATTGATTCTAGCAAACTGTTTGGTTAGTTTGAACTGTATTTTGAACTTTATTTTCGTCTGAAATATGGGACATTTGAGAAGATTGGCGAAGTTGGATTTTCTGAAAATCTGACCCATATGATTCCAGATTGCCTCTGTTGATATGTAAGTGCGCTTTAAAGTGACATTTCTGGCCTTGTCTCACATCTTATGGAGTATATTTTAGTTACTTTATATTAGAGGCAATATAAGACTTTATTACACACGTGAGCAGTTAGAAAGGTGCAGTTTGGGGGTGCAGTTCGGTTGACCCAAACTTCATATGTGATCAATTCGGGTAAAGACGCAATTTCATTGGTGCAGCGTAGGCCAGATGACGTCGTCCCGACCGTGTAACTTAGGCCTACAAATTGCGGTGAATCAAGCCTCCTCGAACTAAACTATAGGCTATACAAGTTAACTTTACTTTTTAACATCCTAATAGAGTGTGTAATAAATAGCAAATGGTACTCTGGTACTCTCGACCCATCAGAAAACGGGAACTCACCCCTTCGGGGTTCGTCCCGTTTTCTGACGGGTCTCGATCAGTTTGAACCCTCCATCGTGCCATTTGCTATAATAACCACACAAAAAATTGCTACAAAACGTTTCACGGTTGATTCTTGTACTTTAAGGTGTACTGAACAATATATCCAAATTTAGACAAAATCCTAGCATGGTAATGTTGAAAAAAACGCAAAAACAAAAATGACGGCCACTAACTATTTTAGATACCATCCTATAGAGTATATTAAGTTACTTTACTAGTAATTATCCACCCAGAAATATTCAATTGTTTCAAAAATAGAAATCTAAAGGCAGAGTGCTGTATCTCCGCCGGAAAATGGGTTCTTTATTCTGCGCATAGAACGAGTACCATAAGTTAGTATATTAGTATATGTGCCTAATATGTTAAAAAAATAAAAATATTTCCCTTCTTTGTGATGTTAGTATATATATGTATTGTTGTAGAACGAGTCCTATATCAATTCACAGATGTGGAACTGTGTTATGTAGAATGCGCATATATACTAATATGAAGTATAGGTGAGGACAGGTGCTGCCCTGAGACAATTTGTAAAACCTACTAGTAATCATGTTGCTTAATCATGTTAACTATCTGATTTGCGAAAAACTAATCATTTCAGGTATATTGGAGACATTGTCAAGGGCTGATGTATGACAGAAAAGAGAAGGAATGTGTTTTAACTTCCTATGACCAGGAAGATAACAGAATTCGTTCTACGGAGTCATGCCAAGAGTCACAATATGAGTTCTATGACAGACATCGCTGTAAAGGCATGGGTAAGTGAATGACTTGTTATTAGTACAACGTATTGAAGAATTCAGGGTCATTCTATGTAATAAAATGTGATCCGTTTTAGGAAAATGAATCATAAGTCGCAAAATATGGATTTTGAGAATCACCATATTTGAAAAGATGAGATCAAGCTGATTCCAATGAATGTACTTTTATCGTTTTAGTTAGATATTTCTATTTTCGAAAAAAAACGTTTGCAATATTTTTTGGTGGATAATTACCAGTAAAGTAGCTAAATATACCCAATGTGATGATGTAATAAACGCACTGATATAATTAATAAACAATCATGAAATTTGGTAGATGTATTCATACAACCACAGGGACTAAACACTCCAAAAATGAAAATATTCCAACAAAGAGATCGTGTAAGTAAACAACTTTGAAAAACACCAATTTTGCGACTTGGGACTCATTTTCCTGAAACACATCACAAATTAGAGTTGGCAGTCGGGCGACAATTGATTCAACGCAACACACACAGATGTTTATGTATTGAGTCCAGAGCCAAGAAAGAAGAGGCTCTGAACATCGTTTATTGTGCTTATATACTAAGTAGATTACACATAGACTGGTCTGATTGGCTTATCCTGACTGGGCCAATTAATTGCCTTGATATATTCAGGATCATATATGTGATGTGTTTCAGGAAAATGAGTCATAAGTCGCAAAAAATGGATTTTGAAATACCATTATATTTAAAAACATGAGATCAAACCGATCCCAATGATAGTAAACAGTCTAACAATTTTATTAGTATTTCTAGATTTTAAGTTTGATATTTTCGTTTTTGAAAAAATAAGTTCCAATATTTCTGGGGGTCAATAAACAGTAAATATGAGAACCTTTAAAACTAAAGGATATATTACATACATTGTCCTGAAATTTGATACATCGATTGATATAGCTATGCATGATAAACCCTCCAAAGATCAGAACACTGCAATAATGTTATCCTGTAAAAAAACACTTTGAAAAATATCCATTTTGCTACTTATGACTCATTTTCCGGAAACACATCACAATTATCTGCAACAGGTTGACATAAATGTCTTTAACACATCACATAGTGTTGCTTCAAGATGGTATTCTATAACGTACCTGCAGGTGGCGAGATGATGACATGTGATTTTGAGAGTGATGATTGCAAACTGAGACCAAGTTCAGAAGGCGATGAAAAATGGCAGGTGACCAAAGCTGATGAGGTGCGAGCATCATTGACGGATCATACCACAAATAAAGGTACCACTGCCTTCTTGTTGTTGTTGAGACTTTTATTATGCCAGTATGGCAATGTCGATGGGTCTAAACTCCCAACATATGTGATGTGTTTCAGGAAAATGAGTCATAAGTCGTAGAATTGAAATTTTACAAAGTTTTTTTTTCACAAGATCATATTATTGAAATGTTCTGATTCTTGTAGAGTTTATCACTTATACCTATATCAATTGATGTATCAAATTTCAGAACAATCTATGTAGTATATCCTTTAGTTCTAAAGGTCCTCATATGGACTACATTTAGTTACTTTACTGATTATTGACCCCCAGAAATATTGGAAATTTTGTTTTTCAAAAACGAAAATATCAAACTTTAAATCTAGAAATACTTATTAGATCATTAGACTGTTTACTATCATTGGAATCAGCTTGATCTCATCTCTTCAAATATAATGCTATCTCAAAATCTATTTTTTGCGACTTGTGACTCATTTTCCTTAAACACATCACATATTACTACTATTATTATTATTACAAGTTAAACTTTCTATGACCTTAATCCATTTGCGGTGGGAAACCCTCGGCCGTATAACTAAAGTGCATGATGTCATGGACGGGTACCGCTGCACGTTGTTGCCTCACTATAGTCTGTCTAGAAAGTAGTTGACACGTGATTCCTTAGTCCCTTTAAGGGGAGGGAAAAGTGGGGGAGTTTTGACTTCAAACCTTTGCTCCTTGAATCGCCGTTTGCGACTGACCATGACTGTTTGCGACCGACCATGGCCAAATATCCAGCTGCATTGCATTGCCCTGTCTCTGTTCTATGTGGAGCAGCTGTTGTTTTGCTTAGGTGGAAAGCAGAGCTGATTATACTGGCCCTGTTACTCCATGGTTGATTGCAATGGGCGACCCGCTGGGCAAAGGGTTGACAAGTCCTTGTCATAAATAGAAATACAAAATCTCCCACTTTTCCCTCCCCTTAAAGGGTCTAAGGAATCACGTGTCAACTACTTTCTAGACAGACTATACAGGATGGGAGCGTAGGGATCCGTTCAAGCATCATGGAAAACAACGTCCTTCCGCAGTGATCGCATCGATCTTTATTCAGTACTATTGATATATTACACAATATTTCCACCAAAAGGAATATCGTCAGATATTAATATGTTCATGAACTATAGATTGGGATAGTTTTTGAAGTCGACTTGGCTCATTTACACAGATTACATGGATATTATTGTGTTGGCGCCCATCGCATGGTAAATGTGTGTGTTTTCTCCTTCATGGCTGCTTGTCCCGTTGTCGTAGCAGACAAGACAATGTTTTTATGGACTTTAGCATTGGATTTCTCACCAGGAAACACTGAAACAACTAGAAATCACTAGTTATCACTTTTTTTAAGTTTTTATTGTCATGAAGATCATAGATAATTATCATCATTACAACTTAAACCCTTCTAATATCTTGCCTTAGCCCCTTCATATGCGCGGGAAAAAGCGTTGTCAAGGACGCAGAATTCCATTGCGCGTAACTAAGGTTGTATAAATTTATAACGTTACGTTATTGCGTCTGCTAGCATGGATCATGATCTTACATTTCAATGTAAATGCACTCAAATCATTAGTTAAACCAAGCGTACAGAGACATACTTTACATGCTTTTAGAGCTCTTTTTCCCAGCTTTCCCCAAAAAATTACTATTACTATAAAATTACAATTACTACCTTATCTTTATGTATTCTTTTAGGAAATAGCATGTTTCATCCCATTTCTGCCGATCAATTCAGTTGACGTCCATCCCCGCCCCGTATTCCCGATAGCAGTAGCATTAATGTTATTGACATTCCTCCTCCCCTCCCACCTCCCTAAAGTGCCTTTCTGTCTCTTTTTCTCTTTCTCTCTTCTTCTCTATCTCTATTTCCTGGGTAAGATCATAAACTGCCTCCCTCTCAGCTCACCCGTCCTTGATATAACCATATTAAATGTGTTAATAAGGGCGTAAAGCAACCAATCTCACTCACTCACTCATCTCCGTCATTTCT
The DNA here is from genome assembly GCA_942159475.1 of Sthenelais limicola. Taxonomy (NCBI): domain Eukaryota; kingdom Metazoa; phylum Annelida; class Polychaeta; order Phyllodocida; family Sigalionidae; genus Sthenelais; species Sthenelais limicola. The sequence continues at coordinate 13,620,752 of OW804094.1, read as the reverse complement.
TCTCTTTAAGAATATTCTACTATTTATTAAAGTGAAGCTACATGATATATAGAGATAGAAATTGATGTTCTTTCGGATTCCCACTTCAAGTAGGCCTATGCTGTAATTTTTAATGATCGTTGGCACACTGCCAAGTTCTGTTTGGCGATGGAAGTAGTTCCAGTATTAATACACTAGGCCTACCCGGGAATTTCTAAACTTTTGGCGAAAGAGTTCCGCATTTCTCATCAATATTTTGTCATCAAAATCAATTTTAATCAGTCAATAATTAACAGAATTGTTAGTTTGGGTTTAAAACGGTTTTAGTTCTTCGAAAAATTTCTTTAGTTATCACTTTTTTAACAACTCTATTATTAGTAGCCTAAGATCTCAGTAAAGTATTATCATTACAAGTTTAACCGTTCTAGGATCTGCCCTTAGCCCCTTCAATATCAGGCTCCCGAAATGAAACTGCATGTACAAAGATAGTTGATAAATTAAAATAAATGATTTATAATGACCAGAATCGTGCACTTTGTGGGACCTTTTTGAGATTTGGTATGGTGTTAGAACAGGTCACAAGGTTTTCAAAAACCACCGGCTACAACTTGGTGGAGACCCAAATTCAATATGGCCGCCATTGAGAAGCAAGAAAGTAATATCTCAGCTCCTCTACACATGTCTATTTCATAACAATAGTTGTTTTAAACAAGAGAAATGTATTACTTGATTTTCTGGTTAGGAAGACTTGGAATCCTGCTATAATTATAGCATTTTCGGGTCAGAGGATCACACACAGAATAAGGCAAGGTAAATAATCCTTTGTAGGTTTTGCTTGGTAGGGGCTGGATGGAGTAGGGGTAAATTGGAGTGGGGTGCCCAAGTGGTCTAAGGCGCTGGGTCGGCTAAGTGGCATGACTGGCATATTGAGGGTTTGAACCCAAGCGCAGCTAAAGCATCACCTCCTCCCCCATGTAGGCCTACTAGAGAAACACCACCATTGAGATAATCTAGTCCACACCCATTTCTTTTTGCTTAATGTAATGTAATGGATTCAATGTATTTGTTTTTATGAAACAACACGTTCTTAACTGGTTTTGTTTTGTGTTGCAGAGTATGGTCAAGTTTTTGCGATACCAAAATCATCAAACCGCCAGCATTTCAAATCCAAACTTATCTTTCCATATCGCTCATATGCGGATATATGTTTGGAATTGTTCTTCCTTGATCCTACAATGAATGAAAAGGACAAGACCAGATTCAAAATAGTGCAGTCATTCCCTGATAATACAATCTCCATTCTACATGATTCACATGGGATGACATACAAAAGGAATCAATGGAATAAGGTACTTATTCGGTACTCCAGCAACAAATAATTTGGTAATATCTTATCTCTGTACATACGCTCATCCAACATAATCTAAGTTTAATAATACAACAAAGAAAATCTGACAAAATTTAGTCACATTATGATTTATAGGACTGAATTTATCAATATTCTGTTGCTGCTCTATGTTAATACAAGAATTTGAAGTTGAATCAGCCAGGTAAAATTGGCTGTTGGTGAGCGATAATAAGTAAAGTCATCACAGGAAAGCAGCTCAGCAGGCAGCTGAAATATAAATGTTGACATTTATGAAGTCCTGTAGCAAAAAGACAAAATTCTCCAAAATTTGGTCAACTAACTTTTAGATGGAAAAGAATGGAATAATAATTAGAAAATATTTAGTTTTTTTACCGACGTTAACTGAGAGTGTATAGCTTTAAGTGTAGCAACCAAAAATATATGCTAAGTTTCTTGTACATTCTAGGTATTTGTCGACCTACCAGATGGCTCTTATGACATGAGTATTGAAGTAGAACGACCTGCCAGTACTGAAGGAGCCTCTGGACTTGCCATGGATGATATATCATTGTGGCCCTGCAGACGCTATGGTATCAGCAATTATTTACCTCAAAAAGCAGTTAATTCTATTCCAATATTCTATTTAAAAGTTGAATGTGGACAATGTATATCTGATTCAAAACATTAATGTATAAACAACATCAATTCAATTCAAAATATGATTATTTTGTAGGAGCATTACATGTGAATATAATTTCAGGTCTTCCAGTATGTTCCTTGACTACAGGGAGTGGGACAAATTTAAAATTGATTCTAATTCAATCAGAGAGTCCGAAAAACAAACTTTGCATCTGCATGGATCAGTAGTCATATGGGGGTTTTAGAGTCTTTTTTAGGGTGAGCGATCATGGGCTTGTGTATTCTATTGTATGCACTCTTGGTTTGGGTATTCTATTGTTTATATTCTATTGCTATGTTGGGGATTTGGATATTCAATTGTTGGTTTTCTATTGTTACTTCGGTGTATAGATAGAGACTGCGTCCACCATGCTCACTTACCGGAGTATAAAGGTCCAGCTGAATATACTGAGGATGGACAAAGGTGCGAACGATGGCGTACAGTCCTGGAAGCAAAGGTTGACATATTCACCGAGACAGAGGATACTAATCTAATTGATGCGCGGACAAAGTTTGTTACTTCTGCCGGTCGATCCTGTCGTGTACCCCCTTTTGAAGTTGACAGAGAACTTGAGTATAAGAGCATGAGTATAAGAATACCCTGGTGCTATGTGAAGATCTCAGAAGAACAGTTTATACCAACTCTCTGTGCCATCAACTACTGTCGTAGGTTTCCTCATGGTGTCAGATGATATGCATTTATTAGTTCAGTCACTAATTCTGTAATAGGGTGTCTAAGTTTGGTAGTATAATGTTGCCAATAGGGGAGTTGCATGTGCCACTGTGCATGTCTGCTACAATGCATCCTGGGATGGATCCTGATGAAATCTGACATACAAATATTTGGCAAATTTTTTTCTCGAAAATTGATCTATGAAAACCAAAAGCATGATGGGAAAGATAGATATGTACTGTACCATTAGTCCCATAGTTCCATGCGAATCTAGATTCAAAATGGCAGCTATACAAATCCCCTATTGAACCAAAGTGCACAATGTGTACTGGTTGATATTGAATTGATTGTGTTGGCATTTAGTCTGCCCAGACACGTGCCAACCACTCAGCCATTTTCCTTTCGTCATAATATCGTTTCGACAAAAAGGTTGTCATCTCTAAAAAAAGTCTTCCAGACCATGTCTTTCTTGTTTTCTTCTCTTAATTAAATAATATCCAATTCTACCTACCATACACTACATAAAGAACTTCCCTGTGCATGTAAATTACACAGAATCTTGATTCAGAATAGTCTAAGTAAGAGATCCAAGTAAAATTGTAGTTCAGTTTGGAATAGAGTTATGTCTTCTAATAATGTAAATTAAAGTAAATGAAAAGTACAAAATGTTGATGTCAATATCACTATTAATACGAAATTTCAAGACTTACCTTGTTGTGGCAATAACAGTCTCTTGACAAATTTATTATGACGTCCCCCAATAACAACATGATTTTTAGGTGCATATAAAATCAGATAAGAAATACAATTAATGATATTTGATACGTCTTTCATTGTACTTCAGCCTGTCGTATTGGACAGTTTCGCTGTCAGTTAAGTGGTTTATGTATACCTAATGTTTGGACGTGCAATGGAAAGTCTGATTGTCTCAACGAAGCGAATGGTGGTGCTGCCGATTCCAGTGATGAATCTCCCGACCTATGTAGTAAGCTTCCACGATCATATAGCTATGTATAGACTCATAATAATTAGCTTTCAATACTTGTTTTTATTAATCAAATGACCCTTGTCTCCTGGACTTCCCAGGTGAGAAGAGAGGGAGAATGGCAGAAAAGAGATTCATTGAGAGTAAGGAGAGCGGGAAAGAGAGAGATAGAGAGCAGGCAGAGAGAGGGAAAAAAAGGAAAACGGGAAAGAGAGAGATAGACAGACAGACACAGAGAGAGGGACAGAGAAAGTCACAGAGAGAGACAGAGACAGAGAAAGACAGAGAAGGGGGAGAAAGAAAGGCTTATGAAAAAGAAAAAAAGGAGAGACACACAAAGAGAGACAAAGAGAGAGAGAGGGAGAGGGGGAAGGAGAGAGAGGTGATAGGGAGGGGTAGAGGAAAGAGAGAGATGAGAGAGGGAGAGGGGGAAGGAGAGAGAGGTGATAGGGAGGGGTAGATGAGAGACAGAGATTAGAGAGGAGGATGGGAGATGTTCCACCAGTGGGAGGTCCATTCAGGGTTAAAAGTAGGTCACTAAAGTTTGGTATATGCTGAGGTTTGTGCACTCATGGTATTAGGGAGATTTAAAGGGCTCCTGAGGGGGTGTCTAATTTCTCTTGTCACTACCAAAAAACAGCAATTGTCACTTGTCACTAACATAATTCTTTTGTCGCAATATTTTTTTCGTAAAACAGCTGAATTTTTGTCGTTAAGGTCTTTGCCGATTTGTCAGGCTAAGAAAGTGTCTTTGTTGTTTGTCACTAGCTGCCTTTGAAATTTGTCGATCTAAGAAAGGGCTGTACCAACACAACACCAACGCATCCACTAACTATTAGCACATTATTGCCGCTGTGGGGATATCTCGAGAGGCCTGCAATGCAGAAGGCCTCGGTCTAGCGACTCTCGAGACTTCCCCACAATCTCCCTATTGTTAATTTTGCTGCGGGAGGGAAAGAGACAGAGCCCTCTTGTGCTTAATGTTCACATTTGATTGAATTTATGCCAGATCACTTGAAATTATCGCCCAAACTTAGTGGTGACATGGTATTATATGGTATACGATTCTGGAGATTCCATAAATAAAAGGCTCACATGTAAAAATGCATTTGGAAAAAAGTAAATATGAAGTTAACCAACCAATGCATTTATATTTGATAGAACAACTTGTCAATATCACCTGCAACTTTGATGACATCTTTTTGTGTGGATACGAAATTGACTACACATACCCTGCCAAGTGGAGAGCCAAGCCTGCAACAGACCAGCTAAACGAACCTGTGGACAAAAACGTGAATTATTTAGGTTCTACCCTCGGTGAGTGAATTATGATTAATGACATTGAGGACAGGGAAAGGGCTACATTGTTTGTTGATTATGTCCTTGATGCAGTTGATTGTATTAGCAACAGCAGCGCCCGATTCCTGTCCGAAATGGGAGTCATTGATCGGTGTCGTTTTGGGGACAATTTCAAACATAGCACAGCAAAATTTAGGCCGATAGTTCTCCAATCCAGTACGTTTAATATTTCTGAGCAACACCAACATTTGTTGCCGCCATTTTCCCCTCTAAGGGAGTTCCCCTATTAGAGTGAGAAAACCGTCAAGGAGGGTAAGGGTTAGTGTTAGACCAAGGTGAAAGTCACCAAATATGACCTTGCAAAATTCTTGAATGTGATATCACATTTTCTCTATGAAAATAGGGAAAATACATTGTTATCTTGTCACTATCAAGATTACATTATGGAACAATGACTTTGAATATACAATACAGAACTATCTATATTTTGAAAAGAAAATTATCTTTATACATTGTAGGGATCGTTATGGATATTGATGGTAGTAAAATCAATGAAGGTGACATAGCCGTTTTAACAACACCTGAGGTCATCATTCGGAATGAAAACCTGTGCCTCAAATTCTATGTACATATGCGTTACCATGCCCTAGATACGGAACAAATGTTGTCGGTGAGTATTTATTATGTAATGATAGCGAGTGATGCTAAAGCTCCACAAACTCTTTATACTCGCACATATAGCTATTGCATGCATACTTTACTTCAGTTACTTCTTAATTCTTGATTACGTTATCCAGATGTGTGTGTGGCAAGTAGGACTATCGTCACAATTTGATGGGAATGAAGGGAAGTCTTTGTTGTGACTGGTTCAATCTAGTTTATTAAACAGAGGTGGCGCCTCCAGTGGGGGCAACATACACTACATTCCTCCCTGCTTAAACATTTTGTTCAGACAATTTATAAAATAATGTTTCTGAAAATGAAACAATATTATGTTGTTAGATTTACTGTCTTTGCTTTATATGCAATGTCTTTTTCTTGCTGAAAAGTCTCTGGTCTTCTTTTCACTTGTGAAAGTCTGATATTTACGATATCATTAGGAAAACAAATTCAGGGTTTAACCCAAATGTCTTTGATGATAAAAATTCTAAATTACTAATAATCAGAATAGAATATAGAATCACTAATTATTTGATATCAAAGTAATAAGATGTCACTGATAGTTCTGGACTTGAATAGTTCATTTATGAGTTAGCACATAGTCATCAAGCTTTGGTGGTGGTCTACTTGTTCTTGATGATCTTCTCACTTCTGGCACTGGTGATTTTGTAACTTTAATGGGAGACACCCTTGGTGTGTCTGGAGCTTTGTCTCTAGGGATTTGGATCTCTGGAGGAGGAACATCATCTTCGATGTAGTTTGGCCAACCATTTAGTCTATACTCAAGAACAAGGCTGAGTGTTCGGTCTTTCTTGGTGCATCCTGATATTTCTTTTGAACTTACAGGCATATCATCTACATGCGAAAAATAGTTGACCTCAGATTCTATGTTTTCAGTAGCTCTTTCCACTGGAGCTCTGCTGAGGTAATCTGCATTACTATGATCCTCTGATCGGCGATACTGTACTTCATAATTATATGACATCAGCAACAATGCCCACCGCTGTAATCTTAGCGCAGCCAGTGTTGGCACTGCTGTCTTTGGTCCAAGTATAGTTGAAAGTGGCTTGCTATCAGTCACAAGGGTAAACTTTCTACCGTATAGATACTTGTGGAATTTCTTTATTCCATAGACAATGCCTAGAGCTTCCTTTTCTATTTGCGGATATCCTTTTTCTGCCTTAGTTAGAGATCTGGAAGCAAACGCAATAGGTCTTTCATCCTCTCCATCTAAATGCGACAGTACAGCTCCCACTCCGTAGGGGCTTGCGTCACAGGCTAATATGAGCTTCCTGTGCGGATCATAGTGTGTTAACACTCTATCGCTGGTAAGGGTCTCTTTTACGATTCGGAATGCTGTCTCACAGTCTTTGTCCCAATTCCAAGGAATTTCGTCTCTCAGTAGGTTATTCAGTGGTGCAAGAGTGGTGGAGAGAGACTTCAGGTATGGCCCATAATAGTTCACCATAACAAGGAAGGTACGTAGCTGTGAGACATCTTTGGGTGGTTCTGTGCCTCGAATTGCTTCCACCTTTTCTGGGAAAGGATGTCTTCCTCTCTTGTCAATTACATGACCTAGATAGCGTACCTCTGACTTCATGAAGGAACATTTCTCCCTCTTGACTCTGACATTGAACTTTTCCAAGCGTTCAAGTACCTGCTTGAGTCTCCTCAGGTGTTCTTCATCTGATGGTCCGGTTATCAATATATCGTCTATGTAGCAACAGACACCAGGAATACCTTGTAGTATTTGGTCCATGATGGACTGAAAGATGTGAGGCGCTGTTTTGATACCATAGGGTAACCGTGTCACTTCATATAGACCTTTAACAGTGTTTATCGTCAGGTATTTTTGGGATTTTTCCTCAACTCTGACTTGAGCATAAGCTTGAGATAAATCAAGTTTTGTGAATTTATCCCCATTTGCAAGTGTGGCAAAAATATCTTCTGCGGATGGTAGTACGTAATGACGATCAACCATATCAGCATTTATTGTGACCTTATAATCACCACAGATCCTTATCTTACCATCACCCTTTGGTACAACGACAACTGGTGAAGCCCAGTCAGTTTTCTCAATTTTCCTGAGTACACCTGCTGACTCAAGTCTATCCAGCTCTTTTTTTACCTTATCTACCAATGCATAAGGAATAGGTCTGGCTTTGCAAAGTTTCGGGGGGCTTTCTTCCATATCGATGCGTGCTTCAAAGTCTTTTATTTGGCCCATGTCTGCCTTGAATACTGACTCGTATTTCTGTAATAGCCCTTGTAGGTCATCAGTTTTTACTGAGAATATATTTGCCCAGTTAAGCCGAATGTTATGAAGCCAAGTACGACCTAACAGAGCAGTCCTTCTGCCCTTTGCTATAACCAATCTGAGATTCTGGCATTGGTCTCCATATTTCACGGTGACTGGTATTGAACCCAATAGTTCCACAACATGTCCAGTATACGACTTAAGATTTATGTCCGGGTCTTCTAATGGAATGTCACTGAAGAATTCATAGTACATATCTTCACCAATGATTGATGATCTAGATGCTGTATCAAGAATGAATGTCATATCGATGTTATTAACTGTGACAGGTATGGGTATTTCCCCACTATCTCTTTTTACTTCGTTGTCTTGTAATTCGTATAAGTAGGAGTAACTGACTTCCTCTTCTGGAAGGTACTCATCTTCTTGTTGGTCTGTCCTTCCTTGCGTCCTATACGAGTTATGACCCCGACCTCGACCACGACCTTGATGATGCCCTCGTGGCGGTCTACTACTGTATTGCTGACCTGGTAATACTTTTGTTTTGCAGGCCTTAGCTATGTGACCGACCTTCTGGCACTTGTAGCACGTTTCTTTAATGAATGGACACTCTGTGGGTTGATGAGTTCCTTGACACCTATAACAGCGTGTTTTACCATATTGTCCTCCACGGCCTCTACCTCTTGGCTTGTAGCTTCCCCGATTCTGCGCTCCTTTGTAGTTGCTCACTCGATTGACTTCCGATGTGGCTTTCATCTTTTGCGCATTCAGACGTGCTGCATCCATCGTTGTTGCCATCTCCATAGCACGCTCCCATTTCAGACCTGCACCTTCACTTAACAGTTTATTCTTAATGGCCTCGCTACGCACTCCTGCTACTAATCTGTTACGTAGTCTCTTTTCTACCTGATCGGCATCCCCAAATCCACTATGGATGCTGAGCTTTTTTAACGCAACAATAAAATCAGGTATTGACTCATTTTCTTTTTGGCATCGTGTGTCAAAGTTATAAGATTCCGCCAATTCATTTGTCCCTGACATGTAGTGAGCATTCAACAAAGTACACAGAACAGCATATGTCTTATCAGTAATATCAGCTGGAGTACATAAAGACACCAATAGGTCCACTGCCTCAGGTCCCACTAGTGCTATCATGGCATCTACTTTGTCTGCATCTTTAATATCGTTGATTTTCATCCAGGAATCCAACCTAATTTTGTAGTTGGCCCACTTCTCTTTCTCACTGTTAAAGTCACTCATAGCACCAATAACACTTTTAGCCATTGTTTATGCTGGGTATACCCTATAGGCTTACTGACACAGATGAATGTAATTGTCCTATCACACAGTTCAAGATATCAATGTTTAGTCAGGCAGGGTGTATTTTCCCAACAAACCTTCACTTAAATAATATCAGTCTATTTCCTCCACTTTATAACTGTTCAGTTCTTTTCACAAGTAGCCTATACAGAGTTCATAGTCATAGCATCATAAGCATGGTCAAGCAACTGGTTTCAACTTGCATATGTATCCGGCCTACAAGTCATGTGGAAGTATGATCAAATATCTACTAACAACAGTTCATTTGCACAATATTTCACAATTCAGTACTTTCCTTCTTTGTTTCCCTGCATTCCTGCTGAAAGAACTTCTCTGGTAGAGCTAGGATGCTTGGTTATTTGTGAAAAAAAATCGCGGGGGTTATCCCATGCTCGTCGCCATTGTTGTAACTGGTTCAATCTAGTTTATTAAACAGAGGTGGCGCCTCCAGTGGGGGCAACATACACTACAGTCTTGGACTATTTACTTTCTTAAATATGGAATGTTATATAACGTTGACATTGCCCACCATCCCGCCCATCAACCTCCAACCTCAAAAATCGTTTAATTTGACTCTTAAGTCAACGCGCAAAACGATCATTGATGTTTTGCGCATCTTACGGTAGCTTCATTGGTGAGAGAGTGAGAAACCAGCTCCGAACCTACCCGATGTTTGGTCACACGAGTACGGCCGAGTGCAAGGAACAAGGGTTAAGGCGTAAGCACTGGAGATCGCTAGACATGCGTTGGGAAATCAGGGTATGTGCATTATGAGTACAATATAGACACTATGAACCCCAACGTTTTGCTTCTTGATGTTGAGGATGTCAAATGTTGAGGATGTCAAATCTGGCATTGGTTTTTCACCTGGATGACGAAAACATAGGATATCGGGACATTGAGCCAAGTTTTACAGACCAATTTCGAGTGTCCATGACCACACAGACCACAACAAACCACCAAACCGAGGGGTAATAATGTTATACGAGATGTGATTGAATTATTATCATTCAAGCATGGCAGGGCATGTGTGGACATGTGTGGACTGCTAGTGTTTGGTCACGGGACCCGCTCACCACAGCACCCAGGTCATGGTACCCAGTAGCTCTGGTCAAGGTACACGGGGGTCTAGTCACAAGACCCACGAGTACCATGACCAGAAGAATGGGTGCAAGTGATTACTCCCGTCATGTTGTTAAGTTACCAGGCGACGCCTTGCATTATCTCATATGAAGTTCAATCTCTCGATGTTGATACTACACACCAAAACATTCTAGTAAAGTGGCTGTAAGATCAATTTGTTGACTATAATATGTCATTTGACTTCCCCCAACCAACAAGTTGAATCCTCATACCTAAAAACATAGTAAAAGTGGTATTATACATGGATCTAGTGGTAATAGGAGCTGAGGAATAAGATTCTTTTCTCTTGGTGGCGGCCATTTTGGATTTTGACCTTGAAAATGACCTTAAAAAAGAAAATCAGTAATGAAATTAATCACTCAAGTCTTGACTTCAGATTTGATTGGTGTTTATTTTGAAAGTCTCAATATTTCGCCCGGTATGGTTGGGCTTCTTCAGGAGGTTTAAAAAAGAAAAACTATTTCAGAATCAGATTCCTTTCGCCTTAAAATCTAGAAAAAGTATCATCATACATGGGTATAGTGCTAACATGAGCTGAGATATGACATTACATGTGATTTAACCCTCAGTTAAGGTGCCTAAAATCAGCAGTGGCCGCCATTTTTATTTTTGTTTTTTGGTACTTTCCCGTTCCCGATTTTTCTCTACTTTTGATATGTTGTTCAGGACACCTGATAGTACAGGAAACAACCATAAAACGTTTTGTTGCAATTTTTGGGGGGTTAAATCGTATATTGATTCTACTATATTCTAATGTGGACTATGTACTTATGTATCTCCCATGACAATCCCATACGGATGATTACTATATAAATAATCTTTGTTATCAGTAGAATAATTAACTCATAACGCAAAATGTCATGTTGGTCAAATCTCTTTATTTTCTATACTGGATGTTGCCTTAAATCTGTAGATTTAGATTTAGAAGCTTTTATTTTCGATTTTATTGCTGTAAAGGGCCTTGTCTACTAAGCCAATTGTCATGCGATTATCATAGAACTTAGTGCAAAAAGTCATCTGCAGCTCAAAATCGCATGAGAATCGGTTTGGTGGACTAGGCCCTTTAGAAAGCATTTCTCCACTTGAGGGAGGTTTACAAGCTTTCTGTTGTATTTAGAATAATATTCTGCAGTGAACAAATCCACAGTCGTCATTGACAAAGGTGGTACACTGCTATAGTGAAATAAATTTTAATTTTACATTTATATAATAGATATATAACCTATAATTTGTCTTAGCATGAATGAAACGTATCAGTTCAGCGAAATCTCTAATAAACATGTGTAGTGGGTCTGGTTATATTACCAATATTCTATTCTATTGTATGGTGGTGCTGTCCGCTGTGGGTTAGTACACCTGAACTACCCCAATGGGCAGTACCAGTAAACATGTCCACTCATCAGTATATGTGTGGGGACTTTTACCATTATATTGGTTGTTATGCTCTTTTAAGCTTACCTTGTGTTCATAACCTTTCTACCAATGTATTTCTATGTGATATTTATATCCACGGACGTCAGTCCGAGAGTCTTCAGTAACGTAGTTCCTGAGTGCATCTTACCTTTATTATCTATATTGCATGTCTTCTCACACCAGTTTTGTATGAGTCGAGAATAAGGGAGAACCCCAGCTCGAGTTGTGTGAGTCAGGACAAGTGTGTCCCAAGTGATTGAATAAAGTCTGTAGAAAGGTTAAGCCTTGTTCTGTCTTTATTTAACGTGCAAGCGGATCGGATCCGAAGATCACTATACATGGTTTTTTTTCTCCAAATTATCCGTAATTGATATATTAAGATATAACTCAACTTGATTCTATGTATCCTTTGTCACACAAGAAATCTTTATTATCGTAGTTCATCAGATGAGGACAAAGGGGCCCTTGTACCAAGATGTTAATCGCCCCGGACGGTGCTGCTTTGTTGACATATTGAATAAAGTTTTTTTTAAAAAAAAAGAAAAAGATATAACTCAATGAGAGATGGATATAGGATGACGTATTCACAAAACACAAGTGTGTTGTTTTTCCATTTTTTTTTTGTTTTGTTTTGTGAATCCATCATCCTATATCCATTTCGAGTTGGGTTCTATTTTTATGCCATGATATATATATATTTTAGCCTTATCTAATCATTACTTACCTTCATTTCATGTCTCGCAACCCTCTGACTCGGCAAAAAAAGCGCCTACAACGTTGCGTCATGAAATGAGCGTCATGAAATGAGCGTCATGAAATGAGCGTCATTGATTGGCGCAACTAAATTTACGCAACCAATCAAAATGACGTTGCAAATTGGTTGCATTCGAAAAGCAGCCTGCGCCAGTCTGGCCATTTTTTTGTGTATACGCACACCTATCATGGCATAAAATAGTTGTCTCCATGCTTCACCCATAGGTCTATACAAGGGATTCTTCATGGCAAGGATCTGTGATAGCCAAAATAACGCATCAAGAAGAACGCAAATGGGTGGAACATGAGTACCCTGTCCCATTAGGCACATATCGCATTGTATTTGAAGCAACGATGGGAATTCCTTACAGCAGGTAGCTTAATATAATAGATTCTCTTATTTGTGATGTATCACAGGAAAATGAGTCATAAGTCGCAAAAATGTCTCATTATGAACAGGGAAAAGTGCAAATTAAGTTGAATCTTTTAAATATTCTTTGGGGAATAAATATTTTATATATTCCACAGGTGAATAGAAATCTGTAGATTGTCTTTATGATGTATGGGTAATATCCGGGTAATGACAGTTCTCAGGAATCTGGTGTTCAGAGTCACATATATTGTCCCTTTGATTATCAAAAATAATATTAAAGATGGTAATAGGGAGGTGGGCGGGGAGAAAAAAATCTCTATCAACTGTCTTTGACGGTGAGAGAAGTTGAGAGGATGTCTGAGTTGTGAAGTCATGGGATGTACACTCTAAGTCTTAATCGTTTTAGTTCGGTGCGGTTCTTTCCTACAACGGATCCGCACCGCAAATCTAAATATATTATTTGTGCACCGTCCATGGACGGCTCCTCTATCTAAATTAGGCACCGTCCCAGGGCGCCGTCCATCGTCGGATCGTCACTGCTAGAGGCTAGGTACGACCGAGAAAGCAGTCAAAATCAGTCAACCGCGCCATGCCACAGAGGGAGGGGTCTAGGCAGGCCAGAAAACCACCTGTTTACAGCACAGCACAGCACAGCGCACATGCGCATGGGACAACCAAAATGGCGGATGTTTTGAAAGTTTGCATCGCATATTTTCACCCGATTTACACGTCCTGATCTCTACAAAAGCATGATGGAGTTGTCAACGTTATAACAGAGAACTTGGCGGTGAGGGTAAGTTAATTCATCCATTAGAAGTCAGTCTATTAATGTCTTAAATTAGTGTAGTGTTGCAGTGCCAGTGAGCGACAAATTGCACAGGTGTGAGGAATGCTTCTGCCACCTTCACCTCCCACAATGTACGTGAGAAAACAAATAGTTATAGGGTCAAGTTAAGTTAAGTTAATGTGTACCAACTGAGATTTACAAGATGTATTAATATCTCCCTCTTTCCACACTTATTAATTTAAGCCTTTGAGTGAGTCGTTTTTGCGTAGATTTCCGTCAATTTCCGTCGACGCCTGGACTGTTTACAAAGCATGCATCTGTTACGTAACATAACCGAGCTCACTACTGAGCTGTCAGTGGTTGCATTTGGGAAGCAAATGTTTGGTATAGAGAGCTACATTTACCGAGCTGTCGATCAGTGGTTGCATACGAGGGAAGCAAATGCTTGGTATAGAGAGCTACATCAGTTTGGATGCTTATAATTTACACTTTTATCTGGGATTCTGGGCATATACAAAGGATCAAATACTTATGGACACTTCTCATGAAACATTGACAAGGGCCCTATTTACATGTGGAAACAGAATATCAAAGTCTAAGCGTCGTATTTCTTTTAATTGATAGAATAGTTGTAGAACCATATAACTTTAGGAAAGTCAGATAATCATGACGGGTTATTTAATGTTTTTGAAATTTTGTAAAAAATCTCAAATATTCCCCGACGTATAAGCATATAAATTGACTTCATTCAGGCAGAATAATATTATTTCGCCAAAAGGTGGATTATTACAGCCTTATGAAGTATAAATTACAATAGTGTATTAGCAACGATTAAGAGAATCAGTAGAAATAATCTTCATATAATCTTTAAATTTATCTAGAAATGGGGAGGGTGTTTTCATGAATACATACATGTATAGGCCTACCATTTGTAGGTTTATACGATGAAAATTGACAATGATATGACATAAACAAAGAGCATGAAAAACATCAAAATTATTTTTAAATTTCTGGAATCGATCCCATACAACATGTATTGGTTTGATTTCTTTGGGATATGCAATTGGATAAAATAATAATATCCTTCATTCCGTCGTTCAGTGTGTGAGTACAAATTATGTCATTGCTATAATTTTTATATCATTACGAAGAAAACAAATTCCTCTTTCAGGAAATATATATATTTTAATAGGGGAGCCCCAGTGTGCATACAAAATATGCACAAAGGTATGCAGCGTGACGCGGAATGACGCGTGACGACGGTCTCAGAATAAATATTTCATACCGGGTATGCCCTGTTTTAGAATGCGTTTCTCTATTCTAATAGTCATTTTCGGCAATCACTTGGTAAGGAATGAATGAAGAATAAAGACATTTTCTTGCTTTCAATGTAGTTGTATTCAGTCACGATGTTTGTACAATAGTAGAGCAAGGCAAGAGTCCCCCTCTATTCATATTCACATGAGGTTTTATAGCCTAACCAATATTAATCTTCAACAAGCTAACTTACTGGGCGACCATTCTCAAGCTTTCTCTGGGCCATTCTCTGGCTTTCTCTGTCACCCAGGGCATCGCCACTTACATTACTTGTTATAGCACATATCAAGCTAAACTGGCATTTACTATATAGCATCTGTTAACGAACCTCTTAAAGCTTGCTTAATCATGATGAAAGTGATTTTTCTTATAATTAAACATAAACGTTTCAAATTATATTCTAAGATAGTTTTATCACCTGTAACCTATTATTATGTAGACCAAGTTCGACTGGTAATGGTACTAAATTTCCCGGTATATTGAGGGATACCTGGTATGGCAGGAAAGGAACAGCTAGTATATACATTCAAAGTGTTTTTATATGACCAAGCCTCTATGTTAACTTCTGGAAACCAAGTCAACTACCATATGCCTCACTGACTGACTGACCACCACAGCATGCATTCCCTCAGTTTCAGCTGACGACACCAACAGCTAATCTGTGCGCGGACACTAAGAGTTTACAATATGAATAATAACATCAATTCAGTGTGTAAAATTAACTTTTTTCTTCACCTGCCAAGTTGGCGGGTGAAATCAGATATTTACCCGCGTATACACAGAAATGTATCGTCCCTCTAATTACCCCTCAATGAAAGAAGATCAAGTGATCTCAATCACACAATTAAGTCCTTTCTTTGACATATTTCGTCATACTATTTAAAGCAAATCATCATGCACTATAATAATTACAATATACTTGAATACTGCTGTAATTCCTTTTGAGTCATATTTAGTAGTTGTGTCATGGGTGATTTTAGGTTTGAAATGTTATTTTTGAAACAATTTCCTTATGTATGTATTCTTTACAAATATTTAACAAGATTCTTAGTATATTGCACCTCTTCAATGAATAATGCATGAATATGAATCATCCTTAATTACAGTGACAAGCTAAAGTAATACTAGAACTGCCGACTACTGTAATGATGGTAGGATTCCTGAGTTACACTGGTTATATATGCATCTGTGAAAAAGAAAATCTGTGAAAGAAATGACTTTATTTTGACGTTTTATTCTGAATAATCATAAATGTAAATTGCTGCTTTTTGGCCTTCTTCAAGGGTAGTTATATGATTTTCAAATGATATGTCACAAAATTAATGGTCTAGCTAATCCAGTGTTTCATTTCTTTCAGATTATTCTTGGCCCTGGAGGAATCCAAATCGGCCCCAGTGCTCTGGCCTTGCTTTACAGACAGCACTTTCTCTTCAACTGCCAATAGTGAATACCATGAAATAATTGTGAGCATCTTGGGTTCTGTTCCTTTGTGGAGTCCATGGCTGTAAGACTTTGTCTTCTGACCCACCAGGCCACCGCATTTCTGACATTGAGCGATGTGGTTCATGTGAAATTGGTTGTCTTTAGTTTGTGACGTAAATTTAGCTCTTGCCTGCCATGCGATCTGAGCCTTTTGTGATGTGTAAATAATTGAAATAATGGTTTTATGTGGATATGTAAATTTGAATGGTGTATAGGGTGTGCAAGATTTGTAGATAAACTTGATTTTTGCTAAAATTTTTATGACTTTCCAGGTTAAGAAGGGCCTCGTTGTGACCCACAAAGAGGTGGGTGTATTATAGAAGTCAGAAAAGTCAAAATAGTCGATCGTAAAGTCGATGTAGTCGATCGTAAAGTCGAGATAGTCGATCCTAACATCGGGATAGTCGATCGTAACATCGTGATAGTCAATCGTAAAGTCGCGATAGTCGATAGTAAAGTTGCGATAGTCGATCATAAATAGTTGATTGTAAAGTCGCGATAGTCGATCGTAAATAGTCGATTGTAAAGTCATGATAGTTGATCGTAAAGTCGCGATAGTCGATTGTAAGTAGTTGATCATAAAGTCGCGATAGTCGATCGTAAAGTTGCAATAGTCGATTGTAAATAGTAGATCGTAAATAGTAGATCGTAAAGTCATGATAGTCGATTGTAAATAGTTGATCATAAATAGTTGATCGTAAATAGTCGATCGTAAATAGTCGATCATAAATAGTTGATTTAAAGTCGCGATAGTTGATCGTAAATTCGCGATGGTCGAGCGTAAATAGTCCATCGTAAATAGTCGATCAAAAGTCGCAATAGTCAATCGTAAATTTGCGATGGTCGATCTTAAAGTCACGATAGTCGATCGTAAATAGTCGATCGTAAATATTCGATCATAAATAGTCGATCGTAAAGTTGCGATAGTCGATCGTAAAATTGCGATAGTCGATTGTAAAGTTGCAATAGTCGATCGTAAAGTCACGATAGCCGATCGTAAATAGCCGATCGTAAATAGTCGATTGTTAATATAGTCGGTCGTAAATAGTCGATCGTAAAGTCGCGATAGTCGATTGTAAAGTTGCGATAGTTGATCGTAAAGTTGCGAAAGTTGATCGTATAGTCGCGATAGTCGATCGTAAATAGGCGATCTTAAAATCGTGATGTTCGATCATAAATAGTCGATCGTAAAGTTGCGATAGTCGATCGTAAAGTTGCGATAGTCGATCGTAAAGTTGCTATAGTCGATCGTAAAGTTGCGATAGTCGATCGTAAAGTTGCGATAGTCGATCGTAAAGTTGCGATAGTCTATTGTAAAGTCGCGATAGTCCATCTTGAATAGTAATCCCCTCCAGTAACTTCCTTCAGTAACCCCCTGAAGTGTCCTCCTCCAGTAACCTCCTCCCCCCCAGTAACCACCTCCAGTAACCACCTCCAGTAACCACTCAAGTAACCTGTATTTTGTATTGAAAATGTATTGAATATATTATTTCTTAGGTCTGATCGATTTTAAAGTTTAATTGGATGACAAATTCAGCTATAGGTCTAAACTAATGGTGCTGTCTACTTGATTCAATATCATAGGCAGAAATAAATGATCCTTACTCTTTTAATAATATTTATTTTCTCTGTGGATGTTTAGCATTGATTCTGCTATCAACGACTGGAATATTTTCATATTTTCATGATTTCATGATGTTGTTATGTATAAATATGGTATATATTGTACAAGGTTAAGGTGTTTTTCTCAATGTTATGGGGTTTATATTATTATTGTATTTATTATCCAAGATTTCATGCCATTATTGAGATTGAGCACCGATTGAGCATAAATTATTAATAGACAAAGCAATGATTAGAGCAATAAGTTGTGTCATGATTTGAGAGTTGATACTTTATGTGCAGTTCTGATATGTGATTGAATTTCTATTAGCGAGAATTGTTATGATATATGACCATGTCTGTAATATGATATGAAGGGTCTTAGAACTGTCAAGAACTAGTATTGAATCTTTTGTAATTAGATTTGTATGTAATAATGAAGTGACTGAATTTAATGTTATCTTTATTAGTTTTCAAATGATAGGATAGTTATTGTAGTAAGGCAATTCACTAAAATATTGATGAGATTGACATCCGATTTACTCTTCTATTCTTGATTAAATGTAAAATGGCCTTTGTTCGTAATAAAAATAATTCAATATAACCATTGTCTTGTGTTCTTATACAGCATTAATTCCACCGCCATCTTTCTACATATACAGCATAGTATACAGTACAATAATTGCCATGTAAAATCAGGCTACCCATCGACAGTGCCCATAGACGGTGCCATATAGGCCTGTATATGGGTCAGATTTGCAGAAAATGTACAATTCAACTTCACCAATCCTCTCAAATAACCCAAATTTCAGACGAAAATAAAGTTCAAAATAGAAGTCCAACCTAACCAAACACATAGCTAGAATCAATGCAATGCCAAATATACTCGAATTTACCTAGTATTGGCCAAATTGCAGCTTAATTTAGCAGAATTTACAAAATGTGTACAGCTGCCAATTGTACATTTTCTGAAAATCTGACCCATATATGGAGGGTACCGCACCGTCACTAGAGCGGAGCGGCGCCGTCGCCAGCACGGAGCGGCACCGTCACGATCGTCGGAGCGGCACCGTCATATTGACGGTGCCCTATGACGGTGCCATGTCACAGAACCGCACCGGCATTCCGTGTTTCCGGATCCGCACCGTCGGCGCACGGAAATCCCATGTGATTCGGACTAAGAGTGTAGGCTCACTGTAAGCTCTGCTTCCCGCCATAATGACCCGATTTTAATCATGCTATCAATATCGAACATTTGAGATACTATCATATTCGAAAAGATGTGATCAAGCCGATTGCAATGATTATAAACATTAGGACATTTAATAATTACTTCTATCTTCGTTCATGCATGACAAAATGAATTATCACAAGTAAAGTGGTTAAATATACTCCTTAAGGATAACCTCAGATATGCAAAGATATATTCAATACAGTCTTGGTATTCTTCTCATGTACTCATGTTACTAGCAGTGCTAAGCACCCAAATATGAAAAGGGAAACACATATTAAAGTGATCCTGTTAAAGATGATGGTTTTAAATTTTATAGTAGATTAGTTTACAGTAACGAGAAAGCATATGTGATGTGTTTCAGGGAAATGAGTCATAAGTCGCAAAATTGATATTTTTCAAAGTGTTTTTTTCACAAGATCTCATTATTGGAATGTTCTAATTTTTGGGAGGTTTATCACTTATAGCTATATCAATCGATGTATTAAATATCAGGACAATCTATGTAATATATCCGTTCGTTTTGAAGGTCCTCATATGGACTACATTTAGTTACTTTACTGTTTTCTGACCCCCAGAAATATTGGAAACTTTTTTTTTCAAAATCGAAAATATCAAACTTAAAATCTAGAAATATTAATTAGACTATTAGACTGTTTAATATCATTGGAATCGACTTGATCTCATCTTTTCAAATATGGTGATATCTCAAAATCCATTTTTTGGCGACTTATGACTCATTTTCCTGAAACACATCTCATATAATAATTTAAAGTTTTGTAAGACTGTAACAATGATAGGCTGTAGAAACAAAGAATAATAAAGCTAACGTTCTTTCTGTTTTTTGTCTTGGATGAAATTGTATCACAACATGTTGAATTTTCGCTCAATGAAATTATTTTTCTAAAACTTTTATCCAACAAAAGATTCCAAAATAGCATCACGTTTTATTTTCAAACAGGCTTTAATATAATGTTCCTTTTACATGCAGTGATATCAGCATAGATGGAATTTCACTTCCGATTTGCAAAATACTCTCAAAGCGACGGAAGCGGCATGCCCACGGTAAATTATTACTTTATTTGTTGTGTTTCAGTTTAAAAGTTAGAGAAAAGATGTTATGTTCAGCATGTAATGTTTAACAGTGTTACTAACCAGTCACTATGACAATAAAATGGAAGTTTATTATCATATGTCTCTACTTCTACCCTTCACTAATGGATGTGTAGGAATTAATCAATAGCAGACACTGTTTTCATCTTTATATTTCTATAAAACTTTTATTTTCTATATTACATACTTATGGGTCTCATGTCTCTGTCAGAGACAGTTCTTCAGACAAGACCTTCAATGTATTGTCAACTAAATTTTCAGTCTATAAATAACAATTTCCTTTTTGTCATGTTAAAGTGCAACTTCATAACTCAAAATTATTGTTTTTACTTGTAACATTGAAAGTATTTTATATTTGACATATGTACAACATGTGTATCTTATTCTGAACAAAACATCTGAACAAGTACATGCAGGCGTAAACACACTGTCAGTCATAAAGTAAAAAAAGTCAGTTTAAAGTTGAAAATTTAAACTTTCAATACCATGCTTCACTGTACAATGTTCAAATTCCTGATCATTTTATGAATACCTTGTGGTAAAATGAGGTCTTATATTCAATTTTCCTTGGCACCAAAAGGCAAAAGGGAATCAAAAAGATGTTTGATTAATGACACTAGTCTGTGTGGCTACAGTGTAAGTTCTTCCAACTCTAAACTGAAACTTCAAAAGGTAGCTAGAAGTGTTGCCAAGGAAGTTACTGCAAGTGGGAAACCAACAGGTGAGTTTGAATTCATTCATAAGAATCTTACGTTTGATAATCAAATAAAATATGTTAAGTATTTGATCAAGCTAATTTCCAATGGAAACATGGATAACAAAATCTTAGTCAAATGATGTTTAGATGGGTTGGAAAGGAATGGGAGAATTAAAACTCTATTCTCTGTAGTCAGGACCATACAGGAAGATCAGAATTCCTTTCTGGTGTATGGCTTCTCTTTGTAAATCACCCTTAGGTACAAATAAAGAATGCTTTGAATTGAATTGAATGTAGAAAATATTTTGTTTTTTACCAACATTAACTTAGAGTGGAGTTTGAAGTCAAAGAACATACAGATAGTGAGATATGTGTTTGATTACTATACATCATATTCAGTTACTTTTAAGATTAAATGAAAACCCAATCAAATATCAATATCTGGCATTTTTCCTAACCTCTCTAGCAACCATAAGATAACTACCCGGGATTCCTAATATAAAAGCGACGACCATACAACTTCGCTACACTTTTAGAATTAAGACTTCATACTGAACATCTACACAATGATTTCTGTTACACGCCATGATAATTTAGTACTAATATGGGCTTCTGATTTCACTTAGGTTGCAACAAAACACTCAATTTACCTGAGGGAATCATTGAATCACCAAACTTCCCACAAAAGTACATCAAGCAAACCTGCCAGTATATGATAACAGGAGCCCCAGGGTCAAGGATAGAACTGGTGCTCCTGCATTTGGATGCTGGAGTTAGGGACGCTTCCACACACCTGTGCTCAACAGTTTACTTAGAGGTAAATAGCATAGTTTCAGTCCAGGAAGTGAGCAGACCTAGAATTCCTGCATTGCCATATTATAAATTAAATCATTAAATCGCCTGTGGCTGACACAGGGACCTTCTAAGATAATTTCCCCATTCTCCTCAATCACCATGAGGAGAATGGGGGATTAAAGTAAACTTAAAATGTGACGAATGAATGTAAGTGTTTATATATGCATGTGCCCTATAATCCCCGATTGCCAAGTGGTTAAAGTGCTAGACTTCCAAATGGGTCATTGTGAGATCGAGCCCCAGAGCAGACAGCCTTTTTACATTTGTCTCATTTTTGCGTCATTTTTTAAAAAAAAACTTTACTAAGATCTCCGCATCTGGGCTTGGTTTTCTTTTAAACTCACACATTTGTTTGTTGATGTCATTCATTTCAATTGGTGACAGAATTAGAGTGGCAGCATTAAGCTTGTGTTTATTTTCGGCGAAAACTTCTTTGCACGGGCCACCACTCGTCTAGGCTCAACCTTTGAGAGTCTCCTCGAACTGACAGATGCAAAATGCCATTATCATCCTGTTACAACAACACAATCCCATTATTTGTATTTAAATAATTTGATTCAGCTGAAAGAGTATGTGATACACATTATTCTCAGTTAAAGCTGGACAATACATGTATAATTAAGAAAATTCTTACAACAGTTGACATGAGGTCTCCACGATTTATTTTCAAGCACACAAAGGCACACAAAGGCATGGATAAATTTCCATGGTTCAGGGCGTTGAAAAGTTTCATTATAATGACCTAGTTATTAGGACACCTACTCCTGGGCCAGAAAATCCAGGGCTCTGGGCCTAGACTGGTTGTGCAACTTAAATTGAGAATAGTTTTGAAGTCCTTTCTCAAGCGATAATTGCAAAGTACTTATTTTGCCACTCACCTCTTATAATTATGTGGTGTGTTAGAGAAAAGTGAGTCACTTATGACTCATTTTTTTCTGTGTAACAAATCACAATTATTTGTACACAATTTATCCGATTAATCATTGATTGCTGCAGATAACGAATGTGACTTTTAACGAGACAGCATTAAACATTCAGCCGAATAATGAAACTAGTAATAGTAGCATCAAGTTGTGTGGACAAGATCTCTCCTCCAAACATTTCACATCAATGGACAACAAAATCAAGCTGAGATTCTTTGCTGCAAGCCTTTCATCAGGTCACTTGGGCTTCAGGGCAAAATATACAATAATAGAAGAAATACCAACTGAAGGTATAGAAAATATTCATACATATGATTTTATAATAGTTATCCATCGTGAATTATCATGCTTAAAACAGTGACCAAGTATGGTATGGAAATTATGGCCCTGTAACATGTATACATCTAGAAAGAAAGGTTGGACATAAGATAAGATAAGATACTACTTTATTTATCCAACTCACACAATACATGAAGGAAAATAATGGACAATATATATAGACAAATAGGTATACAGTCATCTAGATTAAATCCAGTTCTCCCAGATGTTATCATCTCGCTCAAGGTAGAGTATGAATTTTGAAGTGTATATTATAATTAACAAATAAAATTTGGAGCAAAATAAAATAAAAGTAACATTAAAATAAGGTATAGAGATCCCGTGAGAGGATCAAGTTGTCTTGATTTGAGATGATACCGTATGGTAATATAAATATTTGACCAGGCAACTACTAATTCTTAGCTGCATTTCCAGACCTGGTACTTCTGGCTTCATTTAGTGGACGGTCTATGAACTATGGAGAACGGGTCTATGTCATGTCTCCTGACCTTCCTAGGACAGTGGATACAAGCTGCTTGTTGTTGAGTATTATGGCCAGCAGCATCAATGTGCAAGCCATCGCCGACTATACACGCAGTGATATTGCTGTTGCACGATCAGCAAGTCCTGATGCCATGCAACGGCTACGTATATCATTAATTCGCAACGTAACACGGTTCATCATTACAGCTTTCTCTCAAACATTTGTCTTGGTCGAGAACATCACATCCGTGGCCCAACCATGCGAATGTAAGAGTCACTGCTTATTCACATCTTGAGTGTTCAAAGTCCTGTTTTATGTGATATATTTATCTTGATAAATGTAGTTATAAATATACTGTCTAGGCACCTGAAAGACTGTTTACCCGTTGCTGTACGACAACAACAGCATCAGAAAGATCCTGGTCACTGTACTGTATAGATGTTGTACTGTAGAGCCCTCCTGCCTCATGTCTCGTTTATTGGTATATTTATGACTGTGTGAAACCAGTCATATCCTAAGTTATCCTAAGACAAATTCGTCAAGATAATGTGCCATCTTCCTTTTCTTGTGAAAATTAACGCAATAATCACTGATCCCCATCTATGGCCATGATTTCCATCTTTGACAGGCCAACGCTAGCTCGTGACTTCAGCTCATGAAACCATGAACAGTGAACTTGTAAATCACTGTTTGCATGTGATAATAGTAGGGGTATATAAAAAATGTGTAACTTTGGTTACCATAGATGCGATCAACAAATTTAAAAGCAGCGTTTTGATTGGTTAATACAAATAGTTGAATAGCTTAGTAAATAATACTAGCAAATACCCGTGCTTCGCAGGGGATTTGCTAGTGGGACAGTGGGCCCACATCTTCCTACTCTCCTTGTTCCCTCTCCAACCATCTTTCTCTTTCAAGTTGTCTCTGTAAGTAAGTATCTGTATCAACATTCATACCTCAAATGGAACCCTGTTAAAAAAAATTTTTGTCACTGTTGTATTGTTGTTGCCCCGCATTCCCTCTCCTCCCCTGCAGCTGTCCCCCCTCCCCCTGCCCCTCTCCCCCTCCCCCGCCCCTCTCCCCTACCCCTCCCCCTGCCCCCCTTCCCCTCCTGCCCCTCTCCCCCCGCCCCTCCCCCCCTCCCCCCACCCCATATACCTCAAATGGAAACCTGTTAAGATGTTTTTTTGCCTCCCATTGCCTCTCCCCCTGCCCCCACAATGGACATTTCCTGAGTTCCCTTTGGTGGAAGTATGGTGAAATATATCAACTCCTGTCCCATAGTGAAGCAACAACTTGCCATGGTACCTGTCCATGACGTCATGCTTTGGGTGACCCAGAGACAGTGTAGGGGCACTGATAGGTTTGTTTTCAGGCAGTGCTGGGGGCCTTGGATGGGGGTGCTCGATGTAAACCCATTTCTAACCCCTTTCCAACCATAATTTGTTAATGAAACATAGTGGAATGGTTCGGCACCATTTTTGGCAATGTGCATGTGAAATAAAATGGAGATCTGGCCAGCGGTTTCAGAGAGAAGATAGCCGTCTTAGGCTCCAAACCCTTATTTTATTAATATAGAGATGGTTAAAGATTCATTATCCTCCTCAAGATTCGAGGGGACCAGAGGAGATGTGTAAAAAGTTATATTTGAATTGCGGATATATATATTGGAACTTTATCTGGTAAATTAGATATTTGGTAATAAGTAGCAGAAAGCTAAGGGAGCTTATAATATCTCTTGTGTATTGGACGACTTAGATATAGGCTTTAGCACCTTTAGCACTGTATAGCTACCCCTCTATATATTCCCCTGTTTTAGCTTGTCCAATGATCATGTGACCCCTGTACTTTTTCTCTCCGATCATGGATTAGCTTTAAGGAATTCTCCTTGGTTACTCCTTGGTTACTTCAGAGAACTAAGAGGCTATACCATATAAATATAGTTGTTTTCGATGTATTACTCAATTAGTCTGTAACTTCTGAATTAGTCAGGTTTGAACTCTTGAATACATATATACCCTTATATATATATATATGTACCTACGATTTAATACAAGAGACTTCATACAACTTCACTTCTTCATTATTCCCTGAAAGTTATTTTGACATTTCTGCTAGAAATATCTTGTTTCTACCCTTCAGTGGTTGACACAGACGTGGTATCAATAGCTTTGTCAAATGGTACAGTCGTGAACTGCACTGATCCTTCAAGCCTAGAATGTATATTTACAGATGTATCAGATTTGGGCAACTTTTGGTACATTGGAGATAGCAAAGGTAGTAAATATAATTTATTTTAAAAGGGTATATCTTTTATATTCAACATATTATTAACATATTTATACAGCAAGACAAATTTCCAATAGTTGGATGCTGTATTTTATATATATTGTAAAAAATCAAAATCTACCACCATAAACTGTATATCCTAGATAGTTATTACTTTATTAGATCCTGTATTTGATCATGGTACATTTTATCTTAATTTATTCTATTTGTGTCAAAATGCAAGACCTACTTTGTAGAATTTATGTCCAATTTCATGTTACTTTGTGTCAATATGGAATAACAATTCAATATGTATTATACACTTTTGGCTTTGTTCTCTACAGTCCATAGAGATCACTCGGAGAAGGACGATTATGACTACCATAGCTCTGATTCCTACTATGACCACTACTATAACTATTATGACTACCATGGCATTGGTTCTCCATATTACGATTGGGATTACAGGGCCTATAATTATTATTCTCCAAATAATTATTATGATGAAGGATATGATTATTATTCTAGCGGTAACGATTATTATGAGGGTAGTTCCACTAACTATGAGCCCACCTCTGGGTCATATGATCATGATGAGGGTGGTTCCACTAACTATGAGCCCACCTCTGGGTCATATGATCATGATGAGGGTGGTTCCACTAACTATGAGCCCACCTCTGGGTCATATGATCATGATGAGGGTAGTTCCACTAACTATGAGCCCACCTCTGGGTCATATGATCATGATGAGGGTGGTTCCACTAACTATGAGCCCACCTCTGGTGAATTGGATGATGGGATTGGTCGCAGAAAACGAGATACTAGAGAAGACATGCAAAATGAAACTAAGCAATTTGGCGATGAAAGTTCAAATGCAGAGAGTTATACCCGTGGGGACATGTTACCAGAGGATGCAAAGAAAATTGCTAATAATGGATGTAACAAAGAAGCAAGGTATAGGTCCAGGAGAGCCACAATGACTAAAACGACCACTAAAGTCAAAGGTAGGCAAAATCTCTATGAGTTTCTTATATCCTTCAAGAGTGCCATGATTGTTAGATTTCTAAAGAAAACGATTGGAAAGAGACTGGTGAATTCATTATAAAGTTGTGCAAGTTATACTGGCACTAAGCCTGTAGTAGAGCGGAAATATTTGTAATGTTGACTCAAATCTACCATTTTTACTTGTGTTATTCTAGTATTGAAAACGTTAATGTAGGCTTTAAAGATAAAAATAAAAAGGGACAAGTTGACAATATATCCAGTAAAAGTTGTTTAAAGTCTGTTATCCCACTTCAAGGGCTTTTGGGTTGAAATTTTGGATGGATTATTCAGGACAAATTTACTCGCTAGACGAGCAGCACTTCTACCACTATTGCGCTAGGAATAGCTTCGCTATGTTTCTCAAGTCACCTGACCGGTGCCCCAACCAGAGAGAAGAATGACGTATATACTGAACCTGCCTATCATTGACCTGTTTTCATGCTTTTTTTTTTGCTGGAACTTTCTAACCGATCCCGGAAAATGTTTCATTTAATGAATAATTATAAAGTTATCACTAACCAGGCATTCGAAGCGAGGGCTGTTTAAAATGGCCGGAAAAACCAGACAAGAGCCACTGCTGCTCTAAGCCAATCAGATTATGAGATGCGATCATGTGACCACGGGCACAATGACGTCATATATAGCGGCAGACTGGGGAAGCCTTCCGATCAGAAAAACAAAGCTCATAGGCTTTTATTGCAGGTAGAAAATCCGGGATTATCATTTATTCCATTAAAAAGGTAACGAAATATATATTCTTCTGCTAAAATCTTAATGTCTGCAGCCGTCTTGCAGCCGTCCTGCAGACCTCGGAGAGTCGCACGGCAAAACCTATGCTGAACGGCTAGAAATAGTTTACTAGCCGGGATTTCCAGCTGGTTTGCGAGGGCCGTTTTTGCAACGATCCTTCATTTTTAAACATAAAAACAATATTAGGTGTCCAGATCTGCTGAAATAGGTCTAAAATAAATATATCTCGCAAGCGGTACACTTTCTGGATAGGTTGAATGGTTTATTGTACTGAAACAATGGTGACGTTTGAGTTGATTATTGAGTTGGGTTAATTACTCATGTGAATAATAAACCTCAGTATGAATACTCAACACTAGGCCCTTTGTTGGAGAAATTTGAGTGTCAACACCTAATATGGGGGAGCATGTCAGTTGTCAAAATTTTATGATTAGGACGACTAAGTGAAAAGAAATTCATTTAGTTAATTTTTTGTGTGAATCATTATTGAGCTGAGTTGATGTAAGCTCTTTCTTGGAGAAAACTGTAATCATTATTCAGAGTATCTAATGGAGAAGTGCAATTAAATGAGATGGAGACAAAGTATCTGTGCCTGGTCCCAGTACTGTTACATATTAGTCCATTTTGGATCAGATTTTGGGTAAATTAGTGTGCATTTATGTCAGTACAGACCAAGACTGTACTCACGGTCTATTTTCTGATTTCCGTGCCTCCCATTGGCTGCCAAAGCCTCCCATTGGCTACTTACCAAAAGCCAGACCCAGTCTAATGACAGTGATCGACGTGCCCTTCCCATTGGTCCCCGTGCGACACACCCACCGTCGGCCGCCATACTGCCCAACACCAACTCGTAACCCTCTGGCCTTACATACATGGTGGTGGAGGTGTTAACTGATGACTGGTTAGTAAAAAATGACATGTGACTTGTACCCATTCAAATCACCATGGATCAACAGCAAATGGGGCTAGAAAGAAACTGAGAAAAGTCTTGTGAAGCTCTATTCACAGCCTTTCGTGAGCACCTTCAGTGCCTCTGCAGACCTAACCCAGTAGAAGACGGCACATTTTCGCTGCAGGGAATGGCGTCGAATGTGTGAATGTGAAAGAATGACTTGCTCTTCGTCCTTGATTGTCTAAGGTTAAGTTACTGAGGGGATCTGATCCATTATGGACTAAAATCAATAAACAACGATGATTTTGGCGTGAGAACGGTCTGTAGGCCCAGTGACGTCCCTCGGCCTACGGCCTCAGGACGTCTCTGGGCCTACAGACCGTTCTCATACCAAAATCATCGTTGTTTATTGCTATAACAGTACTGAGATGGGGTCAGGGTCGGGGGTGGGGGGCGGGGTTAAGGTCTGTTACACAGGGTAAATGAGATTGTACGAATGATGTTAGAGTTGATTTGTGAAAATATCCCTTGGAGGGGAGGGGAGGGGGTGGATAGGAGGGAATGGGAATAGGGGTATGTCTCTATTCTTTCTGTCATATCATTTGCTATCCTGGTTTTATAGCAATTGATGATATTGAATTGTCATTAATAGATCGATGCCGGTCACAAAATATCCCGAATAGACACTCTAGACTGAATAGAAAGATTCACATGTCACACTGTAAAGGCCAAGGTCAAAATGCCTATACAACAAGCACCTCCTATATATGTGATGTGTTACAGGAAAATGAATATTTTATATAAAAATTTTATATGTATAATACTGATTACTAATAATTTGATATATTAAAAATATGTTTCCACCAATATGGGATTTTTTGTTTCTATAGCAATGTTTCACAGGAACATGAATTTGCTTTCTGTTTTTCAAACAGGTCCTTCAATAGTTTATATATCACAACAAAATGCGTTCTAGATGGTGGCACCTAGTTGCCATTGAGGTAAATCCCCAGACAATAATGCAATCGCCGTCTGCCTGTACAATTTCACATTCATGGGCAAGTTGGGGCAAGGACATTACAGGCTTCCATGATTATTGCTATTTTCTCAAAATAGTCTCCTGTGACGAAGGATTCCCATCCCGGATTCCGCCTCCCCCAACAAAAAGATTACTAATAGTTTCCTCACAATTGTACAACAACCGATTTTTCCCCCACTACGCATGAGTCTGCCTAGATTAGATATCACTAGTAAAATTAAGCTGTGATGGCCTAGTCAGTAGACCACTTACCTCATGCACGGAGGGTTGCATGTTTGACAGGCTGCGGCTCATTTACAAAACCTGCCTAAATATATCTAAATTACATTTGCAAGGTGCCTACTTGCTGCCCCCACTCCCTGGACGATCGGCGACCAAAAACCACCTTGAAAGGCGGGCACAGCAGGCATATTTTGAATCCATCTGTCGCCCTGGGCATCTAGTGTCAAAACACTACCTATATAGAACTCACAGACATCATCCTGTTCTCATGTTAAATATACCCATAGCCAACTTCCTTACCCGGAAATCGCAAGTATATTAAGTCTCCTCCAACTATTGTCCGAAGAAATAATCCATCTATGCTTTCGAATAGATTGTCGATATTCCTATACTATTCCTATTATATATGGGGATGCGTTGGGACCTGCCGACCGCCATTGGCACCACCGCGTTGGAGCCCCAGGGGAACCATAACGCCAGGCCTAGCGTGATGCAATGGAGCATGGAGCGTCCCGTACACACAACGGCGGTGGTGTGTGCGGGACACTAGGTAGGAGGGGGCAGGAGAGTGGGGAGGGCGGGAAATCATTCAACAATCTGTAAGGTAAACGTCAGTCACAAGCAACTCATTTATCACAGGAAAAATATATTCTGGGCGGATTACTTCTGGACAAACCTGACCCCTACCTAAAGATTTTGTTACCCTTCCTTAATGTATCATGATATTGTTTTTCTAGTGTTAGTCTGCGAAGATGAACACCTGGCCTTAGCTCCATGTACATTACTACTACCACGCATAATTGGTTCAGATTACTTTTGTTTACATGTGGAATTCAAGGCAGATAAGAGATTTACAGCTGTATTTCTTGGGGAGCAAAATGAGCCCAATGGGTATGTACATTTTTTTTATTACGCAAGACTTTCAGACCTGACACACAATTGTGACTATGTTGTAATGACCTATAACTTGACTTTGACAGTTTCTTCCTAGGCTAGACATTGTAGCATGGATTTCCTCTCGAGAAAAGCAACCCATTCAGGACAGTGTCGATGTTGCAATATGCTTGATGACCAGGCACGGGGAAAAGAATACCAATTGTTGACATCCTGAGTGAAATGTACATATGCCATGAGGATAACACCTCACTACGTCCACTGTTCTATTAATGATCCATATTTTAATAACGTTATGTCACTTCAGGACAGGCCCATGACGTCTCCGCCACAAAATAATGTTGTCATTCTGATGCCTTTGGGCAATATATGTGTCCTTTCCCATAGGCAGTGTTTATCGGATCACACCGCCTACCATGTGGGAATGCCTTAAGGCAATATGCGGCCATATGCATGGGAATGCCTTAATGCATCACTTTCCAGAATGGGTTTTAATTAAAGGTAAACCATTGTAACCATTAACAGTGATCTGAAACACTGTTACCGGTGCAGCAGTACAACAGTTTGGGATGTCACATCTTCACATTTAGATAAACAAATATAACTATTGTTGACAGTGCACAGTTCAAAATATATGGAATGCTATTTACACTCCCTGATAGTGATATTAACGATTCCTAAGGTGCTTCACTAGTCGATAAAGTTTCATCTTTACATATAGAGGTGCCTTTGTCATGTACCTTGAATATTTTGGGGTCTAGTATTTTGTGGGCCACCATCTGGAGCCTGCTTCAGGACTAAGGTATTCTGTTGAGAATTAATTTTCTTAATTATTTTTTTTTTTTTTGGACAATATGTTTATTCAGGAGGTTTTTACAAAAATATCAACCAAAACAATTTCGCTTTTAATGTAGCGATTTTCCTCATGCCCTGATCATCAGGACTTTGTCTCTTGTCCATATGGTGGGTGAGAACATTAATTTAAATATTTACAATTTTTTATCAACATAGTTTGTTACAGTTTTCAATATAATTTTTCATCATTGCAATAATTTATACAACTATGCGATATTTACATTTTAATAAATGTGGATCAATCCAGGAATGGTGATGAATGAGAGATGAGGTGATATGATGTAGTAATAACAGGCTATTATATACATATAATATTATTCGGTTTTGGAGTTATTTTTTTCAGTATTTTTCTACCTGAAGTAAAGTTTCTGGTGTTGATGCTTTTTGGAATTAAATACCATTACTTTCATTATATTTGCAATTTAAATTATACATTAATTTAAGAGTAATATGAGCTATGTGAAATATATTCAGATCATGAGTCAATGCTTGATCAATATAATTTTGAGCCAAAATGAAAAACAATGGAAAAGTAACTGACAAATTGGTTGTCAAACTCTGGGGTAAGATTTTGACATTTTTCTATCTTCTAATTTGTATTGTATGGCAAATTTATATTGGCCATTTTTGATTTTCTCCCCCGATTTGTTGGTGCTCCTATAAATGATAGATACAAATTTTGTGATTTCCCCATATCATGACAGATCAAGACCCACTGAGAATAGCCATGAAGTAATCTACGTCCCGGAGAACATCGAGGATGAGTGGCTACAGGAAGATGTGACAGTAAAGGGCAACATTACACTGACACTAACTCTGGAACACTTAGATCCTCAGATTACTAGAATAGAGATGCGCAACCTTATAATACAGCCTGACAAATGTATAAGTATGTGTTACAACATTGAAATATTCCATATATAGAGAGAATGGAACAAGCCGGCAATAATCGAAAATTTATTGGACAAGATTCGTCCACTATAGCAATAAACAACTCAGATTTTAGCATGAGAACGATCTGTAGGCCCAGGGACATCCTGAGGCCGAAGGCCCAGGGACGTCCCTGGGCCTACAGATCATTCGAATGCTAAAATCTGAGTTGTTTATTGGTTTTAATCTGTGATGGGTCAGCGTGTAGCAACCAATGGGAGGCAAGCAGACTGCTACAGGTTAACAAGCGTGGT
The DNA here is from genome assembly GCA_942159475.1 of Sthenelais limicola. Classification (NCBI taxonomy): domain Eukaryota; kingdom Metazoa; phylum Annelida; class Polychaeta; order Phyllodocida; family Sigalionidae; genus Sthenelais; species Sthenelais limicola. The sequence goes on along the minus strand of OW804094.1, from coordinate 13,587,914 downwards.
CTGTAGTAGCATAATTGCACGCAAAATTCCCCAGAATCTGACCCAGAATGGACTAAATAAGCAGAATGCCATAGGCAGAGTGCTTATGTGGATGAATCAAGTCCAATAAACTTTTTGATTATTGCAGACGAGTATTCTATATTCTAGAATACAACACTTACCGTTTGGGTTTGTGGTGTATTCATACACCTCTGATCTCTTTATTCATTTTCGTGCAACACTCTGTCTCTTACTATAAGTGCTAAATAATTGCAAACTAAACAATTTGGTGTGACGGTTATTGTAGGAGGACAGTTGAAATTGATCAAGACTTGGTAGTCAGAGAATCAGTGCATTATGATAATTATACACAATAATGGGATTTACATATATCAAACAGTCAATAGCAAAAGTTATATTTTATCTCTCTCTCTCCTATTCAATCCAGACGACACAGAATCCAGCTATGGTTACGGTTACAACAATTCAAGTTTTCATAACTACTCAGACTTCGATTATGATGATTACTATTACTACCATGGAGCAAGATTGGTTGGCGAAGGACTGAGTATAGATTTAGGTGAATGTGAGGATACTACGGGGAATGATGAAATAATACTGCGCAATGATGTCCCTCCTTTATATAAACCAATCGCAGGTGAGTAATTATTTCATGTCTTATATTGACTATAGTTTTTATCATTATGAAAGGTTTTCTGGTGTCCAAAGGCCTTGGGAATTGAAATACAGCCCAGATATATACATATGGTTAGTATATCTCTTTGGCTTGACAGTTTGTGATAGAGAATATTTAGTTATCTGCAGTATTGTGCACTAGAATATGTTATTTAAATTTCACTAAACCGCTCATATTGAGTGTATCCAATTTTTTCCTTTTTTGTTATATTTATATCCACTGTACAACTGCTGGAAATTGGATGGAAAACTTGTATTCCTGTATTTACTATTATCTATAGCATTATGTACTAGAATATATCATAAGACTATCAAACCCCTCATATTGCGCTACATTATTTTTTAATATTTAAATTTATTTAAATCCACTTTACTCAAAAACTGCAGGATATTGTATGGAGAAATTTTAATCCTGTGTTACTTAGATTATTGTCTGCCAAAATATGTACAGATTTTGTAGCACCTCCAATATGCGAACAAATGTCTATTTTGAGTGTATTGGCTCATGGCCTACTTGAGAATACCTCTATTAGTATTATATATTATATGCATTTTAATATTCCAGATCAAATCGATGTTGCAGAACTGCTTCTGAAATCTGCCCATGAATTAAATGACTTCATCTATAGGTCTGTATGAATTATCCATCTGTATGGCGAATTTCGCGTGCAATTATTGTACTACAGACTGTGCTTGTTACCCTGGTCTGTAGCGAGTCTGCGTGCCTCCCATTGGCTGCTGAGTCAGATTTTAAGAAAATGTACAATTCAACTTCACCAATCCTCTCAAATAACCCAAATTTAAGACACCCAAAAGTATTAATAACTTTTTTTTCAAAAATAAAGATATCAAACTTAAAATATAGAAACACTACTTTGATTTCCTATTGTTTACTACCATTAGAATCGGCTTCATCTCATCTTTTCAAATATAATGTTATCTCAAAATCCATTTTTTGCGACTTGTGACTCATGTTCCTGAAACACATCAAATATAATAATATCTCAAAATCTATTTTTAGCGAATTACGTTTTTCTGTAACACATCATATGGGTCAGATTTTCGGAAAATGTACAATTGCCAGCTCTATTAGGCTGAAAATGAAGAATACCGGGTATATCTGAGTATATTTGGTATCGCATTGATATAAAGTATCGGTTCTATTATGTTAAACTGTATTTTGAAGCTCCTTGTTGTCTTAAATGTGGGTTATTTAAGAGAATAAATTTGTTCAGATGTGAAGTGAGCACGAATATCCAAGTAAGAATTTATTATATAATATACAGTTGATAACTTCATTGAATGTACTTCAATTCCAGTTGCACATGGAACAATAACCCTTGTACAGAAGCAGACTTTCGGATGGAATTAACTGATCTTGGTATTTGCTACGCTTTCAATCCAGACAAGGACGATTTAAAAAGAACTGAAGTAACAGGTAACACCATTGTGAATTGTTTATATTGGGCAAAAAAATGTAGAAAATGAGTGAATGAGATTATTATTAAATGATGTAAAATTGTAATTTAAAATTGAGAAAGGATTTTGATAAAATAGTATTTTATGACGAATGAGACATATCACTCTGTGAAAATTCGGTCAATAAAATTTATTAAAAAAAAAAAGATTCATACCAACAGCATTTCAAACAAGATTACCATGCATGAGAACGGGCCAGGGTGACATTGTTATGACACATTATGTAACATTGCATAACCTCATTATATTTATATAATTATCAATTATCACCTCTTTATTAAGGCTATAAAATTGCTAATTACCAGTATTGTGCAAGTCTACTTGTCCAGGATATGAGGTAACAAGGATACACCCCTCATCTCCTAGTTAGAACCCGGGCATGCCTTTTAGATAAATAATTCTGCAATCAGAAAAAAATCCAAAAATTATGTAATCCTGTAAAAACTGTGTAATACTAGATGTTATTTGTGTTGGAGCAGAAGATTGAACCAGCCATTCGCCTGTATTCATAAATTAATGTTGACTTTCATGCATAGTAATTTAGTACTCATCCCGGGCCCCAACTCAGCTGGAAAAGGGGGTATTTTTATTCACTTTTGGCACAGAATATCCTATAATTATGACAGAAACTCCGGGCCAATTCTGTTTTGTTTTTTGGGGTACTTTTCAAAGGCTAGAACAAAAAAGCGTGTACACACATTTGACTCCTGAGTGAGGGGTCCGGGGTACTCATAGATTACTTTCAATATTTCGCCAGGAGCTAGAAGTGGTTTGGCTATGGTAATAAATGTTGAACAATATGATCACACCAAAGGAGCTAATAGTGATGCAGGGGTAAAGGTAAGATGGTTTGTTTTCTCTCTTGAAAGCCCCCAGCCCACCTAGGTGTTCTTCAGGTATAAATATGAAGATATCAAGACTTACTTGCTTCATTCTGTTCAGATTAGCTTATCTTATCAGTGTTATCCATGCCAAGTATAGCCGTCATCAGAGCAAGGGATGTGAAAAATATCAAGATATCTTGGGTTTCCTTCAGTTATCTGCTGGGTAGAATTCATATGCTTGTTCTGTGTACAATTATACAAATTTCTGTGAATTATTAAATAGTGTCCACTTGATGATGATGACAGAGGATCTTGCCTGATGGCGGGGGTGGGGTGGGGGTGGTACTGGGGTATGAAATAAAGGAATTACCCCCCACCCCCACCCTGGGGATCTTGTCTTGTTTGTCTTTAAGTTTTCCTGCGACCATTCCAAATTCATGATTATTTCTATGGAGACTAAGATAAGAAATTATTTCAATTAACATACATTACTTGATCATGATCAAGATATAGGCCTATAGACTGATACATTTTGATAATCTATCTGTAGATACATTTACACGACCAGGATGACATACCAGCTATATCTGATACAGGGATTGCAATAGCCATGTCTACCCACAGCCTTGTGGAAATTACCTACACACGGGTAAGCTTTTTTTTCTTTTTTTAAAGGTTTCCCCCACCAAAGGCGGTACAAGCGCCAAAAGCGCTTGTACTGGGAAACCTTATATAGGTTCCAGTTTTTGCCTGTTCTTTGCACGTCTGCGTCGCCCCCTTATAAGGAAAACCCAATTTCGCCTATTTCCACCTGAATTTCCGATGCACTTGCGTAAACATCACAGTGATTTTACGCTCCCGCAAATTGATAAAAATCGTTATTTCTAGACGATTAGGCGTCAACTGGCATATGCGTCAACTGGCATATTCATATGCCTTAGGCATCCCCGACGATTTCTGCCACACCCAGAAAATAAATTATCGACACTACCATCTAGGTAACCGACTGGCCGCCGATCGTCCCAAAATGCTATTTACCGACCTCCAATCCACCCAAACAATGTTTCCAGGCCTAGAGAAAATGCATAGACTGAGATTCATCAGGGTATATCTGGTATCACAACGGAGTAATAACTGTAGCCCTATATGCCACAAGCATGGACGGACATTTTAGGCCTACCATACAAACACATGGCAAGCAAGGCATCTTTGGTAACTTGCCTTCGCATCTTCGGGAACAATCGGGAAAAAAAATTGACCAATCACAGGGCGCGATACATCAAGCTTCAGCTAGGCTCTCAGCCAATGGGATCACCCCTTCCAAACGTTACTCGGTGTGCCCTGTAGACGGCCGCTGCTACATGGCGGTGGCAGAGGCGGGTTGGTAGGCCTACGGTGTTGGCGAAGACTTTTTAAATAGCCTAAGGTTTCATTATCTGCCAAAAAGTACTGGTATAATATCCTAGTCGATTTAAGAGTTCTTTGTTGTGACCCTTGTGCCAGTCACCCTCTGGACGCATCGGCGCAAGTGGCAGACCAAGGGAATGCCTCATTCTCCCCTTTGACACCAGGCCGCGCCACCGAGAATCGGAGGCTACAAATGAGTCTAGAAAAGTAGCCTCGATCACCCAACTTCCTATGTTTTCACAGTCCATGGGAAAAACCAAGTACGGATTTGTCATACTTAACATTTTTGAGAAGCAAAACGTCTGGGTTCTTAGTGTCTATATTGTACTCGTAATGCACATACCTGGATTTCCCAACGGATGTCTACTGTTTTCCAGGCTTAACCATTACTCCTCGCACTCTGCCGTACTCGTGTAAACTTCGGGTAACTTCGGTAACACGCTCGTAATGACGTCATAGCAGCGGGGATACCAGCTATAAACAAACCTTATATGTGCTGAACCATCGCTTAAATGGGCGATGGTTCACACATGAATTTATCACAAAAAACGAAACGATTTTAATGCCACTAGCCACGGGAGGAGGGCAGGACAGTGGGTGGGATGGTGAGCAATGCCAACGTATAAAAACTTTCCATATTTATGAAAGTAAATAGCCCAAGACTTCCCTTCATTCCCATCAAATTGTGACGATAGTCCTACTCTGGTGCCACATAGATCTACCTCTGGTCGAAATACATGCCAAGATGTGGAAATTCAGAAAGAGCATGCTTTTCTACCCCTAAATACATGTTATATCAGTCATTTTTTAAATAAGGCATATATGAGCGAAACTTTTCTGTAGGCCTAAGTAAACAAAAAGGTCGCCAAAGTAGGCCTACATTATTGAGTCAGGTTGTAAGAAAATGTACAATCCACCTGCACATTCCTCTTAGATTTGAGAAAGAAATGAGGTTCAAAATAGGCCTACAGTTTAACATAACCAAGCAGATTCGTTCAATTAATGTAACACCAAATTAATATACTCTAGTATAGCTAGTATTTTTCATTTTTCGGAGTAAATTAGCAAGATTTGCTGAAATTACGCTCTGGCAAAATTATAAAAAGCGCTATTTCTACTCCAAATACATTGTCTAGATGCTTAAATTCTGAAAGAGCATGCTTTTCTACCCCTATATATTTAATTTTATCAACATTTGTATTTAAATAAGGAAGATATGAGGGAAACTGCACTTTACCATTAAACAATAATTTTCGGCATTTCCCCTGCTGCTAGCCTACACAGATCTGTCATACTTTTTTTTTTTGTTTTTGCAAATATTTTATTTCCAACATTGACATATATGTTGGGCAGGGTAGTCGTACATAAAAGGAAAATTCAGGTAGGAAACAACATGCGATTATTTTTTGGCACCATAGAGGTGGGTCCGCTAGTTGTGAAACATAAAAACGCTAGATGGCGATAGTGTTGATTCTTTCGGGTAAAAGCTTTCACCGTTTGTCCTCAGGTGGTAGCACCTTTGGAATTTTCGGGCTTATATATAATGGAACGAGCTATCGAGGTTGGGCCTTGCGGAGAAGGCAAGGGTAGACACCAGTTGGAAGCAATTCTAGTTGTTATTTTAGACTGTCGATTTTTTCTTGTATGTCATCTTTAAGCCTTCTCCACATTGCCTTTTTTTCTCTCTGGGCTGAACAGGTTGAAATTGAATAGAGAGTTACATTGCATCTCATTTTGAGCTCGGAAAATACATTTAATACATTTATTTTACCTTGGTCGAACAACCTTTGCCTATGTATTATGGCTTTGACCTGCAGGACAATCCAATTTATAATTTTTACACATTGTTCGTCTCCTTCAAAACCAAACATTATATCTTGAAGAACTACTACCATTCTACCCTTGTTCACAGACACAAGGTTTTTACCTCTTTTGTTTGTATTTAAGTACCCTACTTCATGTTTGTTTTTGTTTTAAGATGTTTATTCAGCAAAAGCAAAAATTATGTAGTATGTACACTATTCTCATTTTGAGCTGATTTTTAGAAAAATGTTACAAAAATTATTCAGTCGGCACAGCGACAGATTAACAAGTAGAGCCGATTAGGCATGAATTATCATGCGAAAAAAAAACAAACTAAGTTATACAAAAGAGATAGAAGATCGAGAAAAAAATAAAATAAAAACCATCACCTAGGGCAGCATCCTTTAACAACATTCCTAGGAGCATCGTTTCACCCTCAAATATCAATCAAAATACAAAGGAGCAAAATAAGTTTCAAGTAATAATCTGATATTAGCCATCAGGACTGAAAGGGCGATTTCATACAGGTATAAACCTTCAACAACGTACTAATAATTCAAACAGTTTTGGGCACATTTGTAGACATTCATATCAAGCCATCAGGATTTGGAATCTCCCATACATTTTGGGTGTTTGAGAAGGCATTTTTACATATGTTCTTTATTTGATTTTTAAAAAAGGTAAGATCGTTATTCACCTTTACTTCTCTAGGAAGTGAGTTCCAGAAACTTAGGATTTTGCCAAAAAGACTCTTACGAATCCTCTCTTTGTGCCAGGGAGTTAATATCACTCTATTTTCCCTCATGTTATAGTCATGTTGTGGGAGATTCTCCGCAAAGTTATGACAATTCCAGAAGACTCCAAAGAATTTTTGCAATCTTCTGTAACATAACGGAATAATTCCTAGACTATTATGTAATTCTACGTTATTAACCCTATAAGCCCCTCTTCTCGTTTTAACACCAATGCACAACCGAAGACAATTATTTTGAGCTACCTGGAGTCTTTTTAGGTCCTTTTGACTACCTAAGTCCATAGTTAGAGTACTTGATTCTAGCACTGGAAGTATATATGTCTTAAATATTAGGAGTGCAATATCTCTACTAATATAGTGTCTTATTCTCGCAAGCCTTTTGTACAATAAGTTAGTTCTTACACAGACATTGTTTATGTGACAAGACATCGTTAATCCACTATCAAGGAGATATCCGAGATACCTAAAACTTTGGACATTATCAATCTGGACACCATTATTATATATGATATAGTCATCATGGTTTTTTTTCCTTGTGCCGTAAAAGGTTTGCAATTTGGTTTTAGAGTTGTTAATAGTCAAACCATTTTTTTCTGTCCAGGTCTTAAATTTGTTCACATCGTCTTGGACATCAACCAAATCTCTATTGGATCTTATACAATGGAGAAGAACACAATCATCGGCATATAAGATTATCTTCCCAGCAAAATTTATATCAACCACATCGTTAATGTACAAAACAAACAGTAAAGGTCCCAAGATACTGCCTTGGGCCACGCCAGCATGTAGGAAGCGCCTATCAGACATATTGCCATTCAGACATACCAACTGTTCTCGGTTCGTCGAGTAGGAATTCAAAAGAGAAATCAGCCGTGGACCAAAGCCTAGTTTTTTCAATTTATGCATCAAAATTTTAATATTTATTGAATTGAAAGCTTTAGAGAGATCAAAATATGTTGCGACTGTATCTAAGCTATTGTCTTTATTTTCAACGACTATTTTCATAAATTCATAGATGGCGGTGTCCACGCTTTTTCCTACCCGAAAACCATGCTGGGATGGGGCAAGAATGTTTCGATCAAGAAGGTAGTTGGAAATCTTTTCTGACAGAATCTTCTCAAATATCTTACTGGTCATAGGGGCTATCGAGATGGGCCTAATATCATTTATATCTCTCGAATTTTTCTTTTTTGGAATTAGGGTGCAAAGCGAGATCTTCCATGACTGTGGGAAGGATCCAGAAAGTCTAATTTTGTCAAGCAGGGAGGTAAATTTGGTTGCACACGATAACAAGGCAAGTTTCAGAAAGGATGTATTTACATCTAAGATTCCACTAGATTTAGTTTCATCGATATTCTGAATATGCTTTACAACATCGTCCCTGGAAATTTCCCCGTCCCACTCAAAGACATCAAGGTTATTCTCCATGTCTTCATTAGCTGAGAAAACTTCAACAGAGGATTTAGGCATTATATCACAGAAGAACCTATTGCTGTAATTTGCAGCATCAAGACCCATCAATTTGTTCCCATCAACATCAATAACATGATCAATCGACGTCTGAGAAGCCCCTTTAATACCGTATAAGGTTGAAATATGATTCCAGAATTTCTTGTCATTTCGACTAAAACGCTGACATATATCATTCAAACATTCCCTTTTTAATCTGATAATCAAACGCTGTACTTCTATACGTAGGGCCCTGGCCTGTCTGAAATCCTCAACATTTTTGCTTTTTGTAGCTTTCTTAAATTGTCTATTTTTTCTCATTACAAGCTGTCGTAGGTCTCTATTATGTAGAAGTTGGCCATTTTTTATCTTAAAGGTTTGCACTGGATATAGATCTTCCTGAATTTTTTTAAATTCACCCATTAAATTGTTACCTAACACTTCAAGATCTGGCTCAGACCAAAGTTCTTCATCAATATTAGATACGTGTTCGTTAACAGCTTCATACGACATTCTCGAGGTTGGTCTACATTTGAAGGTGGCACCACTGTTAGGTAAACTATTTGTCTTACCTTTCTTTAGAATTACAAAAACAGGGACATGGTCACTTATATTTTCATAGATGTTTCCTGTATCCGCAACATTCTTACAATTAGTGGCAATGAAGTCGATCAGAGTACACGAATCAGAAGTAATACGTGTGGGTTCTGAGATATGCTGTATTAATCCAAACGAGTCTAATAAATTTATAAAACGTCTGGTAGATACATTTTGCTTTAGCAAATTGATGTTGGCATCACCACCTAAGATTAAGTTAGAATTTCTATAACGATTGTTCACAGTACCCAATAAAGTTTGGTTCAACGCTGTGAAGAAACTCTCAACAGAGCTACTTGGAGGTCTGTAAATAACAGATAATACAATTGATTTGTTCATACCAGCCTTCAATTTGCATCCAAGAATTTCACAGTCATTGCTGTTTACACACAGGGCCTCTTCTAAACTAACATTGAATGTGCTTCTAAAATACACTAGTAGACCGCCACCACGTTTACCATTGACCCGGTCCTGTCTGACAAAGCTATATCCATTTATATCTAGCATTGAGTCAGGGATATCGACAGACAACCAACTTTCCACAATGCATATAACATCGTAGAAACCATTCACGAATTCATTTCTTAGGTAGTTTAGCTTGTGAAATAGACTGCATACATTAAAAAACACAATCTTCAGCCCTTTCTTAGTCGAGACATCAATGTTCTGGTAACAATACATTATGTAGATCAGTCGACAATAAAGTTGCCCATATTAAAACGAGAGAACAAAGGTTGAATAAACAACCAAAAGAAACCCAGACAAACGTATTATTCATGCCTGAGATCGGGGTTTCAGAAATATGTAATCCCAGATAGACAATTATATGGGTAGAGACAGCAGCAACACAAATTTATACATTAAAACATACCGGAGCAGGAGTCGACGTACATGATCCGCCATCTTTGTTATTTACATAGCCCGAACCCCGTTACGATAGATTAACGACAGTTACATGGCATTAAGGAAACAACAAAAACACTATAAATTTCCATCACAAATCAACCAATCATTTAGATCTTGTCTAGGAACTAAGATTAATCGCGGATAGGAGACATCACATCATTGTATAGAGGCAGCACTTCGAAATACAGTTTACGACATTTAGAACCTGTGGTCGGTATTCAAAATGGTCGCCATCAACACATGTTGGTCGAAATCAGGCTAGCGACAACTAAAAATAATGGATTATACAGTGACATCGTACGTAATGAAGCCAAAAAAGGTATACAAATACACACTCAAGTATCCTCGGGGTCTCCTACCTCCATAACAGACTCTGACAAATCCGCAATGTTCTTTGAGATGTCGAAACGTAAGGGTTTGAGCTGTCGACGAGATCTGTTTGCCGTACGCGTGGAAATGTCTATATCGGCAGTGGTATAAAGCTGGGACTTATCACTACGCTTCAGGAGGGGAGGTAGCGGACTTCTTCGTGAGCTATCTCCATCATGGCCCGATGTAGAAGCTAATGGACCATATTTGTTGGATACAGGAACAGTTGGAGAAGAAACCTGGGCGTTGACAATCGATGTCGACACTCTGGGCCTTGTATAGCCAGCTTTATCAACGGTGACAGTGTGTTTGGACGATGCAAGTCTTAGCCTCTTGCATTGAAGATTTTCGAAACTTCCGTCTGCTAGAGCTTTAATTATCTCCTGTCTCACAATCATTAGGATTTTACCTAGCTCATTCTTTCCACTCCAAGAGTCGTCATCCAGGCGCCTATCACCCAAATAACAACCCGCATCTCATCTCAAAATATTCTGCCATATGTTGGTATTAAGTTTGCATTTGACAAAGAAGTGGACGATGTCATCTTTTAGATTACAGTAGTTACACCTTGGAGAGTTGATGATTCTAATATTTTTTAAGTGCACATTACATGTAATTATTTTATGAAGAATCTTAAATTGAAGTTCTTGCAATCTAGTTTCTGTTGTGGCTTTATATGGTAGCGAAAAGCATTTTTTCCAGTCCACCTGATCAAATTGGTCATCGTCCATATCTAACAATCTTTGCCACTCATCAAACTTTTCTCTCTCCATCTTCCTTTTTTTAATTAATTCACAATATATATTTTTTGCGTTGCAGCTTATGAGGTTTAAGGCGGTACCGTTAACATAAAAATCAACAGAGTTTTTTATTTGTACACCTGCTGTTTCCTTAATAACCCTTAACCAGTTTTTGGGTATGGCATTTTTAATCGACATCCTCTCGAAAAAGGAGGGTCTGAACTCGTAGTTAAGACTAATTTCCGTGGTAGACATGAAAGAACCATTCTCTTTTATAAGGTCACCTATGGCAGTAATGCCTTGATCTTCCCAACTCTTATAATATATCATCTGCTTTTTGTCTTTTATAAATCTATTACGCCATAGTCTTTCTTTGAAAAACTGAGCAGGCTCTGTAGGCTCGTGCTTGTAATAATGTCTATTCCACAATCTGAAGAGGTCGGCATAGAATTCGTTCAAAGCATTGGTTGGTTTGTATCTAGATAATAATATATTATCCACTTTTCTACCATGAAAGGCTTCTAGGGACTTGTACCACGTGCTGTTACCTCCATGCATGATTCTTTTCACCCACATTATTCTATTGGCCTCATATATCTCATTTATTAAGCGTAAACCTAATCCTCCGTTATCACTTTTCTGGGCCAAAAAGGCCACACCAATTCTATGCGATCCATTTTTCCATACAAAGTTGAGCATTATTTCATTAATTTCTTGTAACACAGCTTTATCAAAGGATATACATGACAGCGAATGTTGAAACAAGGGTAATAAAAACACGTTGCAGACAAGAATTCGTCCCTTCATGGTTAGAGATCTACACTTCCATTGAGCTATAACATTTCTCACCTTTATTATAATATCGTCGCTGTTTATTTTTTTAAGTTCTTTTTCATTTCTTGGGTATAGTAAAGTAACTCCTAAGATTTTCATCGAGCTGACCCACTTAATTTCTTTTACTTTTTCACTTGTTACACTTATTTCTCCTATTAGGAAACCATTAGATTTGGTCTTATTCAGGCAAAGGCCTGAGGCTAGGGAAAAGGATTCTACACATTCAATAGCGCATAATAAGGACTTTTCGTCCTTCACAGAAATTGTAATATCATCTGCAAATTGGGTGATTTTAGTTTGAGAATCCGCAAGATTTATCCCCTGTATATCATTATTTATCCTAATATTTTCAGCAAGTTTTTCAATAACGATGGTGAACAGAGAAGATGATAGGGGGTCGCCCTGTTTCATCCCTCTGTTCACTGAGAACCATTGAGAAGAGAATCCGTTGTTCATGAAAGTCGCTTTGGAACCTTTAAAAAGAGTTTCTATCCAACCTATGAATAAATCGCTAATGTTATGTGCTTCCATTGCTTTCCTTAAAAAGGTCCACTCTATGGAGTCATAGGCTTTGGTAAAATCTAGAGATGCAATGATACCACTCTCTTTTTCGTGTTCGAGATAAGAAATAATGTCATCGATTTTTCGAATAGCGGTTCCAATGAACCTTCCTTTCACAAAGCCAAGTTGGTCTTCATGTATTATGCTTGGGAGAAAGAGATTTAACCTTGAGGCTATTGTTTTTGATATAATTTTATAATCGACATTGAGTAAGGTGATGGGTCTCCAATTTTTTATGTAAGAGGGGTCGTTCCCTTTCTTTGGAATAACACTAATTATGCCACGTTTTTGGTTCTCTGTCATTTCTCCCTCTCCCAAGCATTGATGAAGCATATTCATAAACATATCATTTATGGTGTACCAAAATTTCTGGAAAAACTCCACAGTAAAGCCATCGCAACCAGGCGACTTGTTTTTCTTCATTTGTTTTACAATTTTTTCAACTTCAGGCTCTGTTATTTCTTCACATAATATTCCATTATCAGTCTCATCTAACTGGACAAATTGCTGTCGATTTGTAAAATCGTCCGCCACATTGCGGTTGACACATTTACTAGAATACAGTTCAGAATAGAACTTATGACCTTCCTCAAGTATTTTCTTGGGACAATCGGATAATTTACCATCGATATTTAAGGTGTTTATAACTTTTTTTTCTCCTCTGTAATCTGTCATACTTTAGGCAAAGTAATCAAAAACGCTATTTCCTCACAAAATATTTCAAAATAAAGTAGAAATTCAGTAAGACCTGCCAGTTATTTCCCTCAGATATTTATTTTCATCATTAATCCTATCGGTAGAAAGGCTAGATGCGGATATCTTTTTTGTAAATATACCGATATGCCGTACTATAGCAAGAACAGCATAGTATCGCGTATGAGGGGGGGCTATATTCTCCGAGTATGGCTTTTATTCCATGCTTTTATTCCATGATTCTTAACTTAAAACAACTTTATTTGCTTTAATTTCATCAAACTGAGTTGTCTGCATTGTCTCGAACGGTCGTGACGTCACTGTACAATACAGGGAGTTTATATTGTCCACCTTGTGAGCGGCAAGTATATCGATTATATTGTACGCTCACGGCCAAATCATGGAATAAAGGACGCAATATTGTAAGGTCGTCGTGACGTGTTCTAAAAGTTGTTAGCAACGCGCACTGTAGACCATAGACGGTCTATGTGTAGACTTACTTGATGACGCTTTTTCCCGCGTGTGACGGCTGCGGAATTAGTCGGGGGGAAACCGTTTTCTCCTTGGTCACAGCCAAAATTTCTTGTTCTATTGAGTGGAGCGCCCACAACCCCTTTATGGAGCAAATGTAACATCAGCAGTAAATATGTGTGTTTTCCAACTACATGCAGTCTATATGTTATCAATCATATCTGCCCGGGTGAGCTGGTAACATTGATCAATTTAACTAAAGATTTTCTAATTACTTTGCCACCACATCTAGAAGTCATAAGACCTAAACTTTGGAGGATTTTGTCTGGTTGTTTTTGTTACAGGGCTTCATAAAAGTCCACATTTATATCTCAGAGACCCACTGAAATACTTTCCTGCAGTGGCTTTGAATTCACTCATTATCGCTCATTGGTGGCCGTTTTCTCTTGGTCAATCCGACTGATAAATGCAGTCCTGTAATTCATAATATGAGTAGGCTAATTTGGTATGGTTTTTCTTAATAACTGACAATGCAGTTTTAATTGATATCCAAGAAAAAACAAAGGGAAGTATTTATTTTAAAGGGAGAAAACTATGGAATATTTTACCGGATGAGATAAGGGGAGAGGTAGACAGAGATAGGTTCATTGTTAAAATTAAGAACTGGGAAAATGAATGATATGTAAGCGGGTTAGATGCCCAGGAGGTGTGAAAAAACTAAATATGTCCTTTCTTGTGTCTACTTTGATTGATTGATTGAGTATTATTGTTTTCATTTGATTTGACGCTAAATATGACCTATGTTATTTGAACATTGTGAAGATGTAATCTTAATAGGACTTAAGCGTAGTAGAAAATTTTTAAAAAAATTTTGTTCTTGTTGTAACCGTTTCCAAGAGTAGTAGTAGATTCTGTTATCGTAGTAGTATGGAGACGAAGTCACTTTAATTATAAGACAAAAATGGGCACCGTATGAAAACTTCCCTGAGGGATAGTGCGTTTTTTTCTAAAAATTGTTTAAATATTGTATATTGGCCCGAAATGAAATAAAAAAAGAAAATGATAATGATCTATATGTTTCTGTTTGTCTCAAGTCGAAAAGCATGCCTGATCCATACGGAAAATGTGACATTTTGGACCTTATGTATTACCCTGGTGCAAATTATACATATGCTCGATGCCAGCTACAGACTCTGACCAATCAGCTTGTTGACAGCTGTGATTGCAAAGATGCCTACATGCCAGGTATGTGTGTATGCAAATTTGTATGTAATTTAGAAACTAAAATAATCATGCAGATATCCTTCAAGAATTCACTGGTTGATCTGCGAGTTTTAATAATTCTATAATGGATGCTTTAAAAATGAATTTCTAACAATTAGAAATAGCAGGCTATCACAACATAAAACGCATTCACAATACCTACTGCATAAAATCATAAAATCAAAATCATTCATCAAAATTATTGATATATATTTAAGTGAAATTGATGTGTTGTAGACCACGCTATACTGTGGCTTCTTTGTATGTGTGTATTTTCATGAGTGTTTTGTGCTGCTTGGTCTGGACCTACCATTATTACTGATCCTACTGCTATACCTTATTTTTATTCGTCTCTACTACTGATGAATCTATTAAACTGCTTTAGATAGATTGTATTATCTGTTAGCTAGATGAAGTTTATTGTCTCTGTCTCAATGGCTATGAACTACTTCTCACTTTAGCTTCAACTAAATACTCCTAGATTAGATATTAGACTTTAGCCCTAAAGTTTATTTTGGACATATTAATGTAAATTTAAAATTTTTTCTGGTAGCAACTAGTCAGGAACCCGCTGGAAGACCTGGAAGTTACCTTTCAGATACGGGTCTCCTTTTTGTACACCTCTCGTATAAATAAAAAATGCTTTGAATTGAATTGAATTGAATTGAATAAACTGTTGCCAGATTGCAGGGTTTTCGAATGTTTATTCATCAGATAATAAGAAATATATTAATTAAAATATTACAGGAAATGCCCATGTCTGCTCCATGAATCAGTACTTGTATTGTGTCATCCCATTTTACCAAGGTAAGCATTTGGCAAGTTCCAAGTTCCAAGTCTAAAGTTGCAAAATTGATATATAGTTTTTCAAATTTCTTTTTTAACAAGAACGTGTTTAAAGTGTCAGTAAACCCCCAAATATTATGAGCAAATCCATTTCCCTGCTATTATTGAAATGTAACCACCCCAGTTTTACTTAATTCAACTTATTATTTAATGAGTTTTACCCATTTAAAGGAGTGAAAAAGTAGTTACACAGTTTAACACTCCATTCGAGGAGCCACTGTTTGCCTACGTCATAAAGGTGCACCAATCTTGAAAAGTACATGCAATGAACATAATAAACAACTCTCATAATTGCTGCTAGAAAGAAGGAGGGTGTACCAACCCAATTATTGACCTCTCATGACTGGTTCTTGAATAGGTATTAGCTGTATTGCATAACTGCTTCAATTGCTGTGAGATTGGGGGGGAAGGTAGGGATATTATGTACATTTCTGGCGCACCTCTATGACGTCACACAGCACTCTCAGTGCCCTCTTGTGCTAAACAGACCTTTTCAAGTAAGCTTTCTCAATTCGGGCCTGTAAGTGACTATAAGTTAGACATAAATGGAGGTAAAAAAATTGATACTTGGATGTTGTATTTATGGCGGCATGAAGTTTGTTGTCCTAAAAGTGACTATGAACCCGTTTACTGACCCTTTAAGGAATATTTTTTTGTGTATTTAGTGTTGCTAGTTATGTGAATACATTGAAGAAATGCGGGTCATTCTTCGTAATAATTCAGGGTCAGCAGTTGGGCGAGAAATTAATCAACGCAACACACAGAGATGTATGCTTCAAATCAGTACCAGCCTCGGAAGAGACCGATTTTCATCTTTCCTTTATTTTTATACTAGACAGATTAGGACGAAATACACTGGTCCTGCGCTGATTGGCTTTGGTCCCGTTGGTCCAATTAATTGACAGGTTAGATTAGAGATCCAATCAGCCACAGGATAACAATGACAGACACTTATTAAAACGAGGCTCAGAGTGACCACTGCCACTCTGACCAATCTCTTTGGGTGGTGACCAGGTCACGGGGTTATCTCCCCTCCCCTCTCCCTCCCACTCTTTAATCAGTATTCCCTCCCCTCCCCTGACCTGGCGGTCAGCCCCTCCCCTCCTTTCCCACGTGATTGACTTTGAGATAACGGTCAGACCTGGACCTCACCTGTACCTTTGGACTTTAGGATGATAAGAAATCCGCGAGCGTTGTGGCGGTAAGAAAGTGTGGGTAGCCTTCTGGCCGGTAGGGGCGCGACGAATGTCTGGCTGAATGAGACAACTTTAACTTAAAATTAGACAATTTGGGCTTGTCAATTTTACAACATGTATCAAATTCCCAAATTGTGTGCTAATATCTATGTAAAGTGTCTCATATCCGCCTATTTAGAGACTGATCTTGATAGAGCTACATATTTCCAAATTTCAACATTATTGGCAATTTATGTTGAGGAGAATTAAGCATCAATTTCCCGTGAAATCAGGTGGCAGGACACAAAATTGTATTTTCGTTATAAAGGTGTAGTGCTGACGTTTTTTGGGGAAGCCCTCCTAATGGCAACACCCACGAAGAAAGTAAAACCTATGATATAAGGTTTCCCATTACAAGAGCCTTTCGCACTCATAACACCTTTTTATAACGTCTTTAGTGGAGGAAACCTTAAAGAAATACTGATTTCAGTATAAATAGTTCTTATGTGTAGAAATGAAGAAAATTCGGAATTTTTCCGATCTTATTCACTTTTTTCAGTGAACAATTGAAATGCGTGTTTTCCACTCTGTGAATAATTTACAGCAATAAATCCATATTGTATTGTGTAATATATAATGGGTATATATAGTGAAATAACCTAGTATATGTGACTTTAAGTATTTCCATTTCAGGAAAAAAACCACGAAATACAGATCTAAATAAACAATGTCCAGATGCATGTGACGTTATAAATTTTGAAGTGAGAACTTCTTACGCCACACTTTCATCTCTCAGCGTTGATCAGCTCATGTCACAGTCCAGCAGCATCGAGCAGAAACTGGAAGCTAATTTCTTCCGAGCCCGGCAGGTGGCAGCAAGAGCTGACGTCACCATTGTGAATATTATTCAAAATATGGATGGAATTATCAACGCCATAAGCGATCTTGTTCATTATACTACTGCCCATAACTCTTGGAAAAAGGGGTCATTTTTTGAAATAGCTAAGACAGCAATGACCAAAGTTGTAGGGATTGTGCACAAAGATGTAAAAGAGGTTTTACAAAGATACACAGACGAGTGGAAGGCTGATTTTGATTGCTCTTATGGCCAAGCTATCAGCAGGATTCAAGATAAGTTGAACAATATAACAACTACAATGTACCAAGTGCTTTCATATGGAGTTGGACACAATTTAGATAATATAATTGACATCAAATCGCAAGTACAAAGTGCTGAATTTGTCGCACTGTTGCTGCAGGATGATGACAAGACATTGAACGACTTGAGAAAAGTGGTCAGATGGGTCCCCAAGCACTTATACACCACAGATGACCAAAGAGATTCTTGTAAAAGAGCTCTAAACAGAATTCTAGTCAATGCCAGAGACTTTGTTGTCGAGCTCTTAGAAAAAAAAAGGTTCATTATGACTAAAGCGAAACTGAAGAATCTTACCTCACACTACAACAAGTTTGAACGGGAAAAAGTGAACATTAGAGACTGTCTGAGGGGTTATTTGTCTGAGATTGAAAGAATCGAAAAATGGCTTAATGAAAATGCATATGTGGCAAACAATGCCGATGGAATCCTAAGCGCCTTGAGATCTACATTCAATATGGAAGAACACACCAAAGAACTTGTTAAAGAAGCACAACAAATAAATGAGACAATATTCGATTTGACTCATGACAAAATTAGGATAATCGATCTAGTCTCTAAGTTTGATGAAAAAGAAGGCACTCGGTTAAGGGCGATAGTCCAGCACATCATCAAAATTATAAGTAAGTACTATTCTCCTAGACTCAGTAAAGGCATATCATAAAAGCGCAAAAGGGTCAGAAAATGTACAATTAGCAGCTCTACACATTTAGTAAATTCTGCTAAATTAAGCTGCAATTTGGTCAATACTAGGTAAATTCGAGTATATTTGCCATTGCATTGAATCTAGCAATCTGTTTGGTCAGGTTGAACTGTATTTTGAACTTTGTTTTCGTCTGAAATGTGGGTTATTTCAGAGAATCTGAGATTTCAATGATAATAAACATTAGGATATCTAATAAGTACTTCTGTATTTAACTTCTATATTTCTTATTGGCCAATCACTAGTAAAGTAATTAAAGATACTCCTTATAGGGTTAACCTCAGAATCTTATATCACTAAGCATCCGCAAAATCAAAACATTCCACCAAAGAAATCTTATGAATAAATCCCTTTGAATAATATCAATTTTGCAACTTGTGACTCAGTTTCCTTGGACACATCACATTTCTTCTCAAAATGTAAATATCAAAATAATTAAAGCCTTCATGTATTTACAATTGGCTTGTGTTTGGATTCTTTAGATAGCAAGCTCTACAGCACAGTTACAGATACTGTGGCGAGGGTGAAAACTGATATAATTACAACCTATATGACTACACTGAGACATTTAAGCACAATACACGGCTACCATCAACCATCATCAGTCGATAAAGACTTAGAAAAAAAGGCTCGAGACATGTTAATCTGGAGATTACCATATTCAAAAGCGAATTCACCATCAACTGTAAGTTACATCCCACATGTAACATGTCAATAATGTCAATTTATTTTTATTTATATATAAAGTGACGAGAATAACTCTATGTTATCTCGGTCTTCCACAAGCAGAGTATCTGTAAGATTTATTATACTTGCGTCTCTCCTTCTGAGAATTTTGAATTATGAGTATAACTTTGCAAATTTTGTGGTCTGACTAGTGATTTTGTTTGTGTTCTGATACAATTTAACTATGTAATAACTTACGATGGGAGGTTTATATGATTTTGCTGGTTTTCTGTTGTCCTCAAACAGTTTTTTTTCTCTCTGATGTTTTTTTTTATTATATCCGTAGGTCTCCTTTTGAGATATCTTTTTCACTTAGGCAACGTATGATGTACGTCCATGGAGGACAATATGTATTTACACTGGAATTTTCATATTTGTTAAATGTCTTTGACCTGTAATCGAATAATAAAAAAAAAAGTAGTAACCACTTTCTGTTTATTCGTTCATACTCAGCCATTATAATGCATGATACAAAATTTCTTTCCACTAATCCAATGATATGGGTCCATTCTGTAATCTTTAGTAAACATGTTCATATTAAGCGTCCGAAACCTAAGCTTTTCCAATTGGTAGAGTCACCTATGTCAATTTCAATCACCAGATCAATGATTGGAATTGCCAGAATATAACTGAACAGAATGCCCAAATGTCCTGGACGCCAAACGCACTTTATTTTGCTCACTATGTGGATTCCCAGCTTAAAATCCATGTAGGTTGAAAAATACTGGGCGTAACGCACATTCTTAACATTAACACTGTAGGTGTCCAAACACTGACATACCAGTCTTATCTGATCTGAGAGGTGCTGTACCTGTGATGTACTTTTGATTATCTTCGTATTTTCTTTTGAGATATTTAAAAAAACTTTTTACAAAGCTGAATTCATAATTTATTTAGGTGAGGTACCGATATGAACAAACGAATGACAAGCTATGGGTATCAGCACGAGATATTGTGACGTTTAGAGAATCAGGAGCAGAGACTATTCTGCAATATATTGCCACCAAGTACTTTGAGGAAATAGACAAGGAGATTGCTACGTAGGTTCTGATGTATTACATAGTATCAGGTGGTTCTTCGGTATGTGTGATGTGTTTCAAGAAAATGAGTCATAAGTCGCAAAATTGATATTTTTCAAAGTGATATATTCCCCAAATCTCTTTGTAGGAATTATCTCATTTTTGGTGTGACTAACGCTGGATGAAGTATGAATACATGTACCGAAATGCAAGACAGTGTATCAAATATTGTCATGCATTCATAGGGTCATCCCATAGAGTATATTTAGCTACTTTAATAGTAATTGTCCACCTAAAAATATTGAAACTTTTTTTTTCAGAAATGAAAATATCAAACTTAAGATATAGAAATACGTATTAGATGCCCTTAATGTTTGCATTCATTGGAATCCCCTTGGTCTCATCTTTTCAAATATGATAATATCACAAAATCTAATTTTTGCGACTTATGACTCATTTTCCTGAAACACATCTCATTTGTAGATATTATAGATATATTCCACCCTATCGGGGCTACAATCTTAAAAGTTATATAGAAAAATAGGTCTTATTTCCGAGCACGGTATCACAACTAAACTTATTTTTGAAAAAGCACATGTATTGGCCACAATCAAAGTCATTTGGCATTGCATTAACAACACACACTTTCAAAATGTGATTTTTTACCCAAAAATGAGTCACAAGTAAAAAAAACATGGGTAGTGAGATATCATATTTAAAAAAGATGAAATCAAGCCGATTTTAATGATAGTAAACAGTAGGACAACTAATAAGTACTTCTATATATTTAAGCACGAAATAAAATGTTAGTGAAATTTCTTGATGAATTTAAAAATGAATAGATTGAAAAGAAATCCTCTCCCAATACCAAACAGGTTCGAGCAGACATTAGATAATATGAAGGAAAAGTTGGTGAAGGAGATTGAGGACCTGGTCTTCACCCTGGAAGACTACCGAAGGAACACCATCATTGATCAAGATTTTGTGTTGTGAGTAGAGATGCCAAAATATATTTAGATTTTAGATTTAAGAATATTTTATTCAGGTCTATGAACATTTCCATACATGAAGCACGAATATTCTCAGGACAGCCTGAATTATTACAAATTTTTTTACATAAGTCTGGATAGTTTACATACAACTGTTGTTATCATTACTGCTATATAAATTTATTATTACCAATTCTTAGAAAGGTTAATAATTTATTTAATAATTTTATTATCAATTGCTCCTTCATCGTTATCACAGGTGTTGGGAAACTATTTCTGTATTGGTGTGCCACTTCTCCAAAATATACCCTACATCATATAATTATACCAATTTGAGAATATGATTGAAAAAATATCTTCTAACTTCTATTTTTTTTTAACGAATTATATCTAATTAAATGTGATTTATTGTATTTTATTAAGGCAAAACTTCCTGAAAGTAGACGTATACTATGGTGAGCTCAAATACATATATATTGAGCAGAACGCAGCATACACAAGTCCAGATTTCTTCGGTAAGGCAACACAAAGACTAACTTAACTAACTTGTAATGTGTTTGAGGAAAATGAGTCATAAGTCGCAAAATTGATATTTTTCAAAGTGTTTTTTTACAAGATCACATTATTGGAACGTTCTAATATTTGGAGGGTTTATCATGTATAGTTATATCAATCGATGTATCAAATTTCAGGACAATCTATGTAATATATCCTATCGTTTTAAAGGTCCTCATATGGACTACATTTAGTTATTTTACTGTTTATTGACCCCCGGAAATATTAGAATTTTTTTTTTCAAAAACGAAAATATCAAACTTAAAATCTAGAAATATTGATTAGATTATTAGACTGTTTACTATCATTGGAATCGGCTTGATCTCATTTTTCCAAATATAATGGTATCTCAAAATCTATTTTTTGCGACTTATGACTCATTTTCCTAAAACACATCACACTTATACATGAATCACATTGTTAACATAAAATAGGGGATTTGCATGTCTCACTGTGCATGCCTACTGCAGTGCATGCTGTGAAATGTAGAAATCTGAAATACAAATATTTGGCAAGATTTTGATCCAAAATTGCAAGAATGTTTTCACCGCCTGTATAAATGATCTTTGAAAACGAAATGCATGATGGGAAGAATGGGGACTTGTGTTACGGAAACAAGTATAACACATGGATATTGACAATAGAGCATTGATAAATTGTCCATGCTGAACATTGCATGATTTTTATAGGTTTTATACTGTACCATTAGTCCCATAATTCCATGCGAATAAAGATCCAAAATGGCGGCTATGCAAACCCCCTATTACATATAAAGACCAACTTTTGCTATCTGGGGAAATCTGGGGAAAAGAGTGTACAATGAAATTATATTCCGAAATACAAGAAGTTATAGACTCAAAGTACAAATTCATATTGTGACCCAAAAAAGAAGAGAAAGATTTGTTAATTTAAATTCTAAATTGTATTCAAGATATTATTTATGTGTGCCTAAGGGTGTTGTACAAATAGGAGTCATGCGTCTAATATAAATTCCAGATCTTTCAGTATGTCCATAATATTTGATGATGATAAACATACCTAGATAGAATTTTGGAGAATTTTGTCCAGCTGTTCTTGCTACAGGGCTTCTAAAACGTCCCAATTTGTATTTGGAAGACCAACTGGAATCCTTTCTTATGATGATTTCACCTATTATCACTCAATGGCGGCATTTTCTCTTGACGAATGAACTTCCAATTCTTATATAAACATTTCATAGCAGCAGAATATTGATAACTTCAGTCCTATAAGTCATATTATAGGGGAAGTAGTTTATGATAGCAACAAACATTGACATCTCAACTAGCTAACAGATAATAAGGTCTATCTAATGGGTCAGATTTTCAGAAAATGTACAATTGGCAGCTGTACACATTTAGTAAATTCTCTTAAATTAGGCTACAATTTGGTCAATACTAGATAAATTCGGGTATATTTGGCATTGCATTGATTCTAGCAATCTGTTTGGTTAGGCTGAACTGTATTTTGAACTTTATTTTCGTCTGAAATTTGGTTTATTTGAGAAGATTGGAGAAGTTGAATTGTACATTTCTGAAAATCTGACCTATTTATGTTTGTGATCAACAGGTGACTTCGGAGGTTATATGGGACTACTGTTGGGGGCCAGTGTGATGACAATAGTAGAGATCATTGATCTAATCCTATACAACGCAGCACTAAGCATTCGTCACCGTCATGACCGCAAACGTAAAGTGGATTCTGCAACCCCAACCCACATTACAGTAGAAGCTTGGGCTGAAAAACAGAAGAACAAACCAGCAGCTTGAAGAGTTGTGACCCCATGCGAAACAGCATTTTCGCCGAAAATAAACACAAGCTTTGTACTACCAGCCATGCCTCTATTCTGGAGAACCATTATATCCCTGAACCCCATTTAACTCACTTTTTTCACTTAATTTGATCTTAGCGTGAAATTAAAAAATTAAATGACTCGAAAATGAGACAAATGTGAAAAGGCTATCTGCTCTGGGACTCGACCTCATAATGTCCCGCTGGGCAGTCTTACATGCTAACCACTTGACCATAGAGGACTGTAGAAAACATGTATTTAAAGACTGGGCATACCCATTGATGCATCACATGTTAGCTTTACTTTAATCCGCCATTCTCCTCATGATGATTGAGAAGAACAGGGAAAATAAATTATCTATGAAGTTCCCTAATTGTGATGTGTTTGAGGAAAATGAGTCATAAGTCGCAAAATTGATATTTTTCAAAGTGTTTTTTTACAAGATCACATTATTGGAACGTTCTAATATTTGGAGGGTTTATCATGTATAGTTATATCAATCGATGTATCAAATTTCAGGACAATCTATGTAATATATCCTATCGTTTTAAAGGTCCTCATATGGACTACATTTAGTTATTTTACTGTTTATTGACCCCCGGAAATATTAGAATTTTTTTTTTCAAAAACGAAAATATCAAACTTAAAATCTAGAAATATTGATTAGATTATTAGACTGTTTATTATCATTGGAATCGGCTTGATCTCATTTTTCCAAATATAATGGTATCTCAAAATCTATTTTTTGCGACTTATGTATGACTCATTTTCCTAAAACACATCACAATTAATGATTCAAAAAACCTGTGTGGTCAGAGTGAGCTTGATATGAGACCTGATATAGCAGGCAGGTAAACAGTCAGGTGACTGCAGCGGGGGGAATGGTTTAGGTCACACCAAATGGGTCAGATTTTCAGAAAATGTACAATTGGCAGCTCTATACATTTAGTAACTTCTGGTAATTTAGCTTGCAATTTGGTCAATACTAGGTAAATTCGAGTATATTTGACATTGCATTGATTCTATCAGTCTGTTTGGCTAGGTTGAACTGTATTTTGAAATTTATTTTCGTCTGAAATGTGGGTTATTTGAGAAGATTGGCGAAGTTGAATTGTACATTTTCTGAAAATCTGACCCATATATTTCTTTATACATACTCCACATATAATATATATACATAGTGAAAGGATTGACAAAATGGTAGACCAGTTTCTGGAATAGGGGACTTGCATGTCTCACTGCGCATGTCTTTACACTGCATCATGGGATGGATTCACTTCAAATTTGACATACAAATATTTGGCAACATTTTCATCAAAATTTGCAAGAATGTTTTAACTAATATCACAGCTTGTATTAATGATGTATGAAAACCAAATGCATGATGGGAAAAATAGAGTCTTGTTTCACGGAATCCTGTAATGAATATGGCTACATACATGAGATCATGGATAAATATTCCATGCTGAACATAACATGTTTTCCATCGATTTTACACTGTACCATTAGTCCCATAATTCTATGTGAATCAAGATTCAAAATGGCGGCTATGCAAATCCCCTATTACTACATCTTCCAGTGGTTACAGTACCGGTGATTAGTAAGTTAATGGAGTTTACACTGAGCCTATGGGTCAGATTTTCAGAAAATGTACAATTCACCTTCACCAATCTTCTCAAATAACCCAAATTTCAGACGAAAATAAAGTTCAAAATACTGTTCAACCTAACCAAACAGATTGCTAGAATCAATGCAATGCCGAATATACTCGAATTTACCTAGTATTGACCAAATAGCAGCCTAATTTAGCAGAATTTACTAAATGTGTACAGCTGCCAATTGTACATTTTCTGAAAATCTGACCCATATTATGCTCTTTGCCTATATAAAGTGTGTTGTATAATCACTGCTGTGGTAGTTCATTATAATAAGCTATGTCAAGTATTTAGATTTATCTCTTTAATTAACTCCGCTTGATATTTTAAATTTTGAAACAATTGTTTATAAGGTTACCCCTTCGAAATGGTAAAAGGGAAATTCATGGAATTTTATAATCATTTTGATTGTGTTTTAAAATTGTGTTTGGCCTCATGTGTTCCAATAAAGGGGTCAGATTTTCAGAAAATGTACAATTGGCAGCTGTACACATTTAGTAAATTAGGCTAAATTAGGCTGTAATTTTGTCAATAGTAGGTAAATTCGGGTATATTTTGCATTGTATTGATTCTAGCAATCTGTTTGGTTAGATTGAACTGTCTTTTGAACTTTACTTTCGTCTGAAATTTGAGTTATTTGAGAGTATTGGTGAAGTTGAATTGTACATTTTCTGAAAATCTGACCCAAAGAGTCCACTCAAACTAAGAGGGGAATAGATGTTATAAAGCTAGATGTGTTGTCCCCTCCCCCTTTTCATAGGCACATGGGGTTTCAGGTAACCAGGGCTTACTCAGGCCTACCCACGGTAAGACCTGCAACATGTATGCTTTACTCATTAAACAGTCTTCAACAGCAGTTGCTCAGAGTCACTCGTCTTATTCCAGTCCTTTACATTTACATCCAACTCTACCATTATGGGTCAGATTTTCAGAAAATGTACAATTCGCCTTCACCAATCCTCTCAAATAACCCAAATTTAAGACAAACATGAGCTTCAAAATGCAGTTTAACATAACAGAACTGATACTTTAAATCAATGCGATACCAAATATACTCAGATATACCCGGCATTCATCATTTGTCAGCCTAATTTAGCAGAATTTCCTAAAGGTGTGGAGCTGCCAATTGTACATTTTCTAAAAATCTGACCCATATATGGAGCGTAAGTAGTTCACGGCAGCAATCTTTTGGGTTGCGCTACATTTCATGACGTTATGTGGACATGTCACACAAAACTCCCATAGACCATAACTGTTAAACTTTTAATGGAGATATGTATTGAGTGATTATTTATCGCCCACAATGGTAAGTCTACAGGGATTGTTTACTTCTGGTCCACAAGTCAGTACAACTACACAACAAATTGATGTTAATTTGCTTTACCCAAAAAGATTTTGGTGTCATTATTCACCTTCTGTGAAAAGACATTATTCATTTGGTTGATAGTGGTTTGATTGACATAATATTCAGCTTTACTGTTTGGATTGATATTACCTTAGCATTACGTCACATAACATTACCTTTTGTTGAATGATTATTATCAATATCCCTACGATATGCTCTACCATGCTTTGAGATGCTAT
Source organism: Sthenelais limicola (assembly GCA_942159475.1). NCBI lineage: Eukaryota > Metazoa > Annelida > Polychaeta > Phyllodocida > Sigalionidae > Sthenelais > Sthenelais limicola. The sequence continues at coordinate 13,560,871 of OW804094.1, read as the reverse complement.
AATATGATATAAGAGCCATTGTGACTACTTAAGTTCACCCACCCTCTAGTCCCTGGTATACCCCAAACTAGCTACACCCAAAATTAGTATGGCATGCACAGGAAGACCAGTTCTTAATCTGATGTGCACCACTGATTTTTATAAAAACTAGTCATTGCAAATAAAGATTATTATTATTATTACAAGTTAAACCGTTCTAAGATCTTCCCTTAGCCCTTCAAAATCTGTCTTGGACCACATTTTTCAATGCGGGAAAAAGCGTTGTGAAGGACGTGTTGTTAACGTAGCATAGATTAGGAGATGGTGTGTCTTACTTTATGGCCCATATTGCGTCCTGTCCGGCATTGGTGTTGACAAAGAATTTTAAAAAATGTTTGCCGATGGTTTTCACTTGTAATCCAACTTCTACTTGCTAAATTCACAAAATGAAAACAGATTCTAGGAGGGAAGTGTTCAACCTATAGGTTGTATCATTTTTACAATTCTACAAATAATAGTTCATTTTGATTCAGCCTACCCGCTTTCCATAGTATGCACTCTTTGACTTATGTCTAAATATTGTGAGATTTGAACCGACCCACAAAGTCAATGTATTAAGAATGGACAATGTGAATGTGCACGGCGTCGGTGGTGGTATATATTTTTACCTTGCTCCTAAAATACTTTAATATGCTATTATAGTATTTGTGAATGACTGGGTTTAGTGAGATTTATTTTAATCGTCAATTACATAATTTTTGTATTGGTGTAATCCAACATATTATACCACGATCGGGGGTTGTACACGCTGCAAATGAGTGAATACATGCTATGGTGTTTTGTTGAAAGGATCCACGCGTGAAAATATGAACCTTTTTTGGCCTTAATCTAAGAAGCATCCTCATTGGTTGACGTTTCGCTTGCTCATGACGTCACGCCCATTTGTGACGTCATATGCCACCGTGCCGTCGTTGATTAGCCAATCAGCTATATGCTTGTCTAGCGCTTTGGCATAAAAAAACCAATATGGCGGATCATTGGAGAGAAGCGAGGTGAAATCCCTGGTCGAAAAAAACTCGTGACCATCGTGTACAGTAAGTCAGAAACCAACCTCGTTACATCCTATCATATTATTACTTCTTGTATCATCAAACCGAAACAATTTATTTTATAATATAAGATCGTGGTATAAAAATAGGATGTAACTTGGTTAGTTTCTGACTTACTGTACACGATGGTCACGAGTTTTTTTCGACCAGGGATTTCTGCGGCTTCTTGTGAAATCCCTGGTCGAAAAAAACTCGTGACCATCATGTACAGTAAGTCAGAAACCAACCTCGTTACATCCTATCATATTATTACTTCTCGTATCATCAAACCGAAACAATTTATTTCACTATATATGCTAGACTGTATTTGGATTGTTCTTTATCATTAAAAATTATTTGTAATTCAGGCTGCTCTGAGAATATTTGTAGCGGTGTATGAAAATGTTCATTGTCCTGAATGAAATATTTCCAAATCAAAAATCAATCTCAGATATATTCAGTATTTATCATTTTTCACTCTAATTTAGCAGAATTTGATAGATGTGTAGAAGTGTAGATTGTGTGCATTTTCTGAAAACCTGACCCATATATGCAGTCTAATTTAGCAGAATTTTTACTAAATGTGTACAGCTGCCAATTGTACATTTCCTGAAAACCTGACCCTTATAAATCAATGGAGAAGCGACAGGTCAGCAGTAAGCAACACAACACCGCACCTGAAGCTTTGTTGATTATTTGAGCTAATGTTGGCATAGTGCCAGATCTATTTATAGGTATGAGGTATTGCTGAACTCTAGTCTGGAATTATCCACAGTGTGACCATGATAGTGGAACATGTCAAAATTATTATCATTAACCTGAAGTTCATAAATATGGTCCATTAATTCATGTATTCACATGAGTAAATTAACATGAGACAGAAAACAACTTGCTTTTGAAAACCTATTAATTAGTTGCTCTAATAGCGTTATATAAACTTTATAAATTATATAGATAGCGAGAATGGAACGAGTTGCTAGTAATAGAATATTTATTGGACGAGATTGCCTAGTCAAATAAATTTATGAGATTATAAGTCAAATATACAATATGAGTCAAATAAATATTCAATTACTAGTACCGAGTTCCATTCACTATTTATTATATGCCCCTATCATAGACAAATATTGATATATAAACATTTCCTTTTGGTTTTGAACCGTCATGAAGTATCTAAAAGCTAAAAATAAAACCCAATTCGAATTTTTATTGTACACATACAATCAATATATCTTTATTGCACCCCACTTATCGCACGTCTCAAATGGAATGAGCATATGATAAAAATAATTTTTACATTTTTTACCAGGAGTAGTTCACCTCATGGTAGTCTTCCACTAGTACCTGGGGGAGGAGGTGAAACCACAGCCCCATTAGCCTTTGAACCCACTCAAGCCAACTGTGAAAATAGGTCAAATGTGATGTGTTCCAAGGAAAATGAATCACAAGTCGTAAAAATGATATTTTTCAAAGATCTCTTTGTTGGAATGTTCTGGCTTTTGGTGATTTTGCCACCTTTACTCATATGCATCTATACATCAAGTTTCATGACATTGACTCATGTGTTGAACCTCTCTTTAATTTTACTCTTTGGTTTTATTCTTGTTGGTATAGTCCACCTCATACTCCACACTATGCCATCCTTACTATAGTAAAGTTTGACATGTTCCCTAAACTGAATCATATGTCAACATTGATGACTGAGTAATCAATGGATATATAAGGTACGAGGCAGTAGCAAACAGTGCCACTTCTGTACTCCACACACTATACAGTCCACACCAGATTCCACTCCTATACATTATAAGCTATTATATATTCCACATACTACATATTCCACTCCGGATTCCACTCCTACATTTATTGTACCTAATTCCTACACCAGGACTTGAAGTATTGTCTATCTACACGCCCCCTGTTGTAGGGATTGGATACTACACTTTACACCCAGCCACAGCTCAACAAGACCAACATGGCGGTAAATCTTCATCTTATTATTGTTGTTATATTTGCGATGTGTTTCAGGAACTTGTGTCACACGTGCAAGTCACAAAATTGATATTTTTCAATGTGTTTCATTCACAGGATGTATTGTAGGAATGTTATCATCGTTGGGGTATAGAAAGGGAGTGGAAACGGCCCATTAGCTGAAGGTGTTCATGTATGGCGCATGTATTTTGCCACTGTGGCGCTCCAAAGAGCATATTAGGGAGGCTTCGATGTACCGCGTTGCTAGAAAACGTTAGCTCAACGCGGGATAGAAATTTGGGGAAATCCCCTCCTTAACTAGCGGAGGTTTCTCACCGCGTCCAGGAGGCAGGGAGACCCTTCGATGGAGGGCTACTACAGGGAGACGCAGGAATACCTTGTATTCTATTCTGTTGAAAACACATGGATAAAGTTTGGGGAAACATAAATTTACATGCAAACCATCTTCCAGACTCTCTTAGCATGTATTGGAGACACTTATATTGATTGGTCAAGATGTATATCCACACAGGAGGGAGGTGTTTACTCTGTGATTCCTGCCACTTATAGATGTATAAAGCTGCCCTCCATGACCCAACACACACTATCACAACCCTCCAGTAAGAAACCTCTCAAAACATAATTTTCCAATTAAGATTTCAACTCTTTGTACTTTGTATACATGGAAAAATGGTTTATCTTTCTTATACAAGTTAATTCCGGGTAAATATAACATTCAAAATGAAGATATAGGCTTAGGTAAATGGGCAACGCAGGACACACTTAGTTAGCGTTGTTTACGTCCGTAAGAACTGATGTACAACGTAGGCACAAGGACATATGATGAGTCATCAGAGGGTTCCCCTAAACCACAGGCCGCGTTATTGCTAGCGTTCAGTGAAACGCGGTCCATCGAAGCCTCCCTATTATATGGGTCACATCGTCCGAAATTGGACAATCGGCAGCTCTACACATATAGTAAATTCAGCTAAATTAGGCTGGAAAATGATAAATAATTGGTATATCTGTGTACATTTAGTATTGCCTTGATTAAAAATATCAGTTTAGTTATGGTAAACGGAATTTTGAACTTGATTTCTGTCTTAAATTTTGGTTATTTGAGAGGATTGTGGAAGGCGAATTATACATTTTCTGGCGATGATCTGACCCTTATAAATATAGCCTCACCCGTACTTTGGTCGCCGATACCAATATGGGTCAGATTTCCAGAAAATGTACAATTGGCAGCTGTACACATTTAGTAAATTCTGCTAAATGACGCTGCAATTTGGTCAATACTAGGTAAATTCGAGTATATTCGGCATTGCATTGATTCTAGCAATCTGTTTGGTTCGGTTGAACTGTATTTTGAACTTCATTTTTGTCACAAATTTGGGTTATTTGAGAGGATTGGTGAAGGTGAATTGTACATTTTCTGAAAATCTGACCCATATACAGTGTGTAAGAGCAATCACAGATCTAAGGGACTGTTCATTGTTAACCAGGGGGGAGGGGGGAGAGAGGAGAACTTGGGGGGCACCTTTTTTTGCACAGGCCCTGAAGGAGGGACCATTTTTTTTTGCACAGACTCTGAAGGGGGAGGGGTTATATTTTTACTCTGAAGGGGGAGGGGTTATATTTTTACTCTGAAGGGGGAGGGGTTATATTTTTACTCTGAAGGGGGGAGGGGTTATATTTTTACTCTGAAGGGGGAGGGGTAATATTTTTACTCTGAAGGGGGAGGGGTTATATTTTTACTCTGAAGGGGGAGGGGTTATATTTTTACTCTGAAGGGGGGAGAGGTTATATTTTTACTCTGAAGGGGGAGGGGTAATATTTTTACTCTGAAGGGGGGAGGGGTCATATCTTTACTCTGAAGGAGGGAGGGGTCATATCTTTACTCTGAAGGGGGAGGGGTTATATTTTTACTCTGAAGGGGGGAGGGGTCATATTTTTACTCTGAACGGGGGAGGGGTCATATTTTTTTGCACAGGCTCAGAACTACAATGATGTTGGGGGGTCATGGAATTTTGCACTTATTTTCAAGGGGAGACAAGCCATTTTGCACAAGACTTTAAGGGGGGGGAGTCATACATAGCGAATTTTTCGCAAATTTTCCTCTCCCCATCTCCAGTGGTCAATTATGAACAGTGTCTAATCATGGCCATTTTGGGGGGGGGGGGGTCGGCGGTTATAAAAGAGAGAAATTGATATTTTGTGATGGTCACTCACTATATTAAAGTAGGTAAAGTTGGTTAAATATACTCCATAGGAGTACCTATACCTCAGATATGCATGGATATATTCAGATTTGCGACATACATTTCTATTATAATAGAAGTGTTTGGCACTCTCAGTTAACGCCGGTCAAAAGCATACCCGCGAGGTTATAGGGGAAGTGTGGGAAGTCTTAGGCTGTTTCTTTCAGTTCTGTTTGCAAACTGGTGGAGGACCCTTATGACCCTATCAAGAATGTCCCAACCCAAAATGGACGATACAGACATGGTAGCTAGTAGGCCTAGATACTAAGGCCCCGCAAAAAATAGGTGTGTTTCCGATTTAATAATTAATTGATCTGTGAAAACTGACTTCACATACATTTTTTTATTCCAAATGTAATTGTTGAGAATTCAGGGTGTGGAGGTAGACCGGGTATAACCCGAGCCACATTGAGTATGGCCAATGCCAGTTTATCCAACCTGAATAAAATTCGTCAAAAAAAAAAATTACCCCCCCTACCTAGAAAAACCTTAACCTACTTAAAAAAATGTTTACCATACCTGATTTTTTTTCTGATTTTTTTTGATATTTTGACATTTTTTACTAACCTGGAACCGTCAAAAACCACATTTCCCATGTTTAAAACAACTATTGTTATAAAATAGACATTTTTTCAGTTCCTGGGAGGTGGTTTTCTAAAAAAAGGAAATTAAAACAAAAAGTTACCACCCCCCCTCCTTAGTTTTCAGCCAGATAAATCGGAAACACGCCTATTTTTTTTATTGACCAAAAAAATCACAAAAATAGGTAATCCTGAAGAAGAAAGACAGCCAATCCTGAAACATATTTAGAAAGAATTTGCAAGGCTGTAATATGAGATGAAACCCAAAGGTAAAACCAATGCCAAACCTCTCACCCATATTGAAAAATGCATTTATTTTCTTCTTTTTTCTTCTTTTAAAAATGATATTGTATTTCTATGTTAGACACGTGTAGCCTTTTAGATCAAGATTTACATCAGCCTCTTAAAGACCTTTTTTTGTCTTGAATGTTGCAGGACTGTTTAAAGAAAGGTGACCTTATTGAGGTGAAAAGCATGAACAACCCTCCCGCGGATGTGAAGGAGATAATCACCATCACACTGATGCTCCTGGGGCATTCTGAACAACAAGCTCAGGTGGGGCAAATAGGATTACTCATTATGTATCATTAAGGGCATTCAATATTATGTGTCTGAACCCAAATGAATGGCTTATGCGCATGGGGTCCATTGTCCTGGGAGAGATAGTTCTAGGGTATATTGTCCTAGGGGTATATTGCCCTAGGGGTATATTGTACAGGGGGATATTGTCCAGGGGTATATTGTCCAGGGGTATATTGTCCCAGAGGTATATTGTCCTAGGGGTATATTGTCCAGGGGGATATTGTCCAGGGGTATATTGTACAGGGGGATATTGTCCAGGGGGATATTGTCCAGGGGTATATTGTCCTAGGGGGATATTGTCCAGGGGTATATTGTCCAGAGGTATATTGTCCCAGGGGTATATTGTACAGGGGGATATTGTCCAGGGGGATATTGTCCAGGGGTATATTGTACAGGGGGATATTGTCCAGGGGTATATTGTCCAGGGGTATATTGTCATGGGGGATGTTGTCCAGGGGATATTGTCCCAGGGGTATATTGTACAGGGGTATATTGTACAGGGGGATATTGTCCAGGGGGATATTGTCCAGGGGTATATTGTCCTAGGGGGATATTGTCCAGGGGGATATTGTCCTAGAGGTATATTGTCCAGGGATCTATTGTCCAGGGGGATGTTGTCCAGGGATATATTGTCCCAGGGATATATTGTCCCAGGGGGATATTGTCCTAGGGGTATATTATCCTAGGGGGATATTGTCCAGGGGGATACTGTCCTAGGGGGATATTATCCAGGGGATATTGTCCTAGGGGGATACTGTCCCAGGGGGATATTGTCCTAGGGGGATATTCCAGCCCACTTATTTCACCCCTCAAATGGAACTTGCATATAATAAAGGAGCAAGCCTAGTGTTGTTAGTAATACAATCAATACAAAAAAAACAAAAAAACTTGTTTTCCAGGAGTGGAGGTATGCAAAGAAGGTGATAAGTTCCCATGGGTTTCTGGAGCAGATGGCAGGAGCTGACGTAAGTAAACTGGATGCGGCATTAGTGGAGGGAGCCAAGAAGCGTATGGAAAGTATTGAGCTAGCCAGACTCAGCTGTGTATCAAAAAGTGCTGCAGCCTTTGGCAAATGGGTGAGTTGTTGATAACAGTTACATATCTATTGGTGTTGGGACACGTATTCCACATTTAAGCCTGGGTTCCACTGTCACACTACTTATCCCCCTACTACTCTCGTTTCTTTGCTCCCGCTACTTTAGAAGTAACAGGAAGTAGCCGTTTCAAATCAAACATGTATGAGTGTAATAGCTATGTATAGCTAGACTTGCCATTGCACCTCCCTCCATGATTCATGTATTTTAAGGGGCCTATCAGAAATAGAGCCCCGCCCCCTCCAGCATGTGAGCTTCTCTTGTGAGGGGTTCCAAATGAGTCAGTAATAAACAGTTTAGATTTCGCAATCCTTGGAGTCACTTGTCTGTCCTCCTGTCCCTTCTCCTTCTACTAGTCTCCCCATTCTATCTACCAGCTAGCCCCCCAATACAACTGTATTGCAAATTGAAGCGGCTATCTCCCGCTACTTGCTCCCACTTCTAAAAGTAGTGGGAGCTGAAAGTCCTTGTCTCCTCTTAATATTTATTGGTATCACTGAATCTTTTTTTGATATCACTAAACCCTTTTAGTGATATCAATAATTCATTATAGATATCTTTAAATCAAAATGATAGTGATATCTCTAAATGATTTAGAGATATCCATAAATCATATATTTGGGTGAAATCACCGGAAAATGTACAACTCACCTTCAGCATTCCTTGTAAATAACCCAGATTTCAGACAAAAATAAAGTTCAAAATACAGTTCAACCTAACCAAACACATTGCTAGAATCAATGCAATGCCCAATATACTCGAATTTACCTAGTATTGACCAAAGTGCAGCCTAATTTAGCCTAATTTACTAAATGTGTACAGCTGCCAAACATACATTTTCTGAAAATCTGACCCATTTGGGGAGCCGCTGCAATGCTGACAGTTCAGGGACTCTACGGCTCCCAACGTCATGTGTTAATTATGAATATTTGTTGCACCACTCATACAGTAGTATTGATGTATCATTCATTAAATGATTTATTTGCTCTGGTTTCAGTGCATGGCAATGGTTTCAGCATGCTAAATGACTCTAATGGGTTGAGTCCAACTGGTAAATTAGGGCAACTACACTGCCAAGGGTACAACTCCACCACCAAGGACATAATTGCACCGCCAAGGGCATAACTGCACCACCAAGGGCATAACTGCACCACCAAGGGCATAACTGCACCACCAAGGGCATAACTGCACCACCAAGGACATAACTGCACCACAAAGGGCACAGCTGCACCACCAAGGGCAAACTCATTATTCCCCTTGTATATTATTGATTAGGACGTCGGGCATTATTGAAATGTACAATCAACAGTTCTACACATTTAGTAAATTCTGCTTATGCCTCATGATAAATATGAGGCATACCAGGATTATCTGTAAATATTTGGTATTGCTTTGAGTAAGAAAATGTACTTGGTTATCTTCAACTGTATTTGAATATAATAACAAAATAAGATAAGATAAGAAAATCTTTTATTTGTCAAATTGCTTGATATTACATTATGAAAAAAAGGAGACAAATAGGTCTACATGTCTATATTAAGGAAGTATTTCATTACTGCCGACAGTTACCTTTGATTTTGAATGTATTCGACCTATACTGGACCGAGAGAGAGTAAATGAAAAAGAAAGTAATATATATATATATCCAAAGGATCCTTAGACTATGAGACAAATTGTGTTGTTCCATAACATAACATATTTACTTTTAATATAGCATTGAATATGGGTCAGATTTTCAGAAAATATACAATTGGCAGCTGTACACATTCCACATTTAGGAAATTCTGCTAAATTAGGCAGCAATTTGGTCAATACTAGGTAAATTCTAGTATATTCTGCATTGCATTGATTCTACAATCTGTCTGGTTAGGTTAAACTGTATTTTGAACTTTATTTTCGTCTGAAATGTGGGTTATTTGAGAGGATTGGTGAAGTTGAATTGTACATTTTCTGAAAATCTGACCCATATACTTTCTTAATGCCTTACACATATTTAATAATGGGGTCCTGACTTTTGTAGGAGGCCATTTATTTTTCATCGCTGTGTTGCGAACTATCAGTAGATAATTATCTACCATTTAGTATGTCAGAAGCAGAACATAGATAAAATGTAATAATGATGAAGGAATTATCATTCGATGATTCCAGGGCATTGTGATGATCCCCGGTGGCGGGAGAGGGAATGACACTCCTCCTCCTGACAATCTCCTCACACCTCCTCATCTTTTTCATAATACTAAAAACTTTATTTGATCAGGAAACAACAAACAAAAATGTTGGAATTTATGAAAAATGACATGACATCATGTGGAATAACAATGTGCATTTCAATGAGACCTCATCAAACACTTACACATTTACTAGAGGAGGGGATCGTAGATAGAACCTGAACTAGCAGTTATTCTCCCCATGTATTTAAAGGCAGGAGCCTATGTTATTAGATCTCACTTTATCTGTTTACTTTGATAGGACAAAATAATAATCGCTGGGTTTCAGATAAGTAACATAGCAGGTACAAATAATCCCAGCATAAATGAACTATTTAGCAAGGTCATCTCTACACCTCCTCATCTTAACACCAGAGACTCCCTCCAGCGTGTCTCCCTCCAGCGTGTCTCCCCTCTCACTTGTGATGTGTTTCAGGAAAATGAGTCACAAGTCGCAAAATTGGTGTTTTTCAAAGTCGTTTACTTACAAGATCTCTTTGTTGGAATATTGTCATTTTTGGAGTGTCTAGTTCTCGTGGTTGTATGAATACATCTATCAAATTTCAAGACTGTTTATTAATTATATCAGTGCGTTTCTTAGATCACCCCATTGAGTATATTTTGCTGCTTTACTCGTAGATTTCCACTCAGAAATATTGCAAACGTTTTTTTTTTTTCAAAAATAAAAATATCTAACTAAAAAGATAAAAGTACTTATTAAATGTTTACATCCATTAGAATCGGCTTGGTGTCATCTTTTCAAATATGGTGATATCTCAAAATCCATATTTTGCGACTCATGACTCATTTTCCTAAAACACATCACCCTTCTCCTCCAGCTTCCACTCCCTTCACACCCCTGCCCACTCCTCTCCTTCTTCGACTCTTTTTTTTTGACGTGTTTTATTCAAAATATCCTGCCTTCTTGGGGCATACAATGCGAAAACAAGTAATTAGGTTCCATTTTTCGTGAACTCTTTTTTTTTATATTTTTTTTTTTATTTTCGTATTTCTATTCAATTGCTACCTGTTTGTTTCTCAGCAATACCTCTTCTTGAGGTTATATTTTTTCTAGACGTACATTAAAACACCTTTGTAGAGTGGTGAATTATTATCGATTCTGTAGAAAATTAAAGAAACTCTTCCAGCCTTTAAAGGCCTTGCTTATGGATACATTGAAGTTAGAGGCTAAACACATGGCTTTAAGCCTTCCTTCGAACTCCTTCAAAAAAGCTTCCACCAATACAATTGTTTCCAAATAATCTCTGCCTCCTTCTTCGACTCAATCTCTGTCTGTTTACTGGGGAGCAATATTCATAATGTGTGATAAAATGTGTGATAAAATGTGATAAATGTAAAGTACATTGACATGGATAGTGTGTTGATTAAAAGTATATCTTTCATTGTGTTAAACTGAATTTTGAACGTCACTTTTCACTTAAATTTAGGTTATTTGAAAGGATTGGTGAAGGTGAATTGTACATTTTCTGACAATCTGACCCTAGAGGAGATTATAGCTGATGCCGAAGGGGCTTGTTTCATATTACGTTATTATCACCTAATTACCATATTACCTGATAGGTATGAACCCCGTGTCTTTGGGGCACACAATTGGCAGCTCTATACATTTAATAAATTCTGGTAAATTCGATGGGAATATGATAAATATTATAGGTATATCTGCGTATATTCGGTATTGAGTCGATTCAAAGGATGTGTTTGGTTATGTTGAATTGTGTTTTGAGTCTGATCTTTGTATTAAATTCGGGTTATTTGGGAGGGTTTCTGAATGTGAAGTGTTCATTTTCTGGAAATTTCACGCTCATACTACCATTTCAACTCAACTAGTCCACATGTGAAGATGTTTCTTTTATTTGCTATTACTTGTTTGTTTTGTTGGAATAAAGGGGAGAGATTTCATCCCACTGAACCCACCTCATCCCTTCATTGTGTTCCTTCCACCACATCCAGTCCAGCTTCAGTTATATGTGATCCGTTTGATGAAAATGAGTCATAAGTCGCGAAATATGGATTTTGAGATATCACCATAAAGTAGCTGGTCAGCTGAGGAAAGTATTTTGCCTTGGGTACCTAAGCTAATAGGATCGTTGGTCAAGATCATTATTCCTTCATGTACATGGATAAAGTGTTGTCAAGGACGCAGACTTCCAATGCATGTTATGGCGTAACTTCACCAAGAAATTTTTCATTACGGCCCATCCGGTTTTCACCTTACAGCTGGTAATAAACCAATGGTGCCAGATTAGAGAACCATATCTGCCGCAAGGACTAAAACCTTGGTGAAGATCTAGTATGTATGTATGTTGTTTATTTCCAGTTCAATTACAGTTACATCAATATGGTTAATACAATATGTGGAAATGGGTACCACATTCTATGCTAATCATAGCTCTACCAGGAGGTCCCTTCTACATCTAATTACATTATTATATACAATTCAAGTTATTCAATTTGGTAGGTTCGTTCATTATTCATATATTACTATGTGCAAGTTATCTGATCGTTAGGGAGACCATTTGCATTCTTACGAACACTCCTGGCATCCCACCCGTTCTGGCATTGCTTCATTGGGTGGGGTGGTGCGATTTGCATTCTAACGAACACTGGTCGCACCAGCCTTTTACATTGATCTATTTTGTCAACATAGTCTCTTACTGACTAACATATGTATGTTGACAGACGGTCGAGTGAGTGGCCGTTTGCATTCTAACGAACACTTCTGGCATCAGTCGGCCGTCTGTCTATACATTGGCTGGGCTAGTATTATGCTAGGGCTTACACCAAGGTTTTCGTCTTTGCGGTGTTACGGTTCTCTAATCCAGTACCATTGGTTTACCATTAGCCGCAAGCTGAAAACTGGATGGGCCGTAATGAAAAATCTCTTGGTTAAGCTACACCTTAACTAACATTGCATAGATTCATAGTGTTGCATTATTGCGTCCGCAAGCAGGCCGGCAATCCAGCGATCATGATGTCCATTTTAATGCAGTCAAAACTCAAATTAATAGTTAAACCCAACGTAGAGACACATACTTTACATGCCTTTAGAGCTTTTTTTCTCAGCTTTCCTTAATTTCTGCCTCATATTGGTGTATTTTACTGGGAAATAGTGATTTTAACCCGGTTTCTGCCGATACGCGTAGTTGATGAAGGTCTAATTTCACTCTGCCGAACTGTCAATTTCAATCTTGCTGAAAATTCTGTACTTTCTCTTAAATATCCCAGCTGTCAAATGAATGCATACTAACATATGATACATCATCTTGGAGCTCTTTTCATCAGCTTGCCGATGGTATAATGTGGGTCGGATCTTCAGAAAATGTACAATTCTATTTCGCCAATCTTTTCAAATTACCCAAATTTTAGACGAAAATAAAGTTCAAAATACTGTTCAACCTAACCAAACAGATTGCTAGAATCAATGCAGTGCCGAATATACTTAAATTTACCTAGTATTGGCCACATTGCAGCCTGATCTGGAAGAATCTACTAAATGTGTACAGCTGCCAATTGTACATTTTGTGAAAATCTGACCCATGTAATATTTGTGTGAATAACCTGTGACAAGACTTACATTTTACAGTACAAATCCTATTACATTTAATTGATTTATCATTCATGTGTGACTACAATTCGATATTTCAACATCAGTAGCATATAAATACTAAAATCGTTTAATAGGGTATTTGCATGTCACACTGCGCATGTCTATTACAGTGCATGCTGGGATAGATTCAATTCAAACCTGACATACAAATATTTAGCATTTAACATTTTTATCGAAAAATGCAAGGATCTTTTTACCAACATCATAGCTTGTATAAATGATCCATACAAACCAAATGCATGACAGGAAAGATGAAGTCTTGTTTAATGGGAACATATAAAATACATGGATATGTACATGAGATCACTGTTAAATATGCCATGCTGAACATAACATGTTGTCTATAGCTTTTACACTGGCATACAACTCCCATAGTTCCAGGCAAATCAAGATTCAAGATGGCGGACATGCAAATCCTCTATTGGTAGCTTGATGAGCGCAACGTGACCGGTCTAAGCTTTTATTTTCGAAATTTCATGGAACTCTCTCCTTCTCTGGATTCATATTTTCAAATGTATTCTTTTCCAGTTGGATCACCGATAATTTCCTGTTTCATTTTCTCAAACTCTGGCTTAAACCTATGCACAATGCTCCTTAACGAAGCAATCTTTGATGTAGAGGACTTTCTAATATGTGATATGTTACAGGGAATGGAGTCACATGTCACAAAAATGATGTTTCTCAAAGTGTTATATTAGTTAGATGTCTTTGTGGGAATATGTTCATATCTGGGGTGCTACGCTGTTTATAGCACGAATACATTTACAAAACCTCAGGATAGTCTATCAAATATATCCATGCATTTCTAAGGTCATCTCATAGAGTATATTTAGCTACTTTACTAGTAATTGCCTACCCAGAAATATTGCAAATTTTCTTTTCAAAAATAAAGATATCAAACGTAAAATGTAGAAATACTTATTAAATGTCTTATTGTTTACTATCATTGGAATCGGCTTGATCTCATCTTTTCAAATATGATGATATCTCAAAATCCGTTTTTTGCGACTTATGACTCATTTTCCTAAAACGGATCATATATATCATAAGTGTAGTGGTCCTGGGCGGTTGAATCTGGTTGTGACCCACTGAAGTTGTGCCAGCCTTGATAGCTCAGTTGGTAGAGCATTGAACCTGAGATCCTGATATTCATTTCCTGCAGCGGCGCAATATATAGGCAAATAGTTTGCCCAAGTCTGCTATATCCTCGGATGCTTGAGAGATCACATTGGTACTCGCTTGGGTCAGGAGGCCTGCTTCACGTTTGTTCTAAAAAATAAGATTGCTGCATAATTATTAATATATATGAATGCATTATGATCTCTGACTTCCATTTTATTGATTTTCATGTTTTGTATTCACAGAGCAGATATGTATAAGTGAATTTTAAATAGAGTAACACATTCCTGGAATAGGGCGTGTAAGTTTAAGATGGCCGCCAGTTGGTTCGTCACGCAGTTGCTGCTACTTCCGGGGTAGGAAGTGACGTAGTTCGCATTGAAATAACATTGTGACAAAAGGTTTTCACTGTTTGTAGATTTCTCCAAGAGTTCCGACCACTGGATAGCCACATATAGGGTCAAACTATTCCGTATATGGTGACCAGAAACTTCTGGACATTGCTGGGGCGATTGAGAGAGAGCATATATGGGTCAGATTTTCAGAAGATGTATAATTGGCAGCTGTACACATTTAGCAAATTATGCTAAACTAGGCTGCAATTTAGTCAATACTAGGTAAATTCGAGTATATTCGGCATTGCATTGATTCTAGCAATCTGTTTGGTTAGGTTGAACTGTCTTTTGAACTTTATTTTCGTCTGAAATTTGGGTTATTTGAGAAGATTAGCGATATTGAATTGTACATTTTTTGAAAATCTGACCCATTTATTTCCCTCATACATTGCCTACAGGCAGAATTCACTTCCTGTCCCGGAAGTGATACAGAACGCGATTAAAAAAGCAAAAGCGGGAAGCCATGACACTTCCAGGCCCCATAGGCTATTCATTTCATTTCAAGAATTCTTTATTTGCATAGCCTAGGTGGTACATACAAACAACAGGTAGTTACGTCTGTCATGATAGAAAATATCATTTCCTCCGACGAGTGCCTTATTTGAATTCAAGTAGATTTACTGGTACAAAGGTGAAAGAGTTACAAAGTTACAAAGTTAATCGCGTGATAGAAGCTAACAACAACGGCTATAATCACAATTATATTTCCCGCACTTGTGAAAAGTGTAGGTAATAATATGAGGTTAAGTATAACCTAAAACGAGGGGATACAGCAGGAGTATCCAACAAGAGAAAGTATTATAATAATAACAGTCTTGATCCAACAAGGCAAAATATTATAATAATAATAGTTACGATTACACTACTGCAGATCAAAGGGGCGATCGTAGTATTAGAGCTATGTACAGTTGCCCACAAAGTAACATAAATAAAATGGTTTCAAAAAAACTTACCTCTAAGGGAAAGATAACAATATTTCCTGCGTCTATGTTTCCCAGAGAACGTCTGTTGTCGTGTGCTTCTTTCACAACCTTTGTGATACTCAGTAATATAGGATAGGCAGCCTCACAGGTAAGCTCATCAAAACTACCCAGAAACTCTTTTAAGCCCACTGAAGATCGAGGTGTGCGGACATACATCAGGTCTTAAATAAAAAAGAGGTATATGGGTCAGGTCACTGGGAAATGTATAATCCCCAGCTCTACACATTTAGTAAATTCTGCTAAATTCTACTGAAAATTGGTAAATACTAGCTATATCTGAGTATATAATTTCGGTAGTCACAAGTCGCAAATCGCAAATGAATAATATATAGATGAATAAATAATATATTTTGAGATATCATCTATTTGATAAGATGAGATCAAGTGGATTCTAATCATGGTAAACATTAGGACATCTAATAAGTATTTCCATAATATGTGATCCGTTTTAGGACAATTAGTCACAAGTCGCAAAATTGGTGTTTTTCAAAGTCGTTTACTTACAAGATCTATTTGTTGGAATATTTTCATTTTTGAAGTGCCTAGTCCTTGTGGTTGTATGAATACATCTACTAAATTTCAAGACTGTTTATTAATAATATCAGTGCGTTTCTTAGATCATCCCATTGAGTATATTTAGCTACTTTACTGGTAATTATCCACCCAGAAATATTACAAATGGGTTGGTTTTTTTCAAAATAAAAATATCTAACTAAAAAGATAAAAGTACTTATTAGAAGTCCTCAATGTTTACATTCATTGGAATTGGCTTGGTCTCATCTCTTGGTCTCAATTATGGTGATATCTCAAATTCCATATTTTGCGACTTATGACTCATTTTCCTGAAACGGATCACATATGGGTCAGATTTTCAGAAAATGTACAATTGGCAGCTCTACATACTTAGTAATTCCTGCTAAATTCTGCTAGAAGAATCATAGATTTGGGGTATATCTGAGTATATTTGGTATCGCATTGATTTAAAGTATCAGTTCTGTTATGTTAAACTGTATTTTGAAGCTCATTTCTGCCTTAAATGTGGGTTATTTGAGAGGATTGGTGAAGGCGAATTGTACATTTTCTGAAAATCTGACACATATGTTTATGGCATAAAGAAGGCTCTATAAAACATGATACTGCTTACTACTGGAGACTGCTGTTGTTACAGTTGGAGGTGCCTTGGCAGATTTGTCCTTCTGTAAGGAAAAACAAGTTTTGCATAAATAATGGAACCACAAAATATTGTTTCAGCCTGTACTATAATCATATTAAATGACTCTTGCTGTTGAGTCCTTGATTTTGAAGTTTCATGTGTTTTTGTGTTGTTTTTTTTACAAATTCGGTCCTATGAGATTGTGTCATGTACTGTATTTTCGATGTTTGCCATTCAAGATAGTTTTGTTGACATATTGAATAACATTATGATTTGGAAATTTTTTTTTTTTTAAATGCATAAATGAAGAGGATACAAAGAATGCGCACCTAAGAAATTCAAAGGTCCATACAAATTCAATGTTTTTTACTGTTCAAAACAACAACAAGCTGTCAAGCCTAGATAATCTTATATAAAGAAAGGTATAACCATACGATAAATCTCTATGCACCATCACAATGATTCTTTCGATGTACTATTAATTTTATCTGTTATAAATTTACATGTTTCTGTTAAATAAAGATCCGGTGTTGGACAAAAAAAAAGAATGCGCACCTTCATGAGGCTTATTGCAGATATGGTGTAGAGGAGTGGGTTGATGGCACTGTTGACTGGTAGCAGAAACACCACCACCCAAGCATACACCTCCCCAGGTACACTCAGTCCACCAAGAGCAGCCGCACCTGGAAAACACAAACACATGTATATGGGTCAGATTATCAGAAAATGTACAATTCAACTTCACCAATCAAGTCGAAAAAGTGATATTTTTCAATGGGTTTTATTCACAAGATCTCTTTGAAGGAATGTTCTCATCTTTGGAGTATGTACTGTATAAAGTCGTATTTAAGGGGGAAATCGCTAGAAAATGTACAATTAACCTTCTCCAATCCTCTCAAATAACCCAAATTTCAGACGAAAATAAAGTTGAAAATACAGTTCAACCTAACCTAACAGATTGCTAGAATCAATGCCTAATTTAGCAGAATTTACTAAATGTGTACAGCTGCCAGTTGTACATTTTCTGATAATCTAATCAATATGGGCAAGTCACCAGAAAATGTACGATTCGCCTTTGCCAATCCTCTCAAAAAACACAAAGTTTAGACAGAAATGAGGTTCAAAATACAGTCTAACATAACCAAATAGATCTTTTAATCAATGCCAATCATTTTTCAGTCGAATTTAAAAGAATTTAGGAAATGTGTAGAGCTGCTGATTATAGACTTACTGACAATGTGGGCCCTATGTGATGTGTCACAGGACAATGAGTCACAAGTCGCAAAGAATAAATGTTGAGATATCATCATATTTGAAAAAATGAGATCAAGCGGATTCCAATGAGGGTAAACATTAGGACATTTAATAAGTTGTTCTATATTTTAAAATTTGCTATTTTTATTTTTAACAAGAATTTGGTTGTGACCAAGGAGAAAAAGGTTTCCCCAGACTATTCTGTTTCTACTATAGGGCCTATATACCTAAACAAAAAAATGACCCCCTCCCCCTCCTCCGATACGCCACACGGGAAAATGGATATTATGGTTGTCCAGGACTCTAGTTGCCATGGCACGTTACTAACGTTGTGAAAATTAGAAGACGTCACTAGTATATTATTGCGTCGTTGCCGGCATCGGCATCGATAGGCCAAAAAGAAGTCCTATTGGGTTGTGGCAGGCACATCGCGGGGAAATTACGCTCCCGCGAAGTACTAAATAACGCTATTTCTATTCGAAATAGATCTACAAGATGTTGAAATTCAGAAAGAGCATGCTTTTATACCCCAAATATGTGTTTATATTAAGTTCAGCCTTTAAATAAGGCAGATAGGCCTATGAGAGAAAGTTTTCAGTTACATAAGTAAACAATAAAAAAGCTTGCCGACGATTGTACATTTTCTGGGGAAATTATGCTCCCGCGAAATTGAGAAAAATCGCTATTTCTCCTCGAAATACATCGCCAAAAACATGAAATTCAGAAAGAGCATGCTTTTCTACCCATAAATATGTGGTTATATCAAGGTCATCAGCTTTTAAATAAGGCATATATGACTATTATGAGTGAAACTTTTCAGTAGTAGACATTCTTTCTCGCCATCCGATGGCTCAGGCTATACTTTGGCAATCTTTTTGTTTACTTAGGCCAACTGAAATGTTTCGCTTATATAAGCCTTATTTATAAACTGAGCTTGATATTAACACATATATATGGGTAGAAAAGCATGCCCTTTCTGAATTTCATGTTTTTGGCAATTTATTTCGAGTGGAAATAGCGATTTTTATCAATTTGCGGGAGCGTAAATTCACCGCGATGTTTACGCAAATGCATTGGAAATTTAGGTGGGAACAGGTGGAGTCGGATTTTCCTTATAAGGGGGCAACGCGGACGCCCAAAGAACAGGTGGCAAGAACTGGAACCTATATAAGGTTTCCCAGTACAAGCGCCTTCGGCGCTCGTACCGCCTTCGGCGGGGGAAACCTTAAAAAAAAGATTTTCAATATTTCTGGGTGGACAACTACTAGTAGTAAAAGTAGCTTATTATAATATATAGGTTGGCCTTAGAAATGCAACGATATATATAATACACAGTCTTGAAATATGATCATACATTCATACGACTTTAAACGATACATACTCTAAAGGGGGGAACATTCCTACAAAGAGATCTCGTGAATAAAATACTTTGAAAAATATCAATTTTGCGACTTGTGACTCATTTTCCTGTAGTTTATCACAAATGATAGAAGATTTTTGCAAGCTGAAATACCTACCCATTACGGTAAGATGAGAACATTCCAACAAAGAGATCTTGTAACTAAAGCACATTGAAAAATATCAATTTTGCGACTTATGTCTCATTTTCCTGGAACGCATCACAAATGATTTGCTTATAAACTTCATATTCATGAAACAATTTTTCTTTATGAAACTATTTTAATCGTAATTATGATCTATATAGATCCTTACCCATGATGTTGATGGGAACCCAGCACAGAAAGTCTGTAGCTACCACCAGTGTGATCCTGCGGGCTAACTTGATCTCAGCATCACTCGCTCTTTTACCCGTGGCACTCCTGCTACTCACCACCACCACCCTGTACATGTACGCATACGACAGAAAAATAAACACAAAACAAGAAAAGTTGAGTCCATGAAATATTGCAACCGAGAATTCCCAACCCGGTGAAACTTCATTGGTCAAGTGGATTGAAATGCACATTCCCGATCGCGAGTAATAACCACCAGAGAAATAATCCAGAGGAAAAATGGGGAGAACAGCGATAAAGAACGCGAGTAACCAGACGGCAGCCATGATTAATTTGACATTTCCAAGCCCGTGTTTCCCAGATTGTATTGCTTTAAATGGAAAGACTATGTTGTAAAAGCGATCGCCTGAAATAAGACAGAGTATAAAGACAGATGCTTCACTTGAGATGGTGTTGAGGATGCCTAGTAGCTGACAGAGCCAGCTCTGTCTCCATGAGTCTGCGTACTCAATGTAAACCCCTCTATAGTAGGTATCGACTGATGCCAGTGTCACCATGTACATCCCCATGAGTAAATCAGCCACTGCAAGGTTAAACACGGAGAAGGAATAAACATTCATCTTTTCTTTGCACCTCCAGACTATAACAAAGGCGTTGCAAATCAAGGCCATCAGACCCAGAACCCAGAGAGATGCTTGGAGGATGGTTCTACGCATGAGATCCTCACAAGAACTTAGTTCATCCCGTTTTGGTAGGCAGTTTTCTTCTGATACCCGGTCACTAACAAAACAACAGTATTTAAACTGGTCGCTCTGAAGATGTGTTAAAAGCGTTAACTCATCGAATTCGGCTCTCCGTATCTCAGCATCAGTGTTCATGGTAAGATTAAGCGATGTTATGTTACCGAGACCGTAGAACACACCCGGAGCTAGATTTGCGATCTGATTGTCGGAAATATCTAAATATCTCAAAGCGGGCATGCCAATGAACGCAGCTGGGGAAATAATTGTTATTGCCAGACCACGAAGATCCAGTTCCTTTAGCATTGTGAGACCTGAAAAGGCTCCTGTCTCAATATGTTCCAGGCCTACATTTCCGACCAATACAAGAGAAGTCAGTCTAGCTAAACCATGGAAAGTATTCTCTCGTAATATTCTCAAATCATTATATGATAAATCCAAGAAAAAAAGATTTGATAATTGATCAAACTCAAAGGACTCCAAATTGTTGATCTTATTCCATGCCAGATGAAGTCGACCCAGGAAGATGAATCTGTTCAGGGAGTTTTCTGTGATATTTAGGAAATTTCCGGTTATATCCAGTTCCCTGAGGTTGCTGGGGTAGAGGTGAGTGGGGATGGTTGTGATGTTGGTGTGCTGACAGGTGAATTGATGACCAGTACATGTACACCCCCAGGGACATGCTCTATCACACATAACCTGAAACCATCAAAAGAAAAACTCTATCTAGATAAGATAAGATGTTTTTGTTTGTCTTTTCGGTGAGTACAAATGAGTACAAACGAGTACTATATAAAACAGACAAAAGGGTCGACATACCTATATGTACTACCTAGAGTACATTTCTTCTGCCTGTTACCGAAATTTTGAAGACTACAAGTAAGCTAGACTACATGACTTATAATAATAATAGAATAAGGTATATAGATACGAACAGAAGACATAAGTTGGTCAGTCGAGCAATACAGCACAACTTTACATCTAAGAATAACTCTATAACAGGGACATGCTCTGTCACACATAACCTGAAACCATGAAAAGAAAAACTGAATCTGTCTCCACCCTTGGGGTGAAACTTTGCTTATCGACCCCCATTGTTTTATATAACTTGCGGAATAGACACTGTTAACATGCATTTTAATCGGCCAAAATTGAAAAAAAAATCTTCTTGCTTTCTTTCTCTTCTTAAAACGTGTTTGTCGATACATCTTGTATCTGAAAAGTCTGAATAATTATGTTACATCGATCTGAAGAATTGTAAAGTTGCCTCATGACAACTATATATATCAAGTTAATTTAAATTTTATTTCTAGTTAGTAGTTATATTACTTAAATTGTATTTGTATCAGAAATGTTTCGTACAATGAAATGTATCACCTAGTGAAATGTGTCACGAAATAAAACTGTTTGAAAAAAACCTTGTTGTTTTAAATACTCGTATAGAATGTTCTTATTGTGACTGATTCTGAAGGTAAAAGATACAAAAAGGTTATGCTTGAACTTACATGTCTAGTAAACTACTAAATAAAGGATTATCATGAATATTTAATATAATGTAAAATGGTTTATCATTTAAATCAGTAACTTAAAAGATTTTTGTATCGCATATTAAATTATGTATCACTTTTCACTTGAGCTTCATGAGAATATCATGTAACATGAAGTTAATCTCAATAAAATGTATTTATAATCCGTTTTAGGAAAACGAGTCATAAGTCGCAAAAAATGGATTTTGAGATATCATCATATTTGAAAAGAGGAAGTCAAGCTGATTCCAATGATAGTAAACACTATAGGACACATAATATGTATTTCTATATTTTACGATTGATATTTCTATTTTTGAAAAAATGTTTGCAATGTTTCTGAATGGGTGCCAGTAAAGTAACTAAATATACTCCATTTAAAGGCCTTCAAAACGTAAGGATATATTTAATACAATGTCCTGAAATTTGTTACATGGAGTCATATGACTACAAGTGCTAAACCCTATGTAAATCAGAACATTTCAATAAAGAGATCCTGTGGGGAAAACACTTTGAAAAATATCATTTTACAGGAACACATCACAAATGTATTTAAAGAAAACAAAATAACCTCATCGTCTCCAGTTGGACATTGGCGTTCCCCATCACACACCTGGTCCAGGCTGATACAGAATGGTACCTTTCCACACTTGTACATCCCTGGGCAACTGTATGTATCTTGAACAAAATTGAAGAAGATATTATTGAAATGTATTCTGAAATTCGTATGAAACCTGATGAGTACATTTATTGTTTGTTTGTAGGAGGTGAAAAATATCTTTAAAAAGATGACGATTATTTGCTTTATGTTATAGCAAATCTGCTTACACATGATGGGTTGTCAATTGATAGTATATATCTTGATGTATAAATTTAAAACGATTTAACTATTTCTATTATAATGATGAACACGAGGATTTTTTTAATGGGTTCCATGAGAATAACATGAATATAATATTTGGATTAAATAAAATTTATATGAAACAAAACATCCCTGGGCAGCTGTATGTACCTTAAACAAAAATACAACCAGAACAATTGGGATGTATTTTAGGAAAAGGAGTCACAAGACCTGGTAAACATTATGATATCTAATAAGTATTTCTTTATATTTTATGCATGACAAAAAGGTAAGCGACATCTCTTGGTGAATCACTAGTAACCCAGCTAAATATACTGCTCAGGATGATCTCAACAATGCATGGATACATTCTTGGAATTTGATATATATGTGATCCGTTTTAGGAAAATAAGTCACAAGTCGCAAAAACTGGATTTTGAGATATCATCATATTTGAAAAGATGGGATCAAACCGATTCCAATGATAGTAAACAGTCTAATAATCTTATAAGTATTTCTAGATTTTAAGTTTGATATTTCTATTTTTGAAAAAAAAGTTTGTAATATTTCTGGGAGGCAATAACCAGTAAAGTAACTGAATATAGTCCATATGTGGACCTTTAGAACGAAAGGATATATTATTTTTTTTTTTTTTTCTTTTTTTGCGGGCCGGCATTCAGTAGGGTCTAGTCTGATACCTACTGAAAGGATATATTATATATAATGTCCTGAAATTTGATACATTAATTGATACAACCATAAGTGATGAACTCTCAAAAAATCAGAACATTCCAATAAAGCAATTTTGTAAAATAAACACTTTGAAAAATATAATTTTTGCGACTTATGACTCATTTTCCTGAAACACATCACAAATATGTATTGCTACTACAAAGAATATTAAACTAACACATCAATAGGGGACTTGCATGTGCCACTGTGCATATCTATTGCAGTGTATCCTGGGATGCATTCGGTCGAAATCTGACATACAAATATTTGGGAAATTTTCATAGAAAATTGCAAGAATGTTTTCACCAATATCAGAGTTTGTATAAATGACTTATGGAAACCAAATGCATGATGGGAAAGATGGGGACATGCGCCACGAAAACATGGATGTTGACAAAAGAGCATTGATACTTATTCCATGCTGAACATGACATGTTTTCTATAGAGTTTACACTGTACCATTAGTCCCATAATTCAGTGTGAATCAGGATTCAAAATGGCGGCTATGCAAATCCCCTATTGTTAGAACTGTAATATAATATGTGATATATCACAAATGTCAAACATTGAAATGTTATGTATAGTGTGATAAAAATGGTATATATATATTCTTATAGGGCAGGCTATTAGTTGGTATAGGGGTGACGATCATCACCCAGCTATGTTAGTTATGAGTTCTGGGGTTCATTGAGTCTGCCCCTAAATGTGTCAGCACCCCATTACTTTAGGTATGGGGATGAGGGGACGAGCCGTCACCAAGGACGAGCCGTCACCCATCTTAAACTGTCCCCCTTCTTTTTATGCTTATTTTATGAGTGTTTTATGTGTTTTCTCGAGTATATAAGGCTCACTGTGAGTCATGCAGAATTGTCATTTACCATCTTGACCCTTCCCTGGATACTTGTATTAGATTTTAACCTGGAATAAAACCTGACTGATTTGGAAACTTACTTGCTCGCTTGTACTCTTTCTTAGCATGCTCCGACTCGCCGACCAAGGTCACTACGACCCCATTTACCTCCTACAGGGTGACGACCAAGCCTTTCTTTAAGTAATCACCACTTTCTAGATTTACATAGGAATGGCCCATGAGTCTGCTCTCTCTCAGGAATACTTGTGGGACGAGTCAAATACAGGCAGTTCTAATAGCTCTAATAGTAATCAACCTAATTCCTTAATTAATCAATACTACAAGGAGGACGAGACAGACCACAACAATATATCTATGAATTATGATATACATATATACAAACTGAATATAAACTGATTTTTAAAATAGAATTATTTAAGAGATTTACCACATTGCTGTTCATCCTCCCCATCCAAACAATCGTTTGTTCCATCACAAAGCATCTTTGGTGGGATGCAGTAACTGCTGGGGCATTTGAATTGGTTTCTTGGACACACAAATTTATCTACGAAAATATAGCATCTGCATGTTATCCATATTTGAGTGCAGGACTTCAATTAGTCCATGATATAGGAACAATAGGAAATAAGTATGTGCCACTGCATATTTTCATAAAAGCATGAAATTTGACATAGATGGTTTTTTTCGATGTGCTGATCAATTTTGGCTGTAGACCCAATCTGGATTTTTGTTTCCTTGGTCACGGTTGCTATGGAAACATTCTGATATGGAAATCAGCATTCATGGCCAGCATTTCAGGCTAGAGCAAAGGATTTGTACATTTTTATCATTATTAAATGAGTGTTTATGATTAATGAAAATAGAAAACAGCTTAACACATATATTTGCTTGTTGCTATTTCAGCTAGTATAGAATATATTTCATGATTAATTTCCTAAACCTATAAATGATGTGAAATACTAACCACAGTCCTGTAGATGAGAGGCATCTCTACAACCCTCTTCTGTATTGTACATATTGACATCCTTTGTGCACAAATGCTTCCTTGCTATAAACTGTCCAGAAGCACATCGGATTTCATCGCGGCTAACATTACCACCTAACAGAATAGAAAAACGTATTAATATAATATATTGTGCCTCATAGCCCTGTTTCATGACTTGGTCTCAGAATAGTTTAAGATAATGCCAGGTTACCCCTCTATTTAGTCTAATACCAAGGACAGTGCATAGTGGGTAGATTATAATTATCAGTGCATTGGGCCATGCAAGTAAAGTTTGTCTAGGATAGAGTGGATTAAGTAGTACTGGAGTAGATGCCTAAAGGACTATGGGGCTCACAGCGGTAACCACAGCAGTGCCATCGTCCCAAACTGGTCTTAAACTGGTCTTAAGCAAAGATGGGACAGCTAGGCAAAAAGACCGCACGTTAGTGTACACCAAGAAAATTTCAGTGCGATAGCGGACCTCTTATTTTAATACATGGGTCAGCAAACTTCTACAGTATTAAGGAAACAATCCAACTTGAGCTGGGCCCACACATTCAAGAACTCAGAGCTGAATTGGCTTTAAGACAATTCATATGAATTCAACATCATTCTTAAGAAGCACACTTGAGTTCGGTAACTTGTGAGCTTTCTTATTCAATTCCATTCAAGTATTCTTTATTTTGCTGATCTTGCTGCACATGGGTAGTTCGATGTCTGGTTAAAACAAAAATTACATTCCTGAATTAGCCAGGTCTTCCAACGAATGCCTATGAAGAAACCTCCAATTCATATGACAAATCATGGGTTCTTACGACAATTTATAGGCAAAATTTTGGACCTTTCATGAGTCCCCACTTCGTACGATTTGCGAGTTCTTGAATGTGTGGGCTGGCTTTAGGCTATTTTCTCTTGAAACAGGGCCCTAAACACAATTTCTGTCAATACTTCTGTTATTGCACTCTAACTATAATTCAGAGGAGGAATTTTACATAAATAAATTACTTTGATAACAAGTGAGTGGTCCAACAGTATGGTACTGATATTGTTGATCTTTGAAGCTGGTTCCACTGAGTGATATTCCTGTCATGGGAAGGTCAGTGAATGAGGTCAGGTGACCGCTGTCCACCACCATCACACGCGGCACGTTTGTATCGCTGTCCTCACACCAGCACCTGAATGTGAACAATGTAAAAAATTCCTGAAATTTATCAATCATTTTGGGTCCTAATTATGTGGTTTTTCAAAATAATTCATTCTTAATACTGAAGTTTTGTACTGAAAATAAATTGTGATCCGTTTTAGGAAATTGAGTCATAAGTCGCAAAATATGGATTTTGAGATACCATCATATTTGAAAAGAGGAGATCAAGTTGATTCCAATGATAGTGAACACTAGGAAACATAATAAGTGTTTCTATATTCTATGTTTATGAAAAAAACAATGTTTGCAATGTTTGTTGATG
The DNA here is from genome assembly GCA_942159475.1 of Sthenelais limicola. Classification (NCBI taxonomy): domain Eukaryota; kingdom Metazoa; phylum Annelida; class Polychaeta; order Phyllodocida; family Sigalionidae; genus Sthenelais; species Sthenelais limicola. The sequence continues at coordinate 13,533,685 of OW804094.1, read as the reverse complement.
GGTACCAGTAAAGTAACTAAATATACTCCATACGAAGGCCTTCAAAACGCATAGATATATTTAATACAATGTCCCGAAATTTCTTACATGGATTCATATGACTATAAGTTCAAAATTGCGGCTATGCAAATCCCCTATTGTACATTTTCTGACGATTTCACCCACATGTGCTTACCTTGATCTATTTTGTTGGCACGCAGCAGAAAGTGAACATTTACACGAGGCGTCTGACGTCACCAACCAGGGCACCTTCTGTCCATCAACATTCAACCAAAAATCATTTTTTGTTCCTGCGGCTCCGAAACATTCCAGCTTTACGGCTTGGTCGCACCAATCCATGTGGACCTGCAGGTCAAATATAAAATGATATAAGGGTCCAGGGAGGGGCGGCTGCTAGTTGGCGCCTTGCGAATGCTATTTAGACATGTTTAGGCCGTTTTTGTATTATTGTTTGCACAGGTTAAAGCATTATATGGATATTTTGTTTCTCCTGCCTTTCCCCTCACCACAAATCATCAAACCCACCCGCCGTCCCGCCCCGTCCCGTCCCGGCCGTGTAGACTGACAGCTCTACACGGCCAACCAAGCATAGGATGAAAAAAAAACCAGCTGACGGGCCCAGGCGAGGTGCGAGCCCTGAACCTTCTCCCCTGCAGTCGAGTGCTCTAGTCCCTGCACTATAGAATTGGTAGTAGCAGTGAGGTTGAACTTTGCTAGTGATATGAGCAGGGCCGATGCTTGCGTAGTGGTGGAAAGTGGCCGAAATAGGTTATTCTAGGGTTGTGTGGACAAGGGACCTAGATTAGGACTAGGAGAATAGTCGGGGTGAGGGGATGGCAGGACTGGAATTGTTTGTCACATGGGTTTTTTAAAAGTTAGATGCAATAAAGGGGCAACCTCTCTCCTACCTTGTCCAAACCGTGGGAGGTTAGTGCGACTGCACAAAATCTCAGGAGAGTTACCTTGACGGCAACATAGGTGCCGCCACTGAGGTCGCTTTTCGTCAAGTCATCAGAAAATTTACAATTCGCCTTCAACAAATAATTCTCAAATAAACCAGATATAGGACAAAAGTTAGGTTCAAAATACAGTGCATCAAAACTGAACAGATATCCTGGTTCACGGCAATACCAGATATACTCAGATATGCCTAGAATTTATATTTTTGTCTGCCTAATTTAGCAGAGTTTACTAAATGTGTAGGGCTGTCAATTGTACATTTTCTAATGAACTGACCAATAACTTCCCTAGTGGGTGAAGTCGCCAGAAGATGTACAATCGGTAACTTTCAAGTGTATGTCTCCTTTTGGTACACTTTTAGGTACAAATAAATGATATGTTGCATTAAATTGAATAGAATTAATTGAGCCTACTTTCATTGCTGAGATCTGGCTGGGCGTGGCTGGGTACTGTATTGGGTGGACATATTGGCCCGGGTTGGGATAGCCTGTCACATAAATCCTCGATTGACTGTCATGATGAACAATGGTTACAATTTCTGAGCCTGAGTCCATATCACATTCCACTTCAAAGGCACCTGGAAAATGAGTAAAAAGTTAACCAAATTTATCCGCTTTTGACGCCTTCAATACACCCGTTTCGTAAAAAAATAATCATATTATATGGTAAAATTGGGCTAAATACAGATCATAAATCAGGTTTATTCAGTCGATGTTTGTTAGTGAAACAATAATTTATTTTTTTGAAATTTGTATTAAATCTCCATTATCAATGAATATTACATTGTACCGTGTACCATATAACAGAAGAGAGGATAGAGTTTCTTCTAAACTATTTTGATAGATTTATTGAAATGTCATTTGTATTTGGAGGACCTGCCCCAATCCTGTCATACAATGACTTCCCTTATTATCGCTCGCTGGTCTTGGTGATTGCTCTTCAAATTCTTGTATAGAAATATATACAACGGCAGAATATTGATGAATCCAGTCCTATAAGTCATAATATGAGTGAATCTGGTAAGATTTGCTTTGTTGTAATAACTGCAGCTATGAACTTTAAGACGTACCAAGACCCTCAGGGTTGATGAGATATTTGCAGTCGGCCATACTGCCTGCTAGTTTTCAGTGATGGCTGAGAATAGCAATGTCAATTTGAAATGCTTTCTGCTGAAGAAATATATCTTAAGGGCCTAATCCACTGAGCCTATTCTCATGCAATTCGCACATAATTTAGTACAAGAGAGTCCTCTGTGGCGCAAAAGCACATGAGAATCAGCTTAGTGGCCTAGGCCCTTTAAACTAAAAAAAAACAAAAACCTACCAAGACCTTGAGGGTTGATGAGATATTTGCGGTTGGCAGTACTGCCTGATAGTTTTCAGTGATGGCTGAGAATTGCAATGACAATTCATAATGCTGTCTGCTGAAGAAATATATCTTAAACTAAAAAAACAAAATCCTTGATAAAGGTCGTATGTTGACCGAAACGTCAGAACCTTAATAAACCAAAACCAACCTCACACTCCCCATGTTTTCGCCTTGTTTTGGATTGATTTCAACATCTCAAATCTAAAAAACAAAAACCTACCAAGACCTTGAGGGTTGATGAGATATTTGCGGTTGGCCGTGCTGCCTGCCAGCTTCCAGTGCCTGCACGTGGGCTGAATAGCTTCCCTCGTGCAGTCCTCAGACTCATCCTCATGTAGAGAACCAGGACAATCCACCACTCCATCACATCTACAACAAAGTACATATCTCTTTTTAAAAAAATGTTATTCAATTTATTCTGAAAACACCAGGTCCGTATCCGTTTTTCATGTCTTCAGACTTTCTAATAACAAGAGTTCAATTAATTCATATAGGTTGGGTGAAAGGGATGAGATGAAGATGTAACATGATAATATGGGTCAGATTTTCAGAAAATGTACAATTCAACTTCACCAATCTTCTCAAATAACCCAAATTTTAGAAGAAAATAAAGTTCAAAGTACAGTCCAACCTAACCAAACAGATTGCTAGAATCAATGCAATGCCAAATATACTCGAATTTACCTAGTATTGACCAAACTGCAGCCTAATTTAGCAGAATTTACTAAATGTGCACAGCTGCCAATTGTACATTTTCCGAAAATCTGACCCATATATACATAAACACAACTATATGTGATCCGTTTTAGGAAAATGAGTCACAAGTCGCAAACATTGGATTTTGAGATATAATTATATTTGAGAAGATGAGACCAAGGGGATTCTAATGAATGTAAACCCTAAGGGCATGTAATACATAGTTCTATCTTTTCGGTTTGATATTTTTATTTTTGAAAAAGAAGTTGCAATATTTCTGGGTGGACAATTACTAGTAAAGTAACTAAATATAAATCAATAGAATGATCTATGAAACGCATAGATATATTTCATGAACTGTCTTGGAATTTGGAACATATATTTATACAACCACAAGGACTAGACACCCCAAAAATAAAATTATTCCAACAAAGAGATCTTGTTAATAATACACTTTGAAGAATATAATTTTTGCGACTTGTGACTCATTTTCCTAAAACACATTCCATATAGGAGTCAATAGGATTACAAATGTAGGTTTGTATCAATTTTAGGTTAATATATCAATGCAATCTTCTAGTCACGTGTAGGTCATGTTTGCTCTATCTTCTGAAAGATAGAAGATCAGATATATCTCGGACATGGGCAGGTATCTGGTTGCAAAATGAGGCACTGCGATATGTTCAATGGAAGATATTCCAGGCAATTTAAAATACAATGAATAAAGTCAATTATCAAGTCAAAAACTAATCTTGCCTTTTGGTCAGGGAAATGCACGTCCCATCAAAACATTGGAAAGCCACATTCTCGCTGCACTTTACTACAATGAATTAATGAATTAATGAAAATAATAATTTCCATAGCAAATATTATAATACAATATTATAATACAATGTAGTAGACTAGAAAGTATATATGTTAATAGGGGTATTTTCAGTGCAGGTCTTTCAAATACCCCTAAATTTGGAAATAATGATTATGTTCTATAATTATTAGTTAATAAGGAACAGTATCAGTACAAAAGCGGTATGTTTATAGATAGATATAAATGTGGGTTTGACAGTAGTTAATGTAGATTATTTGTTTTTCAACTGGAACATTATCAGTACAGGCTAGATAGATGAGTGATTATTTTATAATAGTTATATAATATAACAATAGTACCTCTCAAACAGTAACATGAATTACAGAGTGGATCATTTTCATGAGGGGCTAAATTGTGTAGTTTTGGAACATCATATATAGTCTGGTATGCTTCTGATGTAATATAATGATGTAATGCTAAATATGTTGAAATAATACATATATTTACCATGTTTGACTTCTATCAAACTAAAAACTAAATGAAATAATTTTACTCCTCGAATATTCTCAAATAATCTGTCTACCCATCCTTTTATATCATTAATGCAGATTCCTATTGACAATGCAATCCAAGATTAATTAATAAAATTGATTTCAATACGAACCACAATTTATTTCATCTGAACCGTCTTTGCAATCAGGGAGTAGATCACAGCGTTTCTCCACCATTATACACTCTTGATTGGCACATGTGAACTCATTATAAGAACACATTGGCCTTACTGCAACAGATTGAAACAGAACACATGGGTCTTACTGCAACAGATTGAAACAGAACACATGGGTCTTACTGCAACAGATTGAAACAGAACACATGGGTCTTACTGCAACAGATTGAAACATTGTAAGAACACATTGGTCTTACTGCAACAGATTGAAACATTGTAAGAACACATTGGTCTTACTGCAACAGATTGAAACATTGTAAGAACACATTGGTCTTACTGCAGATTGAAAAGATTAATAAGTTTCAATGGGATTTTATCAACCAAATGTTGGCCATTGTGAGCCGAGATTATTATTTATGATATTATTATTCAATGGAGCCCAACGGTTCCTTTATTTCACAATCTATTAAATTTTGGCCCCAGGCTCCTTTTGTTATCATCATAAGGAGCATAATATAAAGATACAAAATATGTGAATATCTAACATGTTGTGTAAGAACTACCAAGGAAAGTTTATGACTTTATCTGTATATACCGGCGTGTATGAGTGGTATTGTATCTAACTTGTACATCATAACCGAGTACATGAAGGTATAGTCAAGGTATTTCACATTATTCCCCTGATGAAGGCTACGCCGAGCCGAAATGCGTTGGGATTATCGCCAATGTTTTAAGCATGATAAAACTACATTCGGAGTACTTACTTGTTCGGCGAACCACCTATTCCATCTATTTCACATTATTGTTGAACTCTGTATTTATTTCTACAATTCTTATCTATGCTATACTATATAACTTTCTACCTTGTTTCACTTAGGTAAATGAACATATAGGCCTACTACTTACATAAATGAACTAGTCATTTATCGCGTCGCTATCTCATAAACTGTAAAATTAAAACTCTAGTCTAAGGGACCCTCTAGAAGAGCTATGGCTGCCATAGAAGAGGGCGAACCCATTTCCGGTGTATTTTATCTTATGTACTGTTTTCAGGAAATAAACAATATACAATACAATACAACTTCTATAAACTAGTGTTTTTGATTCTTGTAAAAATTAAATGGCTAGTATTATGTAAAAGATTCGTTCTCGCCTACCACAGCCATTTTCATCCGAACCATCGGGACAGTCCTCTTCAAAATCACAATACTTGGATATAGAAATACATGCTCCATCATGACAGGCAAAATTGTCAGTGGTGCACTGCCCAACCGCTGGAAGAAAACAAACAATTACCTAATTTAGGATAACCATTCACTTCAATGTTATAGTAATTAGATATGTGTCTCGGATTTTCAGTTACAATTATATATACTAAGGATCAATTTTCTATCAAATTGATTGCTTCAATGGTCTCTATTATTTTATTTTAAATAATTGTATTTAGGCAGGGTAGATCTATACAAGTCCTCTTCTCGAGGTTTTTCACTTGCCCCCAGTATGTTAATCATCATCAGAGATATTAGTAGGTATATACAGACATGAGATAAAATGTACTATCCAAATATTATTCTGTCGAAGATGTCTGTCCATTTGTACATACTATCTTTTTATATTACTACTTTAAAAGTGTGATGTAAACAAGAACATTCCAGGAAAATGAATCACATTTTGAGATATCATCATATTTGAAAAGATGAGATCAAGCCGATTCTAATGATAGTAAACAGTAGGACAGCGAACAAGGTTTTCTAGTTTTTAAGTTTGATATTTTTATTTTGAAAAAAAAAGTTTGCAATATTTCTGGGTGGAATATTACTAGTAAAGTAGCTAAATATACTCTATAAGATGACCTTAAAAATGCATGGATATAATGTAATACAACGTCTTGGAATTTCGTGAATGCATCTATATATATACCTTGAACTGGTTATACCACAAAGATGAAAGCGATCTTGTGAATAAAACAAGAAAAGTATCAATTAACTTATGAGTCATTGTGCTGTGACACATCATTTCCTTCATTCTTTTCCATTCCTTTTCATTTATTTATCTTTTTTGATCTAGTTTTTCCATTTCTTCACTCAGAATCCACTTTTTCCACTATCAAAATTGACTGAATTGCGCTAACACTCAGTGGCACAGTGCACCTCTATATCAAATTGATGCTTGTTATTTCCCCGTTCAAACCTAATCAACATTGGAGTAGATTTCTCCTTTGTATAGCACAAATGTCGTGATTATATTTATGAATATGTTGTAAATCAGGGGCGAGTGAAAAACCTTGATATGTGACTCGGTGACCCGGTATAAGGGTGAAATTTCCAGAAAATTCAAAATTATAAATTTATAGAATGACTTTAGAAATGCAAGGATATATTTAATACAGTCTTAAAATTTGAAACAAAGATGAAAACATTCCTACAAAGAGATTTATGCATAAAACACATTGCAAAATATCAATTTTGCTACTTGTGACTCAGTTACCATATGAAAGCATCACCTTAGAAATGCAATGATCTATTTTATACACAGTCTTGAAATTTGGTAGATGCATTCATACGACGTCAAACAGTACATACCTCAAGGATGAGAACATTGCTACAAAGACATCTTGTGAATAAAACCCTTTGAAAAATATTAATTTGTGACTCATTTTGCTGTAAGGTATGACAAGTAGTGCAGTACCTGCAGTACAGTTGGATTCATCACTGTTATCTCTGCAATCCACCGTCCCATCACACCACAGGTACGCTTGAACAAACTCTCCATTGTCACAGCGGAGTAGGTTGTTTGGAGGACTGGAGTTGTAGTCAATCTTGATACGTGTGGCATCAAAAGATTGAAATCCTGCAATATAAATACAGGTTAACTAACGAGTTGGTTGAAGGAGCGTGAATATTGCACAAGTTGCGTAGCAACGAGTGCAATATTCTAAGCAACTGAAACCAACGAGTTAGTGAACAGATTTATTAGTATAATAGAATTATTTCAATCATTCAATCATGAATCGCTTTCAATCATGAAAATGGAAAAAATTGAGTCATAAATTTGAATTTTACCGTAACCTTAGTAAGAAAAACAGATTGGTTGCCATGACAACCCCACGTAAATCACTAGTGAAATACGCACTATGCGTAAATCACTCTAGATACGTTGTTTTCAGAGCAATGCGTGTATAATACAGTAATATAACTTGCCCTTATCAATTTCGCAGAGGTACTGCTGCACCTGATCATAAGCACAGGGTATATCGTGCCATGAGTCTGTACTGTGGATACTCTGTAGCAGGATCATACCACAATCCTCCACCTCAGCCCCATCAGGCTGCCGGACCCCACTGGCTGAGGACCAGGCACTGTAGGTCATGGGTGAACCATCGCTCCATCGCCACTCTCCTTCATTCTCCCGGTCAGTCAAACCTGCCAATTGATATATATATGGGTCAGATTTTCAGAAAATGTACAATTCACCTACTTCAATCCTCTCCAATAACCCACATTTAAGACAGAAGTGAGCTTCAAAAAGTAGTTTAACACTCTCTTAGTAGTTTAACATTCTCTCGGTCAGTCAAACCTGCCAATTGATCGATTTCATTTGAAAATATTTTATTCAGGTTTGTATACATTTCCATACATGGGTCAGATTTTCAGAAAATGTACAATTGGCAGCTGTACACATTTAGTAAGTTCTGCTAAATTAGACTGCAATTTGGTCAATACTAGGTAAATTCGAGTATATTTGACATTGCATTGATTCTAGCAATCTGTTTGGTTAGGTTGAACTGCATTTTAAACTTTATTTTCGTCTGAAATTTGAGTTATTTGAGAGAATTGGTGAAGACGAATTGTACATTTCCTGAAGATCTGACATATACAGTAAAGATATTCTCAGTATAGCCTGGTTTTTATCACATGAATTTTACAGGAATCGAAAGAATAAAGAATGAAAATAATAAAGAACAGAGATAATGATATTATAAAATCTTATTACATCTACAGATTTTGTGGTTAATACTCACACAGTGCAGATATATTTTTAATAATATACCTCCACCAGCGTCGTGCTCTCACACGTATACTGTCATTGCATTTTAAAGGGTGGTCTCGACTTGCTGTGGTAAGCTCTGCGGTAAGCTCTGCGGTAAGCCTTGTGATGGTGCTGTGTTGGTGAGGAGTAGCGAGGACCTGCCTACATGGCCAGTGAACCCTGTGCATAGGGCCTCGTCATTCCTCACCACCTACAGAACCAGCACAAACCATCGCAAGGCTTACCGCAGAGCTTACTGCAGCTGGTGGAGACCACCCTTTATGTGTGAAGATTATGCCAATTTTGGATATCAACATAGCTCCTTGTCATCAATAGTTTAAAGCTGAATTGTCGGCCATTATGACAAAGACTATCTTACCAAATTTACTCCTAATATGACTTAAATATGACTGAATTTATCAATATTCTGCTGCTGTCACATGGTTATACAAGATTTCAAGTCAAATCGCCTGAGAGAAAACGGCCGCCAGTGAGCGATAATAAGTGAAGTCTTCACGGGAAAGGATCTTGAAGCCCTGGACAAAATCCTCCAAAACGTTGGTCAAATGATTGTTAGAAGGGTTAATTGGAAAAGAATGGAACAAAAAGTAGATTAAGTTAGCTTCAAATGAAAATTCAGTTTATACAAAAAGTCACTATCTACCATCCTGTTTTTGCATGGAAGCAAACCAAATAAATTGTCAAAGACAACAATTTATCTTACCGATGAATGTCCTTGTATCGTTTGATCTCCATCTGGTGGAGAGCAAGTAGTGTAACATGGCCATTTCCCTGTGGTCTGCAATACTCACCAGACTCCCTCCATACGCATTGCATCTTAAAGTACACACAAAATAAGTAGAACTTTGAATGAACATATAATATTAGAATTCCGAGTTCCGAGTTCCGAGTTCCGAGTTCCGAGTTCCGAGTTCCGAGTTCCGAGTTCCGAGTTCCGAGTTCCGAGTCGGGCGTGAAATGTAGAACGAGTTTGGAGGCGGAGTGATACAAAACAAAGCGAAAAGCTGAGTTTTGTTTAACTGTGCTGGAAAACGAGTTCTACATTTCCCTTGCACTGCGTAGAACAGGTACCATAAGTTTATTTTTTGTTTTTGAAAAGATTTTATTCAGGGTAACCTGCCATCGAGGCTTTTACAATTCTAAAGCATGAAATCCTGTTAAAGTTTATATTTTATTTTATTTTTTAAATTTTCATTTTTCTACCTCACACACAACTGCCATTAATAAAGAAACGTTTATATCAACAACCTCTGACTTTCTTGTATTAGCACCATTGTCTTCCTACCCATTACACAAGCATTTGGGTGAAGTTTTTTACCTCCAGCTTCTAGCATAACCATACCAAAGGAGTGCCCTAATATGCTGTTACACCATTATTCAAACAATTTTGGTTCGGAAATATACTCATGAATTACATTTTAATAATCCAACAAGCTTTCGATGGACCCATAGTGGTACACTACATATGAAAATATTGCTCATACAGAATCACCATAAGTTTAGTAGTATATTATGTGCCCTCTTCTTTCTTTTGACGTTTTCATTTTTTATTTGTGTTGATGCTTTGATACAGGGGAATCAAGAGAAACGATTGTTGAATAAAGTTTGATATCTTTTAGCACACAGCATGACGTCATAATAAAGTCATATCTAATTGGGACTTAGATAATAGAAATACAATTGCAGAAAATACAAAATGAGGACTGTAAGAGAGTTAAATACTTTTAAGGGTCAGATTTCAGAAAATGTACAATTCAACTCCGCCAATCTTCTCAAATAACCAAAATTTCAGACGAAAATAAAGTTGTGGGTCAGATTTTCAGAAAATGTTCAATTCCATTTCACCAATCTACTCAAATAACCCAAATTTCAGACGAAAATATAGTTCAAAATTCAATTCAACCTAACCAAACAGATTGCTAGAATCTATGCAATGCAGAATATACTAGAATTTATCAAGTTTTGACCAGATTTCAGCCTAATTTAGCAGAATTTACTAAATGTGTACAGCTGCCAATTGTACATTTTCTGAAAATCTGACCTTATATCCAATAAGTCACTCACCTTGTTTCTGCATTCTGCCAAACCACAGCTTCTTCTGCAATGAAAATATTGTAGCAACTGCCTTCGAAGAATAACCATTCTGCTGGGCAATCTGCAAGATTAGCATTGGTAGAAATATTAGTAATGCATTTAATAAAGTCAATTATCTTTTCAGATTGAAAGTTGGCAATATGAAACCTCTAATCTGGTGTCTATAAATAGATTTAGGTTTTATAGAGTTAACACAAAAATATGCTGTATCTTATAACAAATGGGTCCAATACTAAATAATAACTTTGCAAAGATGCACTGTATTTAGATTTAGATTTAGAAAACGTTTATTAGCATTCGAAAATGCTTGTAAGGTATATTATCACATAATATATTACGAAGTTGTTGATGAGTTAGTCTTACGATGGGAGATTACAACTTCCTTCTGGTCTCAAATTCGAGTCTCCACCACTTTATATACACTTGATGTCCATCATGGGAAACAATAAATCATGTATAAAAGAGTAAAATGTGTCCTTATTGTAAAAGTCTCCTTATTGTAAGATCGATACACCGATAAAAAGTTATCCATGTCATATTCTAAAGAAGTCAAAAGAAGTCAAAAAAGGTGACACATTTACTTGTATAGTGTAGTTAGTGAGTATTTATAGGGTTTTTTGTACTCGGGGCCAGGCTCATAGATCTGTAGGGAAATGAGCAGGGTGGGGACTAAATTATTGATTGTTTACTTTGAATCGGACAGACCTCATGCATCCCGATATCTTGCTACCACATAGTAGATATTAAAACAAGGATCCCCCAGGAAGACCTCCTCAGGGAGAGGCTGGCATCCTTTTCTGAAAATTGATGTAACTGTTTGATTCAGAATAAAAATACAAATATATATATATAAAATTGCGTGCCTGGGTGCTCCTGTAATAGCGGTAGTTTCTCTGTTGTTTCATAGGTGCGCTGTTCATACAGAGCATGGAACCCTGCTGCCCCCTGAGCAGCATCAGTGATGAGCTCTATCACCATCTGATACCAGCTGGATGTAATACTAGCCTTGGGTGGATCGCTGTTACAGAATCTGCAAGTTAAATAATAGTCATAATTCATATACTAGTTCTGAAATTCATAATATCCTGAAAACCTTTATTCTACCTTTAATACATGTATTTGTCAAACTATAATTGCTGTAATAAACTTTATGTATTGCTTTTTCCCATCAGCTGACACTGAGAAAAGTGTATAACAACATAATGTCTCTTTGCTGAATAAACATATTTAAAACAAAAACAAAATGTATTCTAATATAACGAATATACAATATAAATACAAAACAATATAGATAATAATAACCTTATGGGATTAAAGTAGTAGTAAACTGTATTTTTACTGACTCCGAAGAAAAAAATGTATCTGTCGCAAATATACATCAGTGACATTATTAGCAATTGTGATGTGTCACAGGATACGAGTCACAAAAATGGAACTTGAGATATATGAAAAGATGAGATCAAGTAGATTCTAATAATAGTATTTCTAGATTTTAAGTTTGATATTTTTATTTTTGAAAAAAAATGTGAAATACTTCTGGGTAGTAAAGTAGCTAAATATACTTCACAGGATGAGCTTAGAAATGCACAGATATAGCCTATTCAATACATTTTCTAGGAATGTGGTACATGTATTTAAGTACGAATGAAAACATTTTGAAAAATATCAATTTTGTTACTAGTGACTCATTTTCCTATAACATATCACATATAATTTCAGATGATAACTACTTATATAAGTGAGGGTGTAACTGTATGAATTAAACCTGAATAAATTAACAAAAAAAGAACATACACTTGAGATGATGTCCGTTTCCCCACAAGGTCCACATCGTGAACAATAACCTGGTCATTTTCACACTTGCTCAAAATAAACTCGTAGATGTCAAAATCCAGGAATGTTAATGAGATGTACTTGTCGCTATCCACAATAATGATCCATTCTTGGCGTAGGTTTGCGGGGTAGCTTGAGGGATAACCAAAGGACACGATATTGCCACACATCCCTCCACACTCAGCAGTGGACGCTTGTCTCTGTACACTACACCCATAGCAACCTGCAAACAAACAAACGTATGGGTAAGACTTTCAGAAAATGTACAATTGGTAGCTCTAAACTTTTAGGAACATCTGCTAAATTAGGCTGAAAAATGATGAATACCAGTTATATTTGAGTATATTTGGTATCGCATTGATTCAAGGTATCGGTTCTATTATGTTAAACTGCCTTTTGAAGCTTATTTCTGTCTTAAATGTGGGTTATTTGAGAGGATTTGTGAAGGCGAATAGTACATTAACATTAAACAAGCTGCAAACAAACAAACGTATGGGTCAGATTTTCAGAAAATGTACAATTCATCTTCACCAGTCCTCTCATATAACCCAAACTTTAGACGAAAATAAAGTTCAAAATACAGTTCGACCTAGCCAAATAGATTGCTATAATCAATGCAATCCAGAATATACTCGAATTTACCTAGTATTGGCGAAATTGCAGCCTAATTTAGCATAATATACTAAATGTGTACAGCTGCCAATTGTACATTTTCTGAAAATCTTACCCACTTCCAGATTTAAGTGGGATCTACACTGGTTGCAGTAAGCTCTGCAGTAGGCCTTGATATACAAAAATTAGGGAATTGTATTATGTGCAGTTCAAGCGCAGTCTAAAGGGGGGGGGGTCTCCACTGGCTGCAGAGCAAACTTGGACTGCACAAAAATAAAATCCCTGATTTTGTATCGCAAGCATGACATCGCGAATGACATTACGTCGTTTTATTATATGTGCATCCCTCTTGAGAGGTGCAATAAGTGGGGTGCAATAAAAATATTCATATACTATGCGTACTATATGAACTACTTCGTCACCAAGTCGGCTACTTTTTTCAGATTTACACATGATATATTTGTGATTACACATCAAGTTGTATGCCCATATGATACATATAAAATGGAACTCACCTGAAATAATCAAAAGTTTATTGGACTTGATTCGTCTGCATAAACACTCTCCCTACAGCATCGTGCTTATGCAGACGAATCTCGTCCAATACATTTTGTATTATTGCCAGCTCATTCCATTCTCTCTATGTATACAACCACCCATCGCAAATAATAGAATTTCGCCTTTCATAAAATGTTCATGAAGAAACATTAGGTTAACAGAAAGGTAAAAACTGGGTGTAATGGAGAGCTTCGGTGCCACAATAATGCTTGCACAAATAGTAGGGAGTGGGTGAGATTGGTTGCTTTACGCCCTTATCAATCAACACATTAAAGGTTATATCAAGGGCGGGAGAGCTGAGAGGGAGGCAGTTTATGGTCATACCCAGGAAATACAGATAGAGAAGAAGGGAGATAGAGACAGAGAAAAAGAGACAGAAAGGCACTTAATGGTCATACCCAGATGATAGAGATAGAGAAGAAGGGAGGGAGAGAGAGACAGAAAAGGAGTCCCAGGACCACTGCACAAATAGTAGATCAAGTTTTCATCAAGTACCTTCTTTCTTTACCGTTGCCTCCAGACCAAACTCAGAACCACTGACATCAGAAGGTCGTCGATAGCAGGATGAGAAGCTTAGTACAAGTGAGTTAGTGTCTGCTATGAACAGAGCTGCTTGGTCAACCTCAATCCTGTCTCTACTGTCTCCGGAATAGTCGACATACACCGTGTCCCTGCATTCTCCCTGGTTGTATTCCAAACACCCGTCCTGCGAAGCAATCATAGCAAAATATGTGATGTGTTAAAGGAAAATGTGTCACAAGTCGAAAAAAAAAATATTTTTCACAATTTTTTTTTGGAGGGTGGGGGTGTTTAGTGCTGCATGTAGCATGAATGCGTGTGCCAAATATCAAGCCTGTGTATTGAATGCATTTATACATATCTGAGGTTCATCCTAATGAGTATATCTTACTACTTTACTGGTAATTGACCATCAAGTAATATGGCTAACATTTCCTTCATACATAAAATAATATTTCTGTACTTATTAGATGTCGTACTGTTTACTATCATTGAAATCCACTTGACCTCATCTTTTCAAATATGATAATATCTCAAAGTCCATTTTTGCGACTTGTGATTCATTGTCCTGAGACACATCACATTTAGTTTAATTAAGTTAGCCTTTATTGCATTTGTTATGTTGTTATGTACAGGGGAGGATCCACTGGGTGGAGCCACAGTCAGACAAAGGAGTGGCTGTAGCTGGGAGAGCAATTCTAGGCATTAAACAGTTTACTCCAGACCATCAACATATGTATAGATCGTTGACTTATTCACTCATCGTGTATATCTTTAATTCAGTATATATACTAGTATACACAATAGTATATCACATTGATAGAACAAAAGAACTGACACACTGTTAATCATATCATAACGTTATACAAAGTAATTACCTTAATTGGTGAGACCGGACCTTGGACAGAGAATGTGGATATGTAAAGAGCTACAAAATATCCCTGCTGCAGAGTGATGTTCCACCGGCAGTGCAGGTCTGGTCCATAGTAGTAGGGGAAGTTGGGGGTCTGTATGAGGCCTTCACTCACCACGTCCAACTGGCATGTCTCCTCTGTGGGGTAGAGAAGTTTATATAATATATATATATAGAGAGAGAATGATCTGGTCCATAGTAGTAGGGGTAGTTGGGGGTCTGTATCAGGCCTTCAGTCAACACGTCCAACTGGCACGCCTCCTCTGTTAATAGAGAAGTTTATATAATATATATAGAGAGAGAGAGACTGATCTGGTCCATAGTAGTAGGGGTAGTTGGGTGTGTGTATCAGCCCTTCAGTCAACACGGCCAACTGGCACGTCTCCTCTGTTAATAGAGAAGTTTATACAATATATATAGAGAGAGGGAATGATCTGGTCCATAGTAGTAGGGGTAGTTGGGGGTCTGTATCAGACCTTCACTCAACACGGCCAACTGGCATGTCTCCTCTGTGGGGTAGAGAAGTTTATACAATATATATAGAGAGAGAGAATGATCTGGTCCATAGTAGTAGGGGTAGTTGGGGGTCTGTATCAGACCTTCACTCAACACGTCCAACTGGCACGCCTCCTCTGTGGAGTAGAGAAGTTTAGTTTTAAGATTGATGAGATAAGATCAATCTAGGTAGATTGGGGTGATGTCTGTCAATCATTGATAGCATCTTGGCTCCTCCCATCCTGGATATCAGTGTGAAAAATCTATTGATTCTGATATCAGCAGATGGGATCAGAATAATGCTGGTAATGGCTGGGAGGGGGAGGGGATGGCGTTTAGGTGTGAATTAAAGGGTAGACCATGTGTGAATTAAAGTGGCAAGCTGAGAAGTAAGATGCCTCATATGCAAAGGTGTTAAAGGGACCAACAGAATTACATGGAATGACCAGTCAGATGTGGGATAGGAATTTCATGTTTTCTGTCTCCCCTTCCTCTCCCTCCTACTTTCCCGTCCTCTCAAACTTTACATTCAACTGACATCAATCTTCATTTCCCTTGGGAATGCAATCTTCTGCATGAACCGGAAATAAATAAATGTAAACTGATCACTGTTAACTAATTCTTGTTTACATGGTCTTTCCTCTGTCATCTATGACTGTTTCCTGGGAAACATTTACATCAATTTGGTTCAATGTCTTTTTTTGTATGACCGATGTAAGCGGGGAGGGGGAGGGGAAATAAAGTGAGGGTTAGGACAATTCCCTACAAATAAGAACGTTTGAGAAGCGCTGTAGCAAAAACCTGCCAGAATACACGAAAAACGTGGTCAAATGACTTTTAGATGGATTGGAAAAGAATGGAAGAAGACATAGACATTATTGTGATTTTTACCGACGTTAACTGAGAGTGCAGTTATAATTTTTGGAAGAGCTGGGACTCTCCCAGGGACCTGTCGACCAGTTTGTCAACATATTGTATCATTTTTTTGCAAATAACAAATTACTCAATTATATTTTATTCTTTATTACATACATATGTGATTTCAGGGGTGCTATTCAGGGGTGCTATTTAAAAAGTCAAATAGCACCTATGTGCTCTTTGAGCCGAACATCCACAAGATTGATGGAAACCAAGGTAAAATACTATTAAAATTGAGTTCTCTTGTTAATTTAGTATGAAATAAATACACCTAATAGCACTCTGTTTGGTTTGTAATCGATCTCGACCATGGGTCAAATCGCACTCCAGCCCTTCGGGGTGTCATGCGATTTGACACAACTTGTCATCTAAAAATAGTTTACCTCGAGTGTTCCTGAAAGCACATGTTACTGCTAATGGTATGACGTCATCCTCTGCGTCTGGTGTTGGTAGGCTGCAGCTGTGCTTGCCTTCACATTGTCCTGTGATTAGATAGATCTCAGATGTCTTTACATGCACCACCTCGTGGCTGGAGGAGGATTTAGCGCTTACAATCTTCAGCAATAGAGTTGTTCCTTTTGTTTCACACCGAAGTTGAACGGTTTCCTCTCCAGATGAGATTGTTTGATCGATGATGGCTGAAATATTAGCAACATATAACACTTTTATATATTGGTATATACCAGTATATAATATTGGTATGATATTGATATATTACCTACTTAGCTATCCAGGGTATTGGTCCTATCAGAACAATATTTGCAAAAGGGAGTATTATGTACTTATACATAATAGTAAGCAGCAAAACAATGCTGTCAGTCAGTGTTAATAAACCTAACATAAACCATTCTAACCCTAAGAATGAGTCACAATGAGTCACAAGTCGAAAAAAAGGATATTTTTCAAAGGTACTTCCACAGAAACCTTGGTCATTCTTGGGGTGTTTAGTGCTGGTAGAGTAGCATGAATACATGCACCATACTTCAAGGCTGTGTTTTGAACATATCCATGCATATCTAAGGAGTAGCTAATTTACTAGTGATCGGCCATCCAGAAATATAGCTAACTTGTTATTTCATGCATAAACAAATATACAATTAAGTATTAGATGTCCTAATGTTTACCATCATTGGAATACACTTGATCTCATCTGTTCAAATGTGATGATATCTCAAAATCCATCTTTGTGACTGTAATTACCTATCTAAATAAAAATGTTAAAAAAATAAATATCCTGAATAATAGAATAATGTAATGATTTACCGGCAGCCCCACCGAAGACATTGACCTCACACACTGACACAGGTCCCAGGCCATGGATACCTGGATCAGATCATCAGAAAACGTACAATTGGCTGCACTACACATTTAATAAGGAGGATGATTGTACCTAAAACATCACTGAGATGAAAACTATGTAAGAGTAGAGGCTTTACT
The DNA here is from genome assembly GCA_942159475.1 of Sthenelais limicola. Classification (NCBI taxonomy): domain Eukaryota; kingdom Metazoa; phylum Annelida; class Polychaeta; order Phyllodocida; family Sigalionidae; genus Sthenelais; species Sthenelais limicola. The sequence goes on along the minus strand of OW804094.1, from coordinate 13,515,760 downwards.
GTTGCCGGTAAACCAAGAAAGAATGGTGCTGTTATATTATTATATTATTATATTCAAATAGAAAATATTGTACTAATGTACTTCAATCTTAGTGTTAAGGGGATCTAGTAGTCAGTAGTTATAACAATAAAAGTAAAAGTAATTCTGGGTTTCTTGGAAGAGCGGTGAGGGCACAGAAATTATATTATCCCTTTTCCTGTCTATTGTAACTGTTTATGAAGGAAATAAAAGCATATATATATATATAAATTCTGCTAAATTCGACTGAAAAATGATAAATACTGTGTATATTTGGTATTGAGTTGACTCAAAGGATGTGTCTGGTTATGTTGAATTGTGTTTTGAGTCTCATTTTTGTATTAAATTCGGATTATTTGGGAGGGTTTCAGGAGGTGAGTTGTGCATTTTCTGGAAATTTGACCCACCTGCAGTCAAATGGTTGCCTGGCTTGGTCACATCACAGTTGAACACATGAGTGTGACTGCCAACAGCCACATCGTTCTGTACATCACAAGTTGAAGATCCGTCTTCAGACACAACATTGATCATGAACGGATCTGAAAAGGTAATCTAAGTTGGTTTTTTTCACGTTTTGAAATATTTTTATTCACAAAACATCAGAGAAACGGTCTCACAAATTCAGGTTATTTTCGTTCCGCCCTGATGCTGATTATCTTTTTACAGTTCGCAATGCAGGGAGAACGTATAATCTTATATAATGTGTATTAACTAACCAACAATTTTTATTAGATACAGTTTATAACTATAATAGTATTCAAGTGATAAGTTTGGCGAGTTTTGGTGGTATTTGATAATGGTGGGATGAGATGGGGTGATGGCTACAGCCTATCAATATCGTATCCTCTATTAGGGCAGAGGCAGTATGGTGGGGTTGGATTTTAACGAGTTAATCTCATTGTTTCATTCACATCATGTATAATATGAGTCAGTTCGTCAGACAATATACAATTGGCAGCATGTTTAGTGAATTCTGCTAAATTAGGCTGAGAGAAATATAAATTCTATAGGTATATCTGGTGTATTTGGTATTGCCTTGAACAAAGAAATCTGTTTGCTTATCTTGAACTGTATTTTGAACTTTAGACATTTTTATTTTAGATTTGCATTTTTGGGGAGAATTGGCGACGGCGAATTGTACATTTTCTGTCAATTTGACCCATATCTATATCTATATCTATAGAAAAAGATTGTTAAATAAACCACAACCATGAATTAAATGGGGTATCCGCTTACTTGGGTTGGAGAAGAATGGAACAAGAAGTAGAAAATATTTAGGTTTTGACTGACTTTAGCTGAGAGTGCAGCTTTGAGACCTGTTATAAATGTTATCCGTTTTAGGAAAATGAGTCAAAAGTCGCAAAATAGGGATTTTGAGATGTCACCATATTTGAAAAGATGAGACCAACCCGATTCCAATGAATAAAAACATTAAGGACACCTAATAAGTACTTTTATCTTTTTAGTTAGATATTTTTATTTTTGAAAAACACGTTTGCAATATTTCTGGGTGTATAATTACCAGTAAAGTAGCTAAATATACTCAATGGGGTGATCTAAGGAACGCACTGATATAATTAGTAAACAGTCTTGAAATTTGGTTGATGTATTCATACAACCACAAGGATTCGGCACTCCAAAAATGAAAATATTCCAACAAAGAGATTTTGTAAGTAAACGACGTTGAAAAACACCAATTTTGCGACTTGTGAATCATTTTCCTTAAACCCATCACAAATGTGATCCTACCTCTATCTCCCATCACCTGAACTTCACAGAGTGTGAGGAAGTCGACTTCAGGAATGACCACTACCACATATCTACCCTGGAGTACAGTGGGCTCACATTTGAGCCAAACAGTGGCACCAGCAGCAAAGTTGTTGTCGTGTTTAGCACAAACTTCGTACTTGGTCAAATTAATGGCTTCGCCCGGATCTGGTATAACATTGCCAACCAGAACATAGAACTGGTCTAGACGGTTGTCTACAATCACACAAAGAATTAAAGGCACCTATTAATGGATGATCTGTCAGAAAACATCAGAAGTTGTGATAATTTAGACTCTTTCGCATTACATACAAAAGAAAATTATTGGAAAGATATTCGAGAAATAGAGGAAATATGACCAATCTTATCTCTGCGAGAAAGATAGTCTATCTCTTTTTTTTAGACTCCCCTGTTTTTAAATTTTAAAGCTCTTTTAAGGGCTAGGCGATTATTGTGAGACACAGATTAAATCGACGAATAAGAGATTATATAAGAATGGTAGAAATGCGAAAAAGAATATTGCTAAATTGCTGTGTAATGTGAGGTTAAAGAAGATGACTGTATATTGAAAGTTAAATGTAATGTATTTGATAACTTGTTCTCGGTATGTAGAGATTAAAAATTCGCAAGGCAACGCAGGAATATATCCACATCGTGGGTACGCGTATTTGATGATATTGTATAGTAAATGTGTGGCCATATTTGTAATAAAAAAATTAATGAGGTATAGATGAAATAAACAACAATTGCATATTGTCTAGTAGCATACCCGAATGTCAACTGTTCGAATGTGATGTTAATTATATTCAAACTTGATGTCCTATCTATTTAAATTGCTTAAAAACTTACTGAAATTATTGTAACTTTGCCTGAAATTTCTTAATGGGTTCTATGAGAATAGCATGAATTTGTAATTTGACCCAATACAATTTATTGAAAAAAATAAAAATATAATACTATTGGCTATTGTCATATTCACTAACACTCATCTGCATTATCTTTATCATAAATTTAATCATACCACTCAATAAATCAATCAATTTTACTCAATTCATTTAAAATTTATTTACTTATTTATCTACGTATCAATTTTTTTATATATAAAAAAAGGAAACCTTTTATGAATAAAACTTTTAATGTCCCAAGCCTGCTTGTCACATATTTTTCTTTCAGCCTATCTTAAGGGTTCTCGAGCCTATTTGAGCGCTTTTCTTTTATAACAAAGAAGACACTCCCAGGTACTAATATGTTACAGTTTGAAAAAAATCTATATACGGGTTCTTGGTGAGAAATATGAATATATTTCAAGAAGTCATCATCTTCCATAGGAACCAATAGTAAAAGGGTCAAAATATTTGCCACCCCATATTTCAAAAAGTAGACGGTGAATTGATTTTAAAATTCATATGTGGCCTTGGTATGATCATATGTACAAATGATTCAAGTTTAGGAAAAATCCGTATATTTTTTTAAATAGGCTCGAGAACCCTTAATTAATCATCAGGGAGCGACAATGGCGATAATATGTAATAAATAAATTGTGCTTACAGCAGCAGTCGACCCTGTTTGTTATCATGACATCAGAGACATTGTACGTCTCTCCCATATCCACAACCCACCAGGGATGGTCGTGAATATTGGTGTGGGAGCAGCTGAAAATGGCACATTACATCACTTTAATAAAAATACATGTGTCAGATCTGCAGAAAATGCACAATTCGCCTTCACTTATCCTCTCAAATAACTCACATTTAAGACAGAAATGAGCTTCTAAATGCAGTTTAACATAGCAAAACGGACACTATAAATCAACGCGACACCAAATATACCCATGGGTATATTTGGTGTCGCTGCAGTATTCATCATTTTTCAGCCTAATTTAGCAAAATTTCCTAAATGTGTAGAGGTGCCAATTGTACATTTTCTAAAAATATGATCCATATGTGCTTCAATATAACACCTACACTTGACTGTATGTATAGCATTCTACTTATAACACTATTTGTCCTTCAATAGTAATCTTTTCTGTAATATTTTCTAGTCCACCTTTATTTCTAACATAAATGGTTGGTAAACAATAGCCCATGCAGGACCGGCTGAGAATATCGTTTCGACGTAATGCTTGTTTTTTCTTAATAGAAAATCGTAAATCTAACTTATCATCAATACCTTGGGGAGCACCCTATTACGTTGTTCCTGGTTGTATTATTTTACTAATATCATGTATTCATGCACAGGGAGGGGAAATCTCTCATCTTCAATCTAATCATCTAATAAATGGATGATAAATGCGACACAAATGAAACCTTTGAGGGTGAAATCGCCAGAAAATGCACAATTTGCCTTCACCAATCCTCTCAAATAACCCAGATTTAAGACAAAAATGAGGTTCAGAATTCAGTTAAACATAACCAAACAGATAGTTTGAAGTAAGGCAATATCAAATATACTATACTCAGATGTAGCAAGTATTTATCATTTTACAGCCTAATTATGCAGAATTTACTAAATGTGTAGATCTGAAGATTGTACATTTGTGATCCGTTTCAGGAAAATGAGTCATAAGTCACAAAAAATGGATTTTGAGATATCACCATATTTGAAAAGAGGAGATCAAGGTGATTTCAATGATAGTAAACACTAGGACACCTAATAAATATGTCTATATTTTAAGTTTGATATTCTTATTTTTGAAACAAAACGTTTGCAATGTTTCTGGATGGGTAATTACCAGTAAACTAACTAAATATACTCCATACAAAGTTCTTCAAAACGCAGAGATATATTTGATACAATGTTCCGAAATTTGTTACATGGATTTATGGGACTATAATTGCTGAACCCTCTAATGCACTTGTCAATTGCAACCCCCACCCCCCCCCCCCCACCCCCGGGGACGTAGGGGAATGTCCTGGGCCTTTTGGGAAATTTAATGAAATCCCCGACCCCCCAGGGCAAGAAATTCTTGTAAATCCCCGACCCCCCTGGGGCACATTTTTCGATGGACATTTTTTTTTGGACAAAAATATTCTCCAGTGAAAATTGATGCAACATAATTTTGTTCAAATTATGTTAGGTTTCAGGTTTACCAAACACCTTCAAAGTGAAAAATTCTTCTGAAGAATGGTTTATTAGTAAAGAATTTAATCATGGTTTTAGTGAGCATAACTTTTCTTTTGGGTAAAATTTCTGAGACAGTGCCTGAAAGTTCCAAAAAGTTTTCAAACATTCTAATGCTTCATAATAACACCTCAACTTTGAATAAAACTAGTTTCCAGCCGAAACTTTTAACATATAATAAGAAAGCAAATTTATATTTAGAAAGATATCCTTCAGTAATACCCTGGGCTACCATATCTATGTACAATATAAATAGAACTGCATTTCAAGCAGTTTGAATTTTTGGCTAAATTTTATAAAATTATTTCCAGCAGTAGAATTGACCTTATTCTTACAATTTCACATTTTACTTGTCCCCAAAGTACTCTACTACTCAGCACACACATACCCGATTTGATGCCCAATTTGGGCTCCCAAAGAGTACCAGGATTTCATTTTAAAATCGGGGATGTGTTTATTAGTCTGCCTCATATTTTGTTTAGTAGAAAGAATAGAATACCTTCCTTCATTCTGTTGTTCACTGCGTCAGTACAAATTAGGCTGGTAATGACGAAGCATTACAGGGCATTGAATGGGTGGCGCCCCCTCCACGACTTATAACTGAACTATTCCCGCAGTCGGCGCACACGCCACTTGGACTCTCGCTTGCAAGCTATACAGAAGCGAAAGCCTTGTACTAACCTTTCGCTATGCCTCCCAAAGGATCGACTAACGCCGCAAAAGCCGCTAAAAAGGCAGAAAAGGTTAAGAAACAGGAGGAGGAGAGGCTACAACAAACTCAAATAATAGTTGACAACCGTGGGGACGAGGAAGAAACTTACGAACAAGATTTCACAGCGGAAGAACAGGCCGAGCACGAGAATGCCAAAATGGCAGCCAGTGACGAGGAACAACTTTTGAGGGATTCTGCCGGCGGGGAAGATGATGGACCACCTCAGACGCCCAACAAAGTTATACCTAGACGCGGCCTAAGAGCCAAAAGAAAGACTATTGTGACTCCCAAAAGGCGTGGAAGGCCAAAGAACGCCCCTATAGTGTGTGCTAACCCGATGCAGCAAATGTCCAATATGCTGACACAGATTTGTACGACAGCCATTCAGACTGCGTCAGCCAGTGCAAGTCACACGGGGCGGCGACAGTTACCTTCCCCATCTCAGGATGTGCATCACACGCCCAAAAGGTCCAGAAGGGAAAGTTCCCAACTTGATTTTGAACAATCTCAATCTGCTGATTCGGACGATACCATAGTGACTTTCAAAGGCCCCGGGAATGGCAATATACTCGAGAAAGCCACCATCACCACCATGGACGGGGGAAAAAGAAACATTTTGACTGTAGTGACAGCCCGCCCCTATGCAGCCGTCACCCGGCCAATTCTTACAGATCACGCCAGCCCGCAGACAGTTCGGAGGAGTCAGCTTCGGATAGTGACTCTCTCCCCACGCTTAACAGCAAGACATTGTTCTTCGAAGGTTGTTAAGCGAGCCCTTGACGCACAGTACAGGTCTACAGGAAGACGAGGTAGGACTGAAATTTTTAGTGCGCCAGAGACTTCTCTACCGCCAGATATGGCGGCACGTATAAAGAAACAGAAGAGAGAGTTGTCCCTCGCAGAGTATACCTGCGGCTTTGCACGCATGACGATGAATAGTGTTAAATATGGGTCAACATCTCGCCACCCTTGCTGAGGATACAGCCCTCCGCACTTGGGATTCAGCGCATGCATGGTCCCAGGCATGCCTGGATCTCATCCTGGAGGACCAAAATAAATGGTTGCACACTGACGTATTCAATGAATACCGTGTAAAAATGGCCTGGGATACACAAGGAACACAAAGTGTGGACAATACGAAAACAAACAGGCAAGCAATTTGTAGAGACTTTAATTTTGACAACTGTGCACATAAGAACAGCCACACAGACGACAATACTAAGTTCCTACATGTCTGCGGCTATTGTTATTTTGCAATGAAGGAGAGGGAGAACGCACATGCCGTCAAAGATTGCCAAAATAAAAGAACAGCCCAGGCCAACCTACACAGCGGCGACGGCGCTGGCCGAAAGAATAACCAACAATTTCAAAAGAAGCCAGCATCTCAGGCTTCAAAAACTCGTAAACTCCTGTTCCATCATACAATCACAAACGATCGGTGAGGTGACCAACTTTCAAGACAATCTAAACTGTGCAAATAACTCTAAAACTAATGAATATGTCGGCGTCAAAACATATGTGCCACACCCCATCCAAGATTGCCGCGCCCATACTACCGATAGCGGGCAAGCCAACATGGCAGCCGCTTCTCGGGTGAAATCTCGTGTCCCACGCAATTCTCGCAAGGAACGAGACCAGATCCAAAGGCCACTGTGTTGTTCGTCCCGGCAACAGATGATCCAATATTCTGCCTCCGCAGAGCCCTTCTACGCCTCGACAAACAGTCACCACCTAGAGATTTGACCTGCCCATTATTACAGTTCCCTAACGCCCGACACATGACCGTCAACTATATTGTGACTCAGTGATTGATTTGTATGATTTGTATGGTTGGCTATGGTTACGTTAGGAAAGAAAAACAGTTGCCGATGAAGTACCCTCCACCCAGCCGCCCTGTTCTCCCCCCCCCCCCCCCGACCCTACCCGGGCCTAGGTGCTGTTCACTCAGTAAGTGAACAGCGCCCCTGGTGTCAGTTGATGCAACTACGGAATTGTTGCCGACGGTAGCGCCGGAGTGGATTGTCTGGGAACTAAAATGCCCCTGAACACGACGGTGACTATGGCGGAATCTCGATGCCGACTGGAAAATTAGCTCCTATATTTACGGAGACTGTTTATCGAGTGAGAGCATCGGAGAAATCCGCCTGAACAAAAGTGTACAGAAATGGTATATAGGACGATTTTAGTAAATGAAAAGTTTTTTCACAGGGAAAAATAAGGAGAACAAGCCAATAATGATAGGAATCACTACCCAGGGAGAAGCGAACGTTCACGCACAGCGGATAAACATTTGTTGATCAGTTGTTTGGCGTTCTGTGCGTTTGCAACTGTTCATGTAACGTTTCCATCGTTCATCTACTGTTTGCATTGGGAAAGGGAGAAGTGAACGTTCACGCACAATTAATAAACGTTCATTGAACAGTTGATTGGCGTTTTGATTATTTGTAAATGAAACGTGAGTCTAAGTGGCCAATCCCCCATGACATAGCCGTTGGAGTACCATGCAGACTCAGCTAGACGCATTTATATTTTAGGTAAGATCTTGGTATTTCATTGATTTCATATTCATCCAACTGTGCAGGAAGGAGTATAAATAGTTTGTGTATAACTAGGATCAACTTCAGTGTATGTGTAATGTGTGATTGGAACAGAATTCTCCATTGTAGCATTCAAACTACAAGGACGCATGTAGCTGAATGCAAAATGGCGGCAGATTCAAAATCTGCAGGGGAAGAGGGTAGCGTCGCCGCAACGTTGCCGCATTTTCCAAAGCTCACAGAAGAAGAATGGCTAACCTCAGGAACTGGTATTATACCTTAAAAGAACCGGAAACATGTCAGCATCATGGAGGAGTGATATTATGAAAATCCGTTAAGGACTCACGATGCAGCGACCAATAATACAAGACTATGTTTATCTCCAGCCAGTCAGTGAGGATGCAACGATTCGCCCGGACTTCCACCCTCCTGTTTGCCTTGCTAATTTAAAGCAGATAGGCTTCATGAAATACCTTCATATTTCTATGTGCAACTCCTTTCTTTATTAGGGGTGCATATATATCACACAATGAGGTATAGCAACGTTTAAAAAGGAACTGTTTGTACAACGTTTATTGCTCGTTTGCACACCTCCTGATCGTTTGCAAACGTTTGTTCAGCGTTCGCATACAAACGATAATTGTCCTCACTTAATGTTCATGCACTGTGCGTTCACTGTTTGGGTACCGTTTGCGAACAGTCACATCCAAACGTTACACAAACGTTCAAAGAACGTTACATTTCTCCCTGGGTAGATGCTAAGCGCAGGACGATTATGCGGGTAACAACGGTTTTTGTGGTCGATAGGAGTCATTTTTGCCTCTTTTCCTGCGAAAAGCGGAAGTGTTGCCGTTCGTCTAGTTCAGGTGTGATGATGGCCTAACACCACTAAAACCTTGTCATGTTCAAGGTTGACACTTTTGGTGTATATATAGGAGGAGGCTCTGCTTAGTTCAGCCATTCAGCTATTGTCTACATAGCATATATCAGGTCTAGTTCAAGTGTGATGATGGCCCAACACCACTAAAACCTTGTTATGTTCAAGGTTGACACTTTTGGTGTATATATAGGAGGAGGCTCTGCTTAGTTCAGCCATTCAGCTATTGTCTACATAGCATATACCAGGTCTAGTTCAAGTGTGATGATGGCCCAACACCACTAAAACCCCGTCATGTTCAAGGTTGACACTTTTGGTATATATATAGGGGGAGGCTTGTAACTGCTGTGACCCCACTGCCTAGGCAAGCCCATGCCCGCTGAAAATCACCAAAACTCTCATGGGAACAGAGGTTTACCTAGGGATAGGTCCAAGACACTGTATTTGCCCCCCCCCCCACTCACTTGGAAAAAGATAGCAACACCTCTGCTGTAGAGTGGGCACTGGCAGACATTCCCCCACCCTCCAGCTGATATTGCTGTAAACTAAGGGAAATCTCCGCCTGGGTGGGGGAATGTTTTCTCAGACATTCCCCTACCATTCCCCTACGTACCCGGGGGTGGGGGGGTGGGGGTTTCAATTGACAAGTGCATAATGATCAGAACATTTCAATAAAGAGATCTTGTGGAAAAAACACTTTGAAAAATGTCAACTTTGCGACTTTTGACTCATTTTCCTGAACACATCACATTTCATGAAAATCTGACCCCTGAAAGGATGGTGAATGAAGCCACTGCACCTGCCCTGCCAGTAGTTGGTTGCTTCAATCCGTCCATCATTTGCTCTCCAGCTATAACCACTCCACGGCTGATCAAGAGCTGTAGTCCATCTGCCCGCCGCTAGATTCCCTGCATATATTAAATTAATCTTTTTTTTTACGTCTTAACTTTGGCTCTTTCATTCCTGTCCAGATCAGGTACATCTACTAGGAACTGAGATAAGCACATACAACAATAGTGTTTCTTTTTCTTGAACTTTTGGCCACAGAGGATGGACAAATACTTTAATATTTTAGACCAATTTAGAATTTTTGTAAAATTTAGAATTCCCAAAAGTGGTTTGATAAACATTTATTTATTATGCTTCACCAGAATCGCTCAAAAATATCCATTTTAGATATTTTTTACATAAAAATTCATGTTTAAACAAGCCCTTACAATTTTGGGTACTTGCTATAGACGCCAGATGAAAAATATTAAATTCATCTTAATTTAATGTATGAATGAACTATTCTATACTAGATTTGATCACTATATTTGTCTGAATTTATAGAAGTGTAATACAGGATAACTAACGAGTTGGTTAAAGGAGCGTGAATATTCTGACTCAAACCAACACCTTAGTTGCACTTGTTGCTACGCAACCTGTGCAATATATAGAGAGGATGGGACGAGCCGGCAATAATTGAAAATTTATTGGAATAGATTCGTCCACATAAGCACGTTGCTGTAGGCAGAGTGCTTATGTGGACGAATGTCGTCCAATAAATGTCGGCCCTAATGAAATACAGCACTGTGCATAACTCACCCGAATTCACATTTTATCATTTTTTAATAAATTTATTGGGGTACAATGGATATATAATGGATATTGAAGTTTTCCCTTACATCCAAATGATATTCCAGTCTGCATAACCACACTGTGCACTGTTGTGTCTGGGGTGAAGTTTAAGCGCCACCAAGCGTTCATCTCTGACAGCGTGCTGGGACAGGTGGCGACGTCATTGTCCGCCGACATCACCTTGGCAACCGATCTTAGACCAAGCGAACTTTGCTGGATGTGCTCTTGTTTAACCAGATCAACTGCAGAATAATAAATGTGATGTATTTCAGGAAAATAAGTCACAAGTAGCAAAATTGATATTTTTCAAAGTGTTTTTTCTACAAGATCCCTTTATTGAAATGTTCTGATTCTTAGAGGGTTTAGCACTTATAGTCATATGAATCCATACGTAACAAATCTTGCGACATTGTATTAAATATATCTGTGCGTTTTGAAGGCCTTCGTATGGAGTATATTTAGTTACTTTACTGGTAATTATATATATACCCATCTAGAAACATTGCAAACTTTTTATCACAATTTTTTTTTTCAAAAATAAAAATATCAAACTTAAAATATAGAAATACTTCTAAGGTGTCCTTAGGGGGTTTTGCTGATTGTCCCTTAACAATACAGATTATTCACTGCACAAAGTTACACAGGGGGTTATGCTGATTGTCCCTTGACAATACAGATTATTAACTGCACAAAGTTACACAAGGGGTTATGCTGATTGTCCCTGAACAATACAGATTATTAACTGCACAAAGTTACACAGGGGGTTATGCTGATTGTCCCTGAACAATACAGATTATTCACTGCACAAAGTTACACAGGGGCTTATGCTGATTGTCCCTTGACAATACAGATTATTAACTGCACAAAGTTACACAGGGGGTTATGCTGATTGTCCCTGAACAATACAGATTATTAACTGCACAAAGTTACACAGGGGGTTATGCTGATTGTCCCTTGACAATACAGATTATTAACTGCACAAAGTTACACAGGGGGTTATGCTGATTGTCGCTGAACAATACAGAGCGAAACAGATTATTTAGCCTGCATTAGATTTAGATCTAAGATTTTATCATTTGGGTAACAAACACATTTTGTTGAAGACTATATTCTCGGTAGACCCTGATATTGATTTACAGTAGTTTACAGATGGTACAGATAGTGAAAACTACAATTATTATTACATTACGATGAAAGAAATACTAATAAATGTTATAGATAAAGATAATCAATCTTTCAGATGGTCAAACAATTAAGAAAAAGACCAAAGCTTTCTCTACTGACCGTGTTCAACAATGCATCCTATGATATCAAACCGGAGGCAGGGCTTGGGGTCTCCAGCAGGAAGCAGCTCAAGTTGGATTATACTGGCAGAGATTTCCTCCAAGAATAGGTGTGGCTCCGGAGTCAGTCGACTGCCATTTGTACTGAACACCTGATGGACATAATAGTCGCAAATATATCATATTATACACATTTGTACTGAACACCTGATGGGCATAATAGTCGCCAGTATATCATATTACACACATTTATCGCGACAATATAACCAAAACAGCTTAGTAAAAGTTTTTTGCTAAATATTTGCTAAATTAAGTATAAACCGAGAAAACTATTTTACCACCAATTGATGGAATTGCTAAAAATATAGTCAAAGGTGTCACAGACAAAGGTGAGGCAATGAAGGTTTTTTCCCCCCATCATCGGGTGTTAATTCAATCTTTCAACAAAGCTCATCTATTCCCTGGGGCGTTGTCCATCAAGATATACATTGCACCCATAATGTCTTCCTGTGAAACCGTAAAATATGATCATCTGTACTATATAAAACTACTCAAAGGAGAACAAGCAATAATGAGTCAATGCAGGTTTACTAACCTTGGGTACATCCGCGTATTCCTGCAGGTAAATGAGATTGTCCTCAGTGAATCCATACTTGATGTAGAACTGCTGCACCCGGTGCGCACCATCTACACTAGGCTGGGTGGCCACACCTTGTAGTCGACGAGGATACAATAGATTGACCTGAATGTGCAACAACAGAATGTGTTTGAAAGTTTGTTTGACTGAGCTCGAATTATAATTGTTTATGCCGACATTCAAGTTTTTATTCCTGAGAATTTTACAACATATGTACTATATTTAAATATTCTATATTCTATATATGTTCTATATTCCAGCCCAAAAGAGACATTTAGACAGACAACAAGCCATTCAAAATTCATTCCTGCGTCTAGCATTCAAATTAATAAAAGAGATAGTGTCAAAGATCTCCATCGCGAAATGAAAATACCATTCCTCGATGAGAGAAGAGACTCATGCCTTCTCCTCCTAGCCCATGAGATGAGCTGTGATGAGAAGTACCTTGACAACAGGAAAATAAATCTTCGCAATCTTGCCAATGGTAAAATGTTAAAAATACCTATGATGAAAACAGAGAGAATTAAAAAATCTTTCTTAATCCAGGCACCATCCCTATTCAATGAGCTACCACAAGCAGGTAGAAACTGCCCCACTGTCCCTGACCTCAAGGCATACCTTGAAGAAAACTTTTTTTTGTACTCAGGATTGGAGGACCAGCACAGGCTAATAACAGTCAGTAACAGGGCGCTTGTCTGCTCCTTCTCTCTCCCCAACACAAACTGCAGTTGCATTGTTGTATTGCATTATTATATCATTGTGTCATTATGTCACTCTTATTACTGTTACTGTAATTATAAAGATGGGCCAGTGTTTGCCAGAATGCTACCCGCAACTGTAAAAATGTAGAGGGAGTGTGGCCAGGAGGTGACCCAGTGTTCGCCAGAATGCTACTCACCGACTGGCTACAACACCCCCATGTATCAACAAAAGCATAAAGAAGTACTGTACTGTACCAGACCTCAGTTAAAAGTGAGGAGGTAGGCAAACTACCAAAAAACTAGACCATCATGGCACTGGCTTGCCCAACCTATTATTGTTTATTGTATTTGTCCTGTTTATGTTATTATTACTGCCATAATAGTTTATCATATTAATGTAGTCGCAGCATCAATCTATCTATCAACTACTTCTGTATCAATTTAATAACGTAACTCCTTTTTTCCAAAGGGGGCCCTCAGGAAGATCTATGGTTTCATAGAGGAGACCCACCGCCTTTTTCGGTGTCAAAATTTGTTATATTATTGAAAATGTACACTTCCGGAAATAAAAACCTTTACATACATACATACATTTCATCATGACAAAGGAAAAATATCAGTACTACTCATAATTTCTTCAACTACTCAGTATTTCTACTACATTCATCAGACCACTAAATCTGTTATTGGAAAATGAGTCACAAGTCGCAAAATATATATTCTGAAATGTCATCATATTTGCAAATATGAGATCAAGCCAATTCCAATGATGGTAAACATATAGGTTTATTTCGATACTTTATGTTTGATAAATTAATGTTTGAAAAAGGTTTGCAATATTTCTGGGTGGGCAATAACCAGTAAAGTAACTAAATCTACTCCATAGGATGACTTTCGAAACGCAAGGGTATATTTTATAAACTCTCTTGAAATTTGGTGCACGGATTCATAAGACTTAAATCCCCAGCATTAAAGCATCAAATCCCCCAAAGATATGGAAGATTCCAACAAAGAGATCCTGTGAATTAATCAATTTAGAAAATATCTTTTTTGCGACTTGTGGCTCATTTGCCTAGAACACATGACAAATCCTCTCGTTACACTCCATATTAGAACTCAACCTTTTTCTACTCGAGCTCAGACGTGACCCCATATCACTACTATTCTATACTATATATTCCCTCAAATTAAAATCAATACAGAAATTCATTAAAATCCAGATTAATATGTTTCATAAGGGAATTCAGAAAGGAATAGAGGCCTAAATGCAAAACAAATCGTTGTTGTAAGGTACCTATATATGCTATTTGAATTTTGTAAATCTACAACCGAAAACAAACTCTCGCTATTATTGCCATTTTGTTTTTGCGTTTTTTTGGACTTTCCCGTGATCCGATTTTGTCCTACTTTTGATATGTTGTTCAGGACACCTGATAGTACAAGAATCAACCATAAAACGTTTTGTAGCAATTTGTTCAGGGTAGGGCTATTTTTTAGCTTAGATTGACTCTACTATATGGGTCATTTCACCCAGAACTGGACACTTGGTCAAAACTGGCTCTCACACCATTGCACTTGGCACCCTGCTCTTAATTATTCTTTAATCTATGCAAAATCTGTTCTAATGTGTTCCGAATGTATTAATCATTCAGAAAATGTATAGTTTGCCATGCATTGAATAATTAAATTGGCCATCTTTCACCTTTGGACATCACCCATGGACCATTTTTGGGCCATTTTTCACCATTATCTTATTTTGTAGGAGTCCCCATTTAAAAGGTATCCATCTATAGCCCTTTTTTATAGTAGCTCATTGTTTTTATATTATCCAAGAGCCTGACAAAAATTTGTTGTGTTCCCCCAAATATATTTTCCATTTTAAATTTCTTTGCACTATGTCCACCTCTTATTTTATTATGTGCATAATGGCATTTTTAAATCATTGGAATCAAATGATAAAATGCCCAAATTTCTAATATTATAACCTCTTGGATAAGTTAAATATGGTCCCTCATAAATGTCCAAATCAAAAAAGAATTGGGCCAAAACTCTTTAATTGGCATTCTTTCAAACCAACCAAACCCCATTTTGTCACCACTACGAATTATGCACATATCACATATTGAACCCTCCTTAAAATCGTCAATATTCAAAGCTTAAAATATTTCTTCTGGTATTATGTTTTAAATATCCCAATGCATCATTGTATGAAGTTTGGTGCAGAACTGTGTACTGAAAGTCTGTCAATTCTCAGAAAACATCAAATGTGTTACATGCATAAGAAACGTTATGTGCATAAGAGTGGGAAAATGTTTTGCCATTTTTCCACTGAATAAAATGGAAGCAGAGAGCACACATTTTCAACCAAGACAGGCAGCCATTAGAGGTGAGTGTCTTTAGCTTTCCAGCAGTCTATTGGGTCAAATATTTTGCACATCAAGTCTGGAATGCCTATTTAAATGTGGTAGTACTGTCAAATAATGTTAAGTGAACCCCCGGGAAACATTATTACTGTAGTACTATGCATGTATTTCTTATTTTAATCAAGAAACATAACTTGCTTGCACACCATGTCTGAGCAGTGAGCGATAATATGCACATCTTTTCATGCTACCTCTGTTTAAGGAGTGGAGCAACCAGCTAGCTTGGTCCAAGTGTTACGTGCATAATGTAGTATCAATGTCTTTTGAAACATCATTTTCAGGTATATATTCATCATTTCTTTGCCTTATGCTCATTTGTTCATGTACAAATGATGTCAAACCATGATTCTAATGTGATTTAGGCTGGGTGTCTTTAGCATTTAAAAGGCTATGTTGTTTATTGCATATTATGCACATACCCGACGGGCAAATGAGCGCGATTCTACGCGATTTTTAATGCGCAATCATCTCGCCATAGTTCTGTGATGAGAGTGGACGCTTTTCACGCAATAATTATTGCGCAATGATTGCGTGATGATCACGCTAAGGGTATAACGCAATATTGGTGCAAAAATAAGCAAAATCTTTGGCATTTTGAGTGGGATATTTCATGCACAATGTTCATCCTATTGTATCGCTTAAATTGACAGAATTACATCATTAGGATTTATCATAATTAATGCTTCATGGTATTACATCAATTATTTAATCATTATTTCCATCCTGTTAGACAGCCGCATTGCTGGAAAGGGTTATTCCAGTTCTACTTGAGATCAGGGTGTCTCAGTAGTTCAGCTAATGAAGTATGCAATGGTGGGGGGTATTTTAATCAAAACATTTTTTCCAAATCAAATAACTAAATTAAACAAATGAACTATTGAGGTATCTCACTTATAAAATACTTTTGTACATGATGTGGAATACCTATAGTGGTATAAATGCCACACAAGTGTATTAGTTACACTTTCATTGTAAAAGAAATTGTAACTGCACCCCAGTTACCAGGTGCGCCACCTGCTGACAATGAAAAAATGAGTATTTAGACGCGATTTTTAATGCGCATTTTATGCGCAATTTAGATTGCACCCATATTATTGACTTTTGAAAAGCAGACATCCACCTTTTTCAATAAGACATAGGAAGAAAATTATATAAAAGATATTAATCATTTCTATACATAAAGCTGCCGCTATTGGGATAAAAGAGCTTTTTTAGGCTAGAAAATATGTAGTAATTATGGAATTTGAATATAATACACAGCCTGATTTAGAGAATAATATTACTTCTGCTGAAGAAAAATGGTCTCTACACATGCACACACGTTCATTATTATGTAAAAACGCAATATTCATGTAATCATACATTTAAACTGATATAGAATTGGAAAATATTGTTTTGGAATATTTGGTTCGCGTTACAACATCACTTAGCTTCAAAATAATTAAATATGCCAAAACAAAACATTAATATTGATTTGCAATTAGTATCTATTGACGAAAAGATGCACATACATGTATATTTATGTATGTATACATGTATATTATATGTGATATATCACCAATAGTTTTTTAAAAAAACATTTTCATGTAATTTCGACCTTTCTTATAATTACTGATGCCTGCTTGAAAAAGGTGAAAAATATAGATATATTTAAATAATAATGTTGTTAAATTCAGGAGAGGTTGTGTACCGATGTCGCCATTACGCAGTGTCGCCGTTACGCCATAATTATTTTAAAAAAGAGAGATCCTCCTATTCCAACACAATGATTTTATAGTAATAACACTAATATTTTTTACAAAATCAAGTCAAACTTCTTGTTAGAACCAGGTACTCATTTGCCAATAAACATCCATTCTCTAGCTTTGACTTTTCATTTAATTTTGCTAGACGAATTAGTGAATAATATATCTAATTATTACACTAAGTCATTTGATTAATCGGGCTTAATGAGGCTGAAATAAGGCAAATCAATAGGGAAAAGGTATCGGAATCATAGGTTTAGGATCGAAATATTGGTCGCAGCCTTCCCAAAATTTACCTGAATTATGCTGATATTCCCTGCTATGTGTACACCAAAGATTGTAGAGATTCAAAGAATTTTATTTTTTCTAAAAAAGATGGCCTTCTGAAATCAAATGTTGCCCGTTTGGGAGAATTACTCATATGAGTAATTCTCCCCATCGTTTAGCTTTCTGTACAGGGGCTTCTTTTACTTGGTCTCAGAGTGTGAGTATGTGTCACAGAGAATTGAGCATCAGATGCGCCACAGTATGTGTGAATGCTAGGTGGGTGAGCAGTGCCAGGTATGGGGTCCTGTTGTGGCTTCATTATAATGAGTATTTAGACGCGATTTTGAATGCGCATTATATGCGCAATTGAGATCACACCCATATTATTGACATTTGAAAAAAACAAGTATTCACAGATACAATTGGTTGAGTAACACATGTTTAATACAAACATGAATGAATATGAATGAGAACTTAATCCAACACAAGTGTGAGACCACCAACAACATGGGAGGAAATAGGCGCAATGGATTTCACATAATGGTGGCTAATGGCATGTCCATTTCACTGTGATTCAAAGCCATATGCATCACACTTCACTAGTTTGCAGTCATTCACAAAATGATCGCAGTGCTATCCCACTCAATTGCACTCAGTGCCCGTCGGGTAACTGCGGGCCCAAATTGGATACATAATTTGTCTTTCCAGACTCGCTCATTATCTTAGCCTTTTGTATTTGGCCACCAGATTATCCTTATTTAACCAGCATGTCAGTACAGTAGTATTTATGGCTATTAGATGTTGTATTTAGGTTGATATCTGGCTAAAACTGTATTTTGTGTGACATGCATAATGATTATTATGCGCACACACATTATCATGTTGAGGTCATTCCCAGTCTCCAAAAATACTTCAATGATTTCAATTTTTCATGTATTGTATTATCATAATAAGTGCGCTCATACTGTGTATAATTGATATTGCTGACTTTATAATATTAGGCATGACATTGAATGTTCAAAATTATGCACATACTGCAGAGGTACAAAATCTATAAAATAATCAGCTAAATAGTGGTGCATCATCCCAATATTTGGTATGCAGGTGCACCATATATCTACCTATCTATATGTACCACAATTGAATGCTTCTTTTAAGTTTGATTTTTTGTTTTTTTCCTTGTCATTGATTTTCATCACTTAGTGCCTGTTTTTGTCTCACTTTTTAATATTTTGCTAATTTCTTGGTAACTATTTGCAGCATTCTGATATGGCGCAACATACAACATTCACTAATGCACAACTGCAGGCGAGATGGCGAGAACACCAGCACGAGGCCCAGGGCGAAGAGGCCTTCAAAGCTGCCCATGCCGCACGCATGAGGGATGTTCGGAGGAAGGCAGCCCGGATAGCGGAGAAACAACGGAAGGCAGTGGAACACACCCATGAATTAATTGAAATAATTTCTTTCATAGAAACCCCGTATTTATCCCAGAAGTTCTACAAGATGTTGCTTCTGATTTTTCCAAAGATGTTACTACGAAGTCAAAGAAGCAACCCAAATCCTACTCCCCAAAGAAACGGCATCTCCGTTATGTCATCGAAAAAGAACGCAAAGCAAAGGAGTATTCCGCTCAATGTCATGCAAACCTCCAACGGAAGTTGGCAAAGATAAAAGCAGCAAATCACCACAGCAAAGTTCCTCAGATGGGGCCCACTGCCCTGCCTTCCCTCATTCAAGATATTGACTTTGATCGTTTGAGTGAGGATGACAGGTAAAACTTTTTTAAATCTCATTTAATCTCATTTCCACCACTAGAATTTTCTTTTTATACAAATTCTATTTCATAGGTATTTCACATTCTGTGATACGAGAATAGAATGACATTCATAGTTTGATAATCTAAATTTAAAAATTGATTCCTTCTATATCTTTCAGTCATCAGGCACTTCCTCCCACCAAACACCCATGTTGTGTGACAACTCAGGCTAGAGGACTAAAGGTGACATCTATGTCTCCAACGCATTCCAAGAGTGTACTCCTGTCAGCAGATGCTACAGTGACATCTGTGCCTCCAACGCACTCTGAGAGTGTCTCCCCTTCAGCAGACACTACACTGATCCCTGTGCCTCCAACACAATCAAAATACCCCCATATAAAATTTGTTTTCAAACTTTGATGCAGATTTGGTGTGATTTAAATGTGATATAGGAATGGCTTTAAGGTTGATTCTAAGTGCTAGACATGTTTCCTATGGATATGTAAAGATTTTTTAGTCTACAACCATTCTGTGATATATATATCTTTGATGGTTTACAAAAATGCTAGCAAAACCTACGAAACATGTGATGTGCATAATTTTGTATAGTCTTCCACAGTATCCGTTAAAAGTCATGTTTATATGTTTTTCTAGTGACGATTCATTCTTTTTTGTACTAACAATTGCCTACAGATTGCTTTTAAATACTTTTAATGTATATCTGGAATTATAGTAATTCATAGTGAATTGTAAAAGTGGACCAAAGATAATATTTTTGAAAAGATTTGTATTTCTCTGGATTTACAAGTCAGTTCAGGACAATTATACTGGACTTTACATGAATAAAACGAAATAGGGCATCCAATTAAGTAATGATTTGCATTTCTTTTTATACTATTTTGGGACTTTTAAGTGATTACAGAACACAAAGAGAAGACTGACATAAAAGGTGATGTGCATAATGGGATGCGTGATGTGCATAATCGGGATCAAGGATTTTTAAATGATCAGCATGCAAAAATGGGGCCATCTTATAGTAAAAGGAGTAGAATTTCCATTCCAATAAGATATGAAATAATGAATTTATGTGGGGATAGAAAGGTTTTGAGGACTTATGGATTTAGGAAAGAGAAATAAAAAATGGGTTTTAGTACTACATGAAAATGTCTACATTTTGAAAAATGAGTACAATATGTTGCTACATCTATCTTACTGTACATTCATACAATAGAAACCAAAATTCACATGCAAGTAACTATAATATGTGATCGTATAAATCAAATGGTTAGGGTTCATAGCTTGTTAAATAAAGGTCAGGGGAAGGAATTTGGTATGAAGGGGTCAGAAATATTATGCACATGACGCTAAAAAACATGATTTTAGTTGAAGGTGCACAAAAACTAAACCAGTGAAAGTATTTTGGTGCAATTGGTATCCACACAAAGTTGAACATGTCGGGAACATATTTAAATGATAATTGAAACTGTTGCAGTAAATTTGAAATATAACCCATCATCAGGAAATCTTGTATTATGCACATAACAATTGTCCAGTTCTGGGTGAAATGACCCATATGTTATTTATAGTTAATCGTTAAATTGTACATACCTTTAAAGGAGATGAGACATATCACATTGTGAAAATCTGTTTAGTAAAATGTTTAAAAAAAATGGTATTTATTACCATTAACCATGCATCCTTTTCCCCATTGAAGCAGAGTGCAGTAGGACTGTGAAGGGTGTACATATTAGCGGGTTCTTCTAGTCCAGAACTAGTCCTCAGGTAGGGCTGAATCTGGTTTCCTACCGTCCTCTCCAGCAGTCGCCGTCCACAATACGTATCTACCGAGAAAAGTTGAACTTAAAGTATTGTGAGTTTCTTTCAGAGATTGTGATAATTTTATTTTTTAAAAAAGATTTCCTTTCGACTGGGTTTACATTTCCCAGATTCCGAGGATGTTCAAATGCGCCCAGCATATATTACATAGGGTCTGTTGTATAAGGGTCAGATTTTCAGAAAATGTACAATTGGCCTTCACCAATCCTCTCAAATAACCCAAATTTAAAACAAAAATCAGGTTCAAAATATAGTTCAACATAACTACGCATGACTGTGCATTCATTATATCTTATGTTCATTTATATGGGTCCATGCTTGTTTTATTGTACTTTCCCTCATTATTGTCGCCATTACTATACCTATATACCTTAATGAAAGGCCTCCCTGGAAGTGCCCTTGGGTCTGATTTGATTAGAATGTGAGTCTAATCATTGAGATAAAAAATGGTATTAACATCTATACACAGCACATGTTTATATCAAAGGTTTGGTCGTTTGTATATAGAAATGCCTATCTGATACGTTCAGTGTTACATATTGATATGTAATATAAATTTGGATAGTGGCTTCCCTCACTATTCTAGGAAGGCTACTCCTCTCATGTGTTTATACATGTATTATGTACACATTTATATTCCAAGCCACGCTCGTTTGGCTTGGAAAATAAAATGTGTACATAATACAATAAGACAATAGGGAGGTTCAGCAAGTCTAACCTATACATAAACGTAAACGTAGCCGTATCTCTGATATATAACAAACATATGTTTAAAGGAAGAAAGAGCTTCAGTAAAACATGATGGGGAAAACGTAACGTAACATATCAAGCAAAATGTTTCATTTCACAATTTATGTTTTATACATAAAACTGCGACGTAATCCACAAGAAAGATACGGATACGGTAACGAAATTGAGATACGTTTGCTTGCAGAACCTCCCTAAGGCAATAAACAATAATAATCAGATGAGACTTGGATTCCTTGGATCCATTTCTACAGCTCCATTTCTACATATTATTAATATAACATTAGACGTATCACACTTGTGATGAAAAAATATATAATAACATCTATTCACGGAACATTATATTATAAGTTTGGGCGTTATTATATAGAAATTAGTGATATCTGCCTTAGACGTATCACACATGTGCTGATATGCCCACTGCCGAAGGTGCTTGTTTTGGGTGAATTTTTATTTCCGGAGAGAGTGTGACGTCATAAGGCGGTAGCCAATAGCAGATGCTGTTGTTTAAGAGGTTTGGTTGATAGATACAATATGGCGACAGGCAAACAGTGATTGGATGAACATAAAGGTCGTGATTGTTCTCTTTGTGATCCAAAATGGGAGAGTTGTGATAAAAAAACACAAAACAAACTTGTCATTGATATGCTTGAACACAAAAACAAACTTGTCATTCATACGCTTGAAGACAAAAAAACTTGTCATTAATATGCTTGAATACAAAAAAAACAAAAAAACTTGTCAGTGATATGCTTGAATACAAAAAAAAATATAAAAAAAATTGTCATTGATATGCTTGAATCCAAAAAAAAAAAAAAAGAAATTGTCATTGATATGCTTGAACGTTGCCAAACGTATCAATGACTCGGTGTCTTTTCAGTTTTTTCTAAATACACTTTGTTCAAGAGGAAACGTGATACAGTACAGTAGATAATCTATAAATATACCTTTAACATGAACTATGATCTCACAAATGATCAGACATTTCTCATAGTCTTCCGTGTAGGTCTCAGATTCTATGTAAACCAGATTATCCAGCGTGACGTATTGGCCTTGCACGGGTTGAACACACCGAGTGTACACTGTTTCCATGGACGCCATGGTTACATTCGTCTGCGTCCATGTCCACGTGAATATTTACAAATCTCAGCACACAAAGGTCAACTGAAACATGAAAATATATAATATAATTGATTTTTATTCCTTGAAACATGAAGATATATAATATAATTGATTTTTATTCCTGAGTTATACACGTTATACAAGGGAAATGTGATCCGTTTTAGAAAAATAAGTCATAAGTCTGCAAAATATGGATTTTGAGATATCACCATATTTGTAAAGAGGAGATCAAGCTGATTCCAATGATAGTAAACACTAGGACACCTAATAAGTATACTTCTATACTTTAAGTGTGATATTTTTATTTTGAAAAAAAAGTTTGCAATTCAATCCTATAAGTCATAACTTGAGTATATTTGATAAGATTTGTTTTGTCGTAATAGCTGAGAATGCAGCTTTAAACTGAATCATTTTTAAAAAACAAAACAAAAATATAATAAAAAATAATGAGACTTACCATTTTGCCTGAGTACACTAATGGCCACTACACTGTATGTGCCCTGTAACGCTACCTGCCACCAGGCTTTGATCTCCGCCTGATTGGAACACGTCACTGCAAGCCATGGCAGTACAAGTTTAATGAGTAACATAAACTACTTCTGGAAATGTTACAGGAAAATGAGTCACAAGTCGAAAAATCGATATTTTTCAATGTGTTTTATTCACAAGATGCCCTTGTAGGAATTGTCTCATCTTTGGGGTATCTACCGTTTAGAGTTGTATGAATACTTTTTTCAAATTTCAAGATTTTGTATTAAATATATCCTTGCATATATAAGGCCATCCTATAGAGTATATTTAACTACTTTACTAGCAATCATCCACCCGGAAATATTGCAAACTTTTTATTCAAAAAGAAATCCTTGTTACGTTTCCTAATGGGAGGAGGGGGGGGGGGGGCGTAAATCGGAAACACCTATTTGTTTTTCCTAATATATAAATGAAGACAAACGATTTATAAAAAAAGCTTACAAATATTTCCATCGACTGCCAACTGCGCCTCTGCAATGGAGCCATATTTCTGTCTCGCAGGTCGACCTTTCCCTATGGACACAGTGTCTTGATATTCCGCCTCTAGATAATGATGGAGAGAGGAGAGTAATAAAACTATTGTACAATAAACCTTTACATAACCAATCTGAGAAGAAGCAAATCAAGTGATATACATTCGTAATGTGTTATGGGAAAGTGAGTCACAAGTCGCAAAAAATGGATTTTCAGATATCATCATATTTGAAAAGATGAGATGAAGCCGATTCTAAAGATAGTAAACATTAGGATAGGTAATAAGTGTTTCTATATTTTTAAGTTTGATATTGTTATTTTGAATAAAAGGTTTGTAATATTTCTGGTGGATAATTAATAGTAAAGTAACTAAAAATATTCAATAGGGTGAGCTAGGAAATGCAAGGATATATGCAATACACCGTCTCGAAATTTGATACATGTATTCATACAACTAGGGGCATTAGCTACTCAAAAAATAAGAACATTCCTACAAAGTGATCTTGTGGATAAATCACCTAAAGAAATATCCATCTTGCGACTTGTGACTCATTTTCCAGAAACACATCACATTTAAGCACTTCCGAAACCACCTGAAGTTAACCCCAATAAAAATCTTTTTTAAAACTCACACCACCACCAACAACAAGAACCTCCAATCTGCTATCAATAAATAAACATTAATAATAGTAGTAGATTTTTATTTCCATGTCACATTTACAATCAATGTCATAGAGTGTAATATTAATAGGGGAGTTGCATAGCCGCCATTTTGAATCTTGATTCGCATGGAATTATGGGACTAATGGTACAGTCTAAAATCTATAGAAAATATGCCATGTTCAGCATGGGATATTTATCAATGCTCTAACGTCACTATCCATATGTTATATATGTTTCCATAACACTAGTCCCCATCTTTCCCATCATGCATTTGGTTAACATAATTATTTATACAAGCTAAGATACTGGTGAAAACATTCTTGCAAATTTCAATAAAAATGTTACCAAATATTTGTATGCCAGATTTCATCAGAATCCATCCCAGGATGCATTGTATAGACACGCGCAGTGGCACATGCAACTCCCCTATTAGAGAACATACAAGTAGATAAAATTGACATTTCAAATGTACCCACCATCACAGGCTGGTATGCCACAGAGGGCTTTCTGCCCTGCAGCATAACACCAGGGTTCCTCCTCAAACTGGAACAGTACAGTGTTCCTGCAGTAGTTATTGTTGTCTATACCTATATGGTGGTAGTGCTTGTAGTGGTCAATCCTGGCAATATCACTCCAGGGTGAACAGGCACCCAGTGACGTCACATTCACACTACCCCGATACCAGGCCCCTCGGTCCATCTTGTGGTAACATTTATCCACCACTGAAATATCAAAGGGACTAAATAGTCAGGTTCAGTATTTAATTTTCGTTGCCCTTTTTTGGAGATTAGTAAAACTATACCTTTTTGGAAACATATCCAAAAATATATAGTTTTAGTCGACTGATTTTGAATTTTTTATTACTTAAAAATAATATTTTTCTTTGTTAATTCGTAAAAATTAACAAAGACATTGGCATGAATGTTCGGCACGCATGATAACATTTATCAACCTCTGAAATGTCAAAGGGACGTTTTATTCCATTAAGGGTGGTCTCCGCTGGCTGCGGTAAGCTCTGCGGTAAGCTCTGTGGTAAGCCTTGCGATGGGGCTGTGTTGTTGAGGAGTGGCGAGGTCCTACATCGTCCTACATCGTTCACTGACCATGTAGGCAAGGACCTCGTCATTACTCTCCACCTACAGAACCAGCACAAACCATCGCAAGGTTTACCGCAGAGCTTACCGCAGCCGGTGGAGACCAACCTTTTATTCTACCTCCATTGCAGTGTTATGTTAGAAACCATATTGTTTGAATTTGACACACACTTTATTACTGCTATTAAAGTATTGAGTGCCCAGGGTTACTGGTTAGAGGTTGATAATGGATTGGAAAACCCTTATTTTTAGTTTTGGTATCTTATTTAATCAATTATTTAATCGCAAAAAAAATGATTTTGAGATACCATTATATTTGAAAAGATGAGATCAAGTCTAATAAGTACTTCTGTTTTTTATGTACAAAACTTAGGGACATTTCTTAATCGTCGATCACTAGTTATTTCGCTACATATAATGCTCAGTATGATCTCAGAAACGCATAATATATACATTTATCACACAGTCTTTGGCACATGTATTACTACTATTACAGAGAACACTAAACTGTCAAAAAATGGAAACATTCCTAAAAAGATTTCTTGAGATAAGAACAATTGAAAAATACAATTTTTGCGACTTTAGACTGATTTTTCTGTAACACATCACATTTGGTATAATAGATAAGAATCAATTACCGTAATCTGTATGAGTCTTACCGTTACTTTGATAGTAGCAAAGGTTGATCCTAAGTTCGCCGTTGGCATAAGTCAATGGTCGCACAGTCGTTGGTGCCGTCATGTTTCCAACATAAACAGTCATTTGCTCTTCTATAGTCTCCATGCCTGCCACTGAAGGGCACACTCGGCCTGCCTGTGGATGAATTGGTGGACAAGTCGCAAAATTGATATTTTCATAAGTGTTTCTTTCATGAGATCTCTTTATTAAAATGTTCTGATTTTTAGAGGGTTTAGTGCTTATAGGCATATGAGTCCATGTAAGAAATTTCGGGACATTGTATTAAATATATCCTTGCGTTTTGAAGGCCTCTGTATGGAGTATATTTAGTTACTTTACTGGTAATTACCCATCCAGAAACATTGCAATTTTTCTTTTTTCAAAAATAAAA
Organism: Sthenelais limicola; assembly: GCA_942159475.1. Lineage (NCBI taxonomy): Eukaryota > Metazoa > Annelida > Polychaeta > Phyllodocida > Sigalionidae > Sthenelais > Sthenelais limicola. Next base: position 13,488,758 of record OW804094.1, on the reverse strand, counting down.
ATATCAAACTTAAAATATAGAGATACTTATAAGGTGTCCTAGTGGTTACTCTCATTGGAATCACCTTGATCTCCTTTTTTCAAATATGGTGAGATCTCAAAATCTATTTTTTGCAACTTATGACTCATTTTCCTAAAACGGATCACAATTATTCTTGAATAGAAATAGTCTCAAATTATTCTTGCAAACAACTATATATCTATGATAGCAAAATATGTTATGGTAAAACATGGTTTAGTATGGGTCATATTGTTGTACACCAACATTTACACAATTAACTTGATGGTCCTGACTTATATATATATAGAAATTTTATTCAAGTTTGTCAGATATAAGAAGAGGACATGTGACTCTAAGATTAGACAATCTAAAGTTAGTTCTTCCGCCCGGCCCTAGACCGTCTCTGACACAATATTATTATACATTGACATCGTATTTAGATCGAAACAAGTTGATCTATACATTTAAACATAATTATACATTACAATTTCCATTAACTGTATCACTAGACAATTCCTTTATTAAGATGAAAGATTTTAAGAGCATTTAATTCTAACATCGTTATTCGTATTACAAGTACCTTTTTGGTGTGTCCACCATGTAATTTTTTCTAGGTGTGTGTGTGTGGGGGGGGGGGGGGTAATTCAGATGTACACCTATACTTTTGGGGGCCTTATAATTTATATAGCGACGATATTTGTGATGTGTTACAAGAAAATGAGTCACATGTCACAAAAAAAATGCATTTTGAGATATCATATTTGAAAAGATGAGATCAAGCGGATTCTATACTAAACATTAGGGCAAGTATTTCTGGATTTTAAGTTCAATATTTTATTTTTGAAAAAAAAGTTAGCAATATTTCTGGGTGGACAATTACTAGTAATATACTCCATAGGATGACCGCAGAAACACAAGGATATATTTTATAAACTGTCCTGAAATTTGGAACATCGATGCATGCAACCTCAAGGACTACACACTCAAAAAACGAAAACATTCCAACAAAATGATTGTGAAAATAAATCGCTTTGAAAAATATAAATTTGTGGCTCATTTTTATATCACACCTATATCATTGTTGGAGGAATGTAAATACCTTGAATAAGTAGAATGGGTTGGATGTGGGGAGTACTAAGTCTTCCCCCTGTCCATCGTCTCTACAACAGAAGGACAAGCAGAGCTGGTGCGGCTCATTCCCACATGGTGCCGCATACTGTACTGTGGTGTACACCCGGGCTTCACTCAGGGACAGGCGGTAACTTATAGCAGACAAACCTGCAATGGAGAATGTGTAGTGCCATAGACAATTGTACATTTTCCTATACTACTCACGTCTCTTTATATATTGGTCAGATTTTCAGAAAATGTACAATTCACCTTCACCAATCCTCTCAAATCTCAAATAACCCACATTTCAGACAAAAATGAGCTTCAAAATGCAGTTTAACATAACGGAACTGATACTTTAGATCAATGTGATACCAAATATACTCAGATATTCATTTTTCAGGCTAATTTAGGAGAATTTAAAAAATGTGTAGAGCTCCCAATTGTACATTTTCTGAAAATCTGACCCATATACACTAGACCTTAGAACTACAATAGGCTTCAAATCTCTTCTAACCTCAACAAATTATAGTTAATTAAAACTACAAATTTCTATTTTATATTATTTTTTTCTAGTCAAGAACGATAATGGCAGACCAGACAGATTTTCCTGAAGTATGGCTCCTATTTGTACGTCCCCTTTATAGGTATGAATAAATAATATTTTGAATTGAATTGAATTAAATTAATTAGCTACCTACCCAAAGGGCATGTGTTTTCTCCTGCTTGTATAAGGCAATACGCCCCCTGGGGCCAGGGTGCAACATTGTGGGGGGCAAACCTCTCCAGTCTCATACACAGGCGCAGAGACATACGGTGTACACTATACGGGCCCGCAATGTGCAGCACATCCGACCAGTGGTTTCTACCCTGTGATGAGTGAATGAGATTGGTTGCTTTACGCCCTTATCAACACATTTAATATGGTTATATCAAGGGCGGGAGAGCTGAGAGGGAGTGAGTGAGTGAGATTGGTTGCTTTACGCCCTTCTCAACACATTTAATATGGTTATATCAAGGGCGGGAGAGCTGAGAGGGAGTGAGTGAGTGTGATTGGTTGCTTTACGCCCTTATCAACACATTTAATGTGGTTATATCAAGGGTGGGAGAGCTGAGAGGGAGTGAGTGAGTGAGATTGGTTGCTTTACGCCCTTCTCAACACATTTAATATGGTTATATCAAGGGAGGGAGAGCTGAGAGGGAGTGAGTGGGTGAGATTGGTTGCTTTACGCCCTTATCAACACATTTAATATGGTTATATCAAGGGCGGGAGAGCTGAGAGGGAGTGAGTGGGTGAGATTGGTTGCTTTACGCCCTTATCAACACATTTAATATGGTTATATCAAGGGCGGGAGAGCTGAGAGGGAGTGAGTGAGTGAGATTGGTTGCTTTACACCCTTATCAACACATTTAATATGGTTATATCAAGGGCGGGAGAGCTGAGAGGGAGTGAGTGAGATTGGTTGCTTTACGCCCTTATCAACACATTTAATATGGTTATATCAAGGGCGGGAGAGCTGAGAGGGAGTGAGTGAATGAGATTGGTTGCTTTACGCCCTTATCAACACATTTAATATGGTTATATCAAGGGCGGGAGAGCTGAGAGGGAGTGAGTGAGATTGGTTGCTTTACGCCCTTATCAACACATTTAATATGGTTATATCAAGGGCGGGAGAGCTGAGAGGGAGTGAGTGAATGAGATTGGTTGCTTTACGCCCTTATCAACACATTTAATATGGTTATATCAAGGGCGGGAGAGCTGAGAGGGAGTGAGTGGGTGAGATTGGTTGCTTTACACCCTTATCAACACATTTAATATGGTTATATCAAGGGCGGGAGAGCTGAGAGGGAGTGAGTGAGTGAGATTGGTTGCTTTACACCCTTATCAACACATTTAATATGGTTATATCAAGGGCGGGAGAGCTGAGAGGGAGTGAGTGGGTGAGATTGGTTGCTTTATGCCCTTATCAACACATTTAATATGGTTATATCAAGGGCGGGAGATAGAGATGGAGGTGTCTATGTACTTAGTGCGCGAAAGTTTATCTGCACGAAAATAAATAGGTTTACAGTAAACATTATTTCGGAATATATCTAAAGTTGCTTATATCAAATCATCATGCCCGCATAAGTTACAACAATAATAAAACATGATTTATCACCTGGTTAGCTATAGAGCTTATAGAGATCTTTCCATGTTTCCATGATTCATACCCATCGCCTGGGCACCCATACACGGAGGTAGCCAGGGCATATGAACCTTCAGGCCAATGCACTGAAAGAAAAGAGAAGATTCTTTGTAGGGTAAAAGGGAAAAAAGATAGGTGTGTTTCCGATGTATCTAACTGAAAACTAGGTGGGGGGGTAACTTATTTTAAATTTTCATGATAGGAAACCATCTTCCAGGAACTGAAACAAATATCTATTTTATAACAATAGTTGTGTTTAACAAGTGAGATGTGTTTTTGACAGTTCTGTGTTAGAAAAACCTGTTTTCTAGTCAGGGAATTTTAGTTTAGGAGAAAAAAGGCTAATCTGTGAACAAATTCCTTACCAAAATATTTCTTCACCAATGTGTTGGTAAAGGTGTCTATTAATATATTTCAAAACATTTAAATTCAACTCCCGTCGGAAAACCTGTGACAGCTGAAAACAAAAATGGCCACCACTAAAAGTCTGAAACTCCATAACTTGGGGTAGAATCAACATGTAATCAAGTGTGAATACACTTTTTCTTATGTTTTAAAGCATGGGGAATCCATTGGAACATGAAAAAGGTTGATACAAACAATATTTAGCAAGTTAATCTACTGATACTGGGAAAAAATTGTTTTTTATATAACAACTTAAAAAAACCATTCTCTGAAGCCGGTATATCTCTGAGAATAAATGTTGTCGGATAAAAACAAAATGTATTAACGGAAAATGAGTCACATGTCGCAAAATGTGATATTTCATTTTTTTTGCACAAGATTCCTTGCTCAGAATGTTTTCATTTTGGGCGTGTTTTGAGCTGGTAGTAGCATGAATACATGTACCAAATCTCAAGATGGCGTAGTGATCTATGTATACCTGCGGTTCTTATAAGCAGTATATTTAACTACGCCTATACTAGGAATTGACCATGAAGGAATATGGCAAATATTTGTTCATGCAAAAATATATAGAAGTACTTGCACTTGGATGGGTAATGTCATTGAAATCGGCTTGATCTCATTTTTTCAAATATGATCATATCTCACAATCCATATTTTGCGACTTGTGAATCATTTCTGTAACACATCACAAATGTATATAATGTGAATAGTCTAACCTTGAGTCTTCTGCCAGGCGCAGTCCATGGTAGATAGACAGCAGACTTGTGCAGTATGAATACACAGGCCTGTCACATAGTGGTTGTCAGTGCAGCAGGTGGCCTGGACACATGTACCGCCCAACTCTGTACACTGTCTGTCTGGTATCAACCACTTCTCTGCACCCGCAACATACTGTCGCTCTGTTGTCAAAGTAATGTAAAGATTAGTAGAAAATACCAATATATACATTATGGTGCAATCATCATTGGAATCATGCAGTACATGTATGGGTCGTGTCATAGAAAATTTGTTGTCAAAGTAATGCATATAGTAACTATCAATATACGGGTGCCATATCGTCAGAAAATGCGCATTTCGCCTTCACAAATCCTCTCAAATAATTGAAATTTAGGACGAAGAGAAGGTTCAAAATTCGGTTGAGCACAACCTATTACTAGATAAACAGTTATTGTGAATGAACTTAATACTAAATTTTGAAATATACATATTGTCAAATTTACTATATGTACCGTATAGGGCTGGTGTCGATTGTACATTTTCGGACGATCTGACCCTTACATTAGGGTGCAATCATTATAGATCAAATTACAGTATAGGGGGTTGGGGGTCGTTTCGTAGAAAATTGTAATTTACCACAGTTTTTAAGATAGTATCCTAGTCATTATTTAGATGAACTTGAGAAGGTATATATATACGAAAGATAAAATTGATTTGTGGTGTTGAAGGAACAAAATCTCTTTAAATATAAATAAGTTAGATAATGATTATCCCTCCTGGGAGGCAGGAACCGGTAACTAAATCTTGTATGATAGGGAGTGAAACCTTAGACATTGCTCATGAGTATACATATTTGGGCCTACACTAAACCATGTAATCTTACCGCATAAGTATAAGGCGGCATGCCACCATCAACATCGAGCTAATTACTACCCCAGCCGATATGGTATAGACTAGGAAGAGTTGGATTTCTCCACTATTATGTAGCTGTTATTTTGTTGTTAATTATTGAATTGATGCCCAAAATATCTGTTTTTAAGGTCCGGTAGGAAGACCTGCATTGTGCAGATACTTTGTGCCATATCGTATATGTATCCACACTAATAAATAAATATATATGGGTCAGATTGTCAGAAAATGTACAATTGGCAGCTGTACATAAACATTTCGTCTTAAATGTGGGAGATTAGAGAGATTTGCTGAAAGTGAATTGTACATTTTCTGACGATTTCACCCATATACAGAGTGCTAGACTTGCCACACAGAGGAATATTGCAGTACTCCCACTCATAGTCAGGATGCGTGCTCTCACACCACGGCCGCTCCTTGGCACCCTCCAGGTTGCGACATTTACTGTGCTCTGTGGACCCGTCAGAGAAACGTACAGGACCATAGGGTATGAAGCCATATGGAGTAAAAATCAGGATATCAGACCTGAAAAATGATAAAAATATCCAAGATTGTTCAAATATTTGTGATCCGTTTTAGGAAAATGAGTCATAAGTCGTAAAATATGGATTTTGAGGTATCATCAGATTTGAAAAGAGGAGATCAAGGTGATTCCAATGATAGTAAACACTAGGACACCTAATATGTATTTCTGTATTTTAACTTTGATATTTTTATTTTTGAAAAAAGAAAGTTTGCAATGTTTCTGGAGGGGTAATTACCAGTAAAATACCTAATTATACGCCATACAAAGGCCTTCAAAACGCAAGGATATATTTGATACAATGTTCTGAAATTTGTTACATGGATTTATATGAGTATAAGTGCTAAACCCTCCTAAAATCAGAATATGTCAATAAAGAGATTTTGTGAAAAAAACACTTTGAAAAATATCCATTTTGCGACTTCTGACTCATTTTCCTGAAACACATCACATATAGCCTAGTCATCCTGAAACACGAATAATATAACGCTCAGTGACTAACGACTTGTTAATTTGACATCAATGACACGTCTTTCATACCCAAAGGGTTTATTTATATTGATATTCACTGTGTATAAATTTTTAGCTCCATGTCTAAATCCTCAAATAAACAAGCAAATGTATTAATTTAGATACATAATACTCAGGGTAGAATAAAAACCGGTCGTTCTACTACTTTCTTTGTAAACAGAAATAAACCTCAATAAACAATTTGTAAAAAAGAAAAAGGTTTGGACGTACACGTTGGGTTGGGAAGATTTTTTATTTGTTATATTTTTCTTATCGTACTACTGTTTTTCATGTTTTTATAAAATCTTTTACTTGACCCTTCAGGTTACTTCAGTGTGTTAATTATGAGATAACTCTATTACTATACTACCATGCATTGTTAGATCTTCATTTTGTGTATCTGGTGTCTGTTTTTTACTCGAAATTTTGTGTTACATATACTCTATACCTTATATACTTTATTTCATACGTTCTGCCTACTGTGATAACAGAGAATCGCATCGAAATAGATGAAATATTTTCCACGGAATAATCATCTTGTATTAGTAATCAATGTAACTACACTGTAATATAAGTTACAGTATAAAAGTACTTATTGCAGTATTAAAGTACTTATTAGATGTCCTTATAAGTCGCACAAATGATGTTTTCCACATAATATATGTGTTTTTCACAGGAATCCTCGGCCAGAATGTTTTCGTTTCTGGGGTGTTTAGCGTGTACTAAATTTCAAGACTATATTATGGAATGTATCTATTCCTATTTGAGGTCATCCTGAGCAGTATATTTAACTACTTTACTAGTGATTGACCATCAAGAAATATCGCTAACTTTCTTTTTCAGGTATTAAAAAAATATAAAAGTACTTATTAGATGTCCTTATGTTTACCATCATTGGAATCAGCTTGATCTCATCTTTTCAGATATGGTGATATCTCAAAATCCATTTTAAGCCACATAATTATGACTCATTTTCCTGTAAAACATCACAAAATGAAACTAAAAAAGTGTCGACAATAGGTGTAGTTGTCAGAATGTACCCACCACTTCTTGCAGGAGGAGTTGGTGACTGTGAGCGCTGTGGATCCTATGTACCCAACACCACGGGGGCTGTCCATACAGCCTGCAGTCTCTAGTGAATAAACAGCCAAGTGAAATATATATATAAAACTTTTATTCACAATTACATATAATACAATCATATATAATCAAGAGAAAGGACGCGACCCTCACAATAGTGATCTTCCTGGGGGGCCCTTTGTTAAAATAGGAAATTTTAGAATCAAGTCTTTATATCATGTTCTCTAACAGTTTTTAGAACTAAACCTTTATACTAAAAAGTTCTTAAGGTAAAAACAGTCCGTAGAGTTTCCGTTGAACTGAATAATTTTATGTGAATAGTGGTTCATCCAGTTGAATAGTCTAAGTAATTTTCATATATTTGTAATAGTATTTGTGATTTTTCTTCTGTTCCATATGTGATCCGTTTTAGGAAAATAAGTCATAAGTCGCAAACAATGGATTTTGAGATATCATCATAATATGATCCGCTTGATCTCATATCTATTCAAATATCATTTGAATAGATGAGATCAAGCGGATTTCAGTCTAATAATCTAATAAGTTTTTCTAGATTCTAAGTTTGATATCATTATATCATTATATTTGAAAAGATGAGAACAAGCGGATCCCAATGGTAGTAAACAGCCTAATAATCTAATAAGTATTTTTAGATTTTAAGTTTGATATTTTCATTTTTTTTAAAAATTCCAATATTTCTGGGGGGCAATAAACAGTAAAGTAATTAAATATACTCCATACAAGGACCTTTAAAACGAAAGGATATATTACATACATTGTCCTGAAATTTGATACATCGATCGATATACCTATAAATGATGAACTCCACCAAAATTAAAACATTCCAGTAAAGCGATCTAGTAAAATAAACAGTTTAAAAAATATCAATTTTGCGACTTACAACTCATTTTCCTGGAACACATCACATATGTGTAACGAGGAGGAGAAGAAACAAGACTGAAGTCTAGTATTATTACTCTAATCTTGCAATGAAGCATAAGAGGGTTCTGACTATTTCAGTCAGGCACACACAGGAGTGTGTACAAATGATACAGTAAGGTACATATTGCAGAATGGTAAAAAATATTAGTTCATGATACATTATAGTTCCATCTGGTGGAGAAATAGATGAAACACCTTGCAAGTTCTCGGTATCAACTAAATACTAGGCGTCAGGATGCTAATGGGGTATAATTACTACCTTCACTGACTTAGGACCACACATTTAAAGTTAGGTTTAGGGTTATAGCTAGCATTGGTATCAATCCATCCATCCTCTATTTCACCTCACAGAACACATGACAATACAGTGCATAATGGTAACATTGCTGTATTAGCATCCTGGCACCTATTATCTAGACGCTTCCCAACTTCTCTTGCGCAGATATTGCGCGGTAAGACATAATTCTCATGTTAGTAGTATATGGAAAGCTGTGATTGTCCCTGAAACTACTATACACTACATAATATTATGTACTGTAAACGTATTTATTTTTGCGCAGATAATTTTCGCGCACTAATTACTTTGACAACTTTTCGCAGGGATTTAAATTCGAGCAGCAAGGAAGTCTCACACATTGTTTATGCAATAATTATACCTTCACGCAGGATTTCAATGTCAGACTTGTCCGACCACTTGTAATCAAGATCTTGCAATAAAGGATATTTGAATTGAATTGAATTGAATTTATTTTCACGCACAAAGGTGGGTGCGCGAAAATAGGGAAAATAAATACATTAATGCGTTTACAGTATAAGGATCTGAATCACCCAGTTAAAATAAATTTTATTTTATTTTATTTATTTTAGAAAAATATAGAATATGTCATTATGATATCAATTATAGTTAAAACTAATTATATCTAATTATTAGTTTTAATTTTGAAGTATATAAAAAGGTGTTGGAATTCCAGGAAACTGATTCATAATGCATCTTTATACAATCAACAATTAGCTGAATTGTTTTTAACAATTTTATTTATACTGGGTATCCCAGGTCCCTTATCAGGGTTTTTCACTTGCCCCAGTTTCAACAAATGATGTACATGTTACATTGATTCAGGTAGAGCATAAGATTTAAGATTTACAAGCTGTCGAACATTATTTGGATTTAATCAGTGTGCCACTTGTATAAAGAGGTTTATAGAGTGTAAGGCTGCGTTTCCACTGACTCGCTCTTTTGGCCCGCTCATGGACCGCTCTTTTTTATTGTCTTGAGCGCATAACAAGTGAAGATAGAGCGGTCTAATAGAATCGGTAACTGCGCTTTCTATATGCTCTTAAAAAATGCTATGTGCGCTTCTTTAGAAGAGTGCAGGACGTTGCGCTAATATCTGACGTGTTTGATTTGAGCGCAACTACACAGCGCTCTTTCTACCTGTTAAACTAGCGGACCAAGAGCGCAGTAAGAGCGCAGTAAGAGCGCACAAACGCATTTACCATTGATTTCATATAGGAAACAAGCGCAGCAGTAGAATCTCAGTAGAATCGCTCTGCGCTTGTATTGCGCTAAAAATATTAGCAGATGAAGAGCGACTGACAAGCACCCCATAAACAAGGGCAGCAAGAGCGAGCCATGAGCACATATACAAGCAAGCCAGTGGAATCATGCCTTTAAGGTGCGTTTCCACTGGATTTCTTGTATATGAGAAATTCCACCAAAAGTGCATCATTTGGGTTAAAATACAACAGCTCCTCCAGAGGCTAAAATATTTATCTGAGATTATTTTCGTTGTTATTTTCGGATCCAGGGGGAAAAAGTCGCCTAGGGGGAAGTATCCTACAATGTTTTGTTTTGTTTTTTAATCGTGAGGCCAAGAAAATGCTTATTTTTCTGCCAGATTCACCCATAACACACACAGATTTTCCTATCAGAATCACTGTTTAAAAAAATACAGCCAGTATTTTTTGGGAAAAAACTCATAAATATTCTCGATATAATGGGTTTCATGGGCATAATGGGCCATAGGGACAATGATTACTCTGAAATAATATGTTTTTATGGATAAAAAATCAATATTTTCAACTTTTCAATTCATTTCTTGATGATATTATGTAAAGTTGATTATGGGGTAGCCCCTGTCGCCGTAACGGGGGTCTAAATGTTTTTTTGGAACATATAGACCTAGAAGAACTAAAAATGAAACCCCCCCTTACCTTCATTACTTATATCATTGTTTGTGATTAGTACCTATATTCTATTCATTCAAAAATCTCCTACTAATCCTTTCCAGATAAATAGAGGGGTAAGAATACTGAAACAATTATATGGGGTAGCCCCCTGTCGCCGTAACGGGGGTCTAGGTTTCATTAATAAATAAATTAATATTAGCATAAATTATTTTCTATGAGCATTATAATGTGTAAGAAACACAAGGGAAAATAAATAAATACAAAAATACATTCTGTCATACCTGAGATAGTAGCAACAAGCAAAAATAGTATGTCGCCGTAACGGGGGTCTAGAGGGCGCCCATGTCGCCGTAACGGGGGTCTAGAGGGGGCGGGGGTCTGGAGGGGGGTTGAAACTATTTTTTTTTAAAAAAATCCCACTAATTTTTCCACTAAATACCTGAATATAACTTATATTTACGTTCATAAACAACCAAAACAAGTATGCAACTCAACTGAACAGAAAAACGAGGGGGAAACCATGTTATTGATAGTTTTGTACATATTCTAGATATAATGGGTTTTATATACATAATGGGCCAGAGGGTCAATGACCTATGACCTGTACCGCTGCCATTACCATTACCATTAATGAATGGTTATTTGGCTGTAACTTTTCTTCTAGTTGGAATATTTTCACAAACTAAAGAGCATTATGACCCTTATATCAAGATATATCTGGTACACACGAAATATTCAAAATATTATGCATACATTTTTATTATTTATTTCTAATTAACGTACATTTATGTACAAATATATACCTTTCCCCTTTGCCCTTACTATTAGAATAGAGGTGACTGTGTCTCCCAAGCTGCACTGACCACAATATTCATTATTAACGTTCCCAATTTCGTCTATATTAGCAGCAATATATCTAGTTTATGTACGAAAAAGAATAAATCAATGGGAGCAATTTAAAAAAATTGGGAATTTTCAGCCCTGGATGGCCAAATGTGGCATTTTTGGTGGAATTGCTCATATGTGCTCATGGCTCGCTCTTGCTGTGCTTGTTTATAGGGCGCTCTTCATCCGCTAATATTTTAAGCACAAAACAAGCGCAGAGCAATTCTACTGTTGCGCTTGTTTCCTATATGAAATCAATGGCATGTGTGTTGATCCGCTCTTAGTGCGCTCTTGGACCGCTTCTTTAACAGGCAGAAAGAGCCTTGTGTAGTTGCGCTCAAATCAAACACAACAGATATGAGCGCAACGTCCTGCGCTCTCCCAAAGAAGCGCACATAGCAGTTTTTATGTGCGTATAGAAAGCGCAGTTACCTATTCTATTAGACCGCTCTGGTTTCGCTCTGACTTCGCTTGTTAGGCGCTCTGGGAAAATAAAAGAGCGGATGAAGAGCGGTCCAAAAGAGCGATCCAGTGGAATCGTACCTTTAGTGATTTATCTTAGCCCGTGGGTTTGCAATGTACAAGAGGTTTCTTGTACGTGGCAACCCCATGGGGTAAGATAAATCACTAATGGACTAATGGGCTAATGGTTGTGTTGCTGAGGCTGCATGGTCTGCTGGCCCATTAAATCACACGTACAAGAAGGTTATAAGGGTCAGATTTTCAGAAAATGTACAATTCACTTCCACCAATCTTCTCAAATAACCCAAAATTCATACGAAAATAAAGTTGAAAATACAGTTCAACCTAACCAAACAGATTGCTAGAATCAATGCAATGCCGAATATACTCGAATTTACCAAGTATTGACCAAATTGCAGCCTAATTTAGCAGAATTTACTAAATGTGTACAGCTGCCAATTGTACATTTTCTGAAAATCTGACCCATAACTGGAATCTCCACTTTGCCACCAGCATGAGTAATTCACTCATGGGGCGTTAGTGGTTGGGGGTAAGTAAGTGTTAATACGAGAAATTGGTGACTTTTTACAGGTGTGATTAGAGTATGATTTCCTACTTTCTAAGTTTCTTTATTTCTTACTTTCCACTCTGCCACTCACATAAGAGTCCGCTTATGAGTGAGTGAGATTGGTTGCTTTACGCCCTCATCAACACATTGAAGGTTATATCATAGGGCGGGAGAGCTGACAGGGAGGCAGTTTATGATCTTATCCAGGAAATAGAGATAGAGAAAAAGGGAGAAAGGGACAGAGAAAAAGGGACAGAAAGGCACTTTATGGTCTTACCCAGGAATAGAGATAGAGAATAAGGGAGAGAGAGACAGAGAAAAGGGACAGATATTTATGGTCTTACCCAGGAAATAGAGATAGAGAAGAAGGGAGAGAGAGACAGAGAAAAGGGACAGATATTTATGGTCTTACCCAGGAAATAGATATAGAGAAGAAGGGAGAGAGAGACAGAGAAAAGGGACAGATATTTATGGTCTTACCCAGGAAATAGATATAGAGAAGAAGGGAGAGAGAGTCAGAGAAAAGGGACAGATATTTATGGTCTTACCCAGGAAATAGATATAGAGAAGAAGGTAGAGAGAGACAGAGAAAAGAGACAGAAAGGCACTTTATAGTCTTACCCAGGACCCTGAGTCCGCTTATGGGGTTATGGAATAATGACAAGGTGATTCTAGACTTATAAATCCGACCAATTCTTATACCTAATGGTACGATGGAGGTTTGTAATTGATCTCAAACATTGGGTCAAATCACACAACACCCCAAAGGGGTGGAGTGCAATTTGACCCATTGTTGAGATCGATTACAAACAGAACAGAGTTCACAAATTACACAAATTATTAAACAATTAAACAATAAAACACAAATTAAAACAAATCTTCGATCTGATACTTTGCCTCTGTATCTACACGAGCAAAGTCCTTATTGGGAAAATAATATGACACTTGGCTTGACTACAGGCTTTAAAAGAGAACACTCGTACTTGGAAATCAAGTATCGCTCGGAAAGAACAATCGGACAATACCTAATTGAAATAACAAATAATTTATCGGATACTACGGAAGATCTGTAAGCTGATACTGAATAAAAGTTATTATATATATATAAATAAACTTACCACATGCTGGTACATGGCAATACTCCCACACCACTGAAGCACTCATTGTATAGCACCAAGGTCCGTCCACTGAGAAGTCAGGAGAGCGGCAGTAGCTGTTGGAGCTGCTCAGGCCCCCGCTGTAGGCCAGCATTGAGTCGCTCACATTGTGCTTATGGGGGAACTGCTCGTCCCACCGTTGACAGGGAAGGCCACTTCTTGTCCTGGAGACTGTACCAGTGTACGAACCACCCCGGACGTTTGAACGGCAATCTAACCCAACTGCCTTTCCTGGTAATAGATGGAGAGAGAAGCAACTTTAATAATGGTTTGTTAATCAGATTTTATATTAAATGTGGGTTAGATCGTCAGTTCTGTTATGCTAGAACAATTTTTCAACTAACAATTTGGGTAAGATTTTCAGAAAATGTATAATTGGCAGCTCTACACATTTAGTAACGTATGCTAAATTCCACTGAAAAATGATTAAAACTATGTATATCTGAGTATTGTTGGTATTGCCTTGATTCAAGGGATGTGTTTGGTTGTGTTAAATTGTGTTTTGAGTCTCATTTTTGTATAAAATTTCGGGTTATTTGGGAGGGTTTCTAAATGTGAATTGTACATTTTCGGGAAATTGTACCCAGTAGGAGAGAAGCAACTTTAATAATAGTTTGTCAATCTGTTTAACCCGATTTTATATCACATGTATGTATTAATATGTGAAGTGTCACCAGTCGCAAAAATGAGATTTTCCAAATAAAAAAGTGATGTATTCACGAGATCTTTTTGTTGGAGTATTCTCACTTTGGGGGAGTTTAGCGCATTAAGTTGCTAAAATGCTATCCGAATTCCCGAATTCTAAGAACTAGATACATCTTACCAATAGGATACTTAGTTCTTCGTTAAATGTCCATGCATAGAGACATCCAACTTTCATTCTATCACCTCCATCTCGTCTCATTATTACTTTCATTACCACTCTCTCGAACAAGTTATAAGTAACTATCTTCAACACATACTATTCTAATTGTTAAAGTCTAAGCGAAAATTCAGGGTAAGGTGGAATGCCGGGTTTACCCGAGCCTTACATCTTATTGCTTTGGCATATGCCAGCACATATTTACCTGAATAAAGATATGTTAAAAGAAAAAAAGTTCTTGTACCAAATCGCAAGACAGTGCATCAAGTGTTTCGAAGGTCATCCTATGGAGTAGGCATATACTTTACTGGTAATTGGCAGAAATATTGCAAACATTCTTTTTCAAAAGTAAAAATATCAAACTTAAAATATGGAACTATTTAATAGCTGTCCTAATGTGTACCATCATTAGAATCGACTTGATCTCATCTTTTGAAATATAATGAGATCTCAAAATCCATTTTTTTTGCGACTTGCGACTTATTGTGACACTTCACGAATTACGAATATTTTCAACAGAAATAACTCACTCACACAAAGTCCGAACAATATCTCTCACAGAGTGAAAAACATATTATGGGTCAGACTTTCAGAAAATGTACAATTGGCAGCTCTACACTTTTAGAAACTTATGCTGAATTAGACTGAAAAATGATAAATACCGGGTATATTTGAGTAAATTTGGTATTGTGTTGATTCAAAGTATCAGTTCTGTTATGTTAAACTGCCTTTTGAAGCTCATTTCTGTCTTAAATATGGGTTATTTGAGACGATGGTGAAGGTGAATTGTACATTTTCTGAAAATCTGACCCATATGTGATTTGTTATCATAATATCGCGAGACATCTTCACATATCGTGTGTTTTGTCTCATGTGAAATGAGAAATATCCACCATATCCACCACTATTCATTTTGGAATATTCTTTTCCTTTTCTAACATATTTCCTAACATTATCAACATGAATTATGTCCCAAATATTTGTTTGGAATTAGAAGTTATGTCAACTGCGTATACGGGTCAGATTTCCAGAAAATGTACAATTGGCAGCTGTACACATTTAGGAAATTATGCCAAATTATGCTGCAATCTGGTCAATACTGGGTAAATCCAAGTATATTCGGCATTGCATTGATTCTAGCAATCTGTTTGGTTAGGTTGAACTGTATTTTGAACTTTATTTTCGTCTAAAGTTTGGGTTATTTGAGAGGATTGGTGAAGGTGAATTGTACATTTTCTGAAAATCTGAACCATTTGTGCTTTTACAGCATAAACGTTACCATTGTCACCATTAGAATTGTTCATGCAGTAGAAAACTTACCATGGATTCCAATGTGGAAGACCAGAGTTATCAGGGTCAGGACTACTCTGTACCTTCCCCCAAATCCTTCCTCTGTAAACAAGAACATTTTCAAATTAAGATCAGGCACTTTGTGAGGAAGTACATCCAAAATCGTCAGGGATGTGGCAACTATATGGAGAACCTTTTAAAATGATTTCTGTTAAATCCCATCCACAAGTCATCTGGCCTAAATTTTGGAGCATTTTGTTCAGTTGATTTTGCTACAGGGCAAACGTCCTCATTTGTATTTGGAGGACCCGCCCGAATCCTTTTATGCGATAGCTTCACTTATTATCGCTCACCGGCGGCAGTTTTCTCTTTTTTAAAGATTTTATTTTCACTAGGTAGTACAGGTATCCCCTTTTCGGGGTTTCCCACCCGCCCCTAATTGTTCTTTTTTTTTTATGTATATAGGGGGTAGTAGTGGTAAGAAAAATCTTGGATATATATATGTACAAAATTTGTTATCTGTTATAATTTACATATCAATATATCCTATAGCCACTCGGATTTCTTGAATTTGGTAAGATTTGTTTAGCTTTGTTTTGTCGTAATAGCTGAGAATGCACTTTAACCATCACAGCAGAATGTGATTTACCCTTTTGCGTTTATGAGTCAAATCTTTTTGTGTGTTCACACTCTGTTGAATCAACATTTATGATTACGGAAATCCGCCGCAATAACGAGTAAATTAACTTAAGTTCAGAATAAAGCCGTGGACACACACAGCCGATTTGGCTCCCGATTGTCCCCCGATTGTGGTCTTCCAATGAATCCTATTATTTCATTTCTAATCCTGGTTGATATTATTTCAAAAACATAAACCAGGTCTTGAAATGAAATCATAGGATTTATCGTGAGATCAAAGTTGGGGGGCAATCGGGAGCCATATCGGCTGTGTGTGTCCACGGCTAAAGTTATTTCAAAATATCATGAATATACATGTGTTTAGTCCCCATTGGTTGGTCTGGCGGGGCCGGTTATAAACGCACAGAATGGTCGAGTAGTCATTGTATGGCCACTCTATGCCGGAAGGCGTCAGACCCTAGGCCTACTGGCCCTCTATGGCACCAAGACTTCCGGTTTGGCCAGCACGGCAACAGAACACCCATGCAGAGCCTACCGGAAACCAGCCTCGGCTTCGCCTCGTCTGGTTCCCGGTAGGCTTAGAGAAAAGTGAGGACCATAAACGAAGCATCTATCTAGCTCAATAACGTGTGCTTTAGAATGCATGTATCTCTATAGACGTTTGGATATCGATACTGGAAAAGCGACAGTGTAAACAAGAGTCAATAACCATGACCATTAGCCCATGCAATGCAATGTAATTAAGCTTAGAATCGATCTGATGAGATTCTGGGAGGTTTTTTTTCTTTATAGATTCCCTCTAAACCACTTCCGTCCCCATAGATCCGTCCCTATAGATCAGTATCAGTCCCTATAGATCAGGCATAGATCAGTATCAAGACTTCCGTCTCCATAGATCAAGACTTCCGTCTCCATAGATCAAGACTTCCGTCTCCATAGATCAAGACTTCCGTCTCCATAGATCAAGACTCCATAGATCAAGACTTCCGTCTCCATAGATCAAGACTTCCGTCTCCATAGATCAAGACTTCCCCATAGATCAACCCATCGCTGCCAAGTATAGAATGAAAAACAAGCTAAAGGACCTGACGAGGCTCGAACCCTCAACGTTCTCCGCCGAAGGCGAACAACATAACCACTACGCTATGGTGCTTGGTGGATAATCGCGGCTGAATTTTGCTAGCGTACTGATACCATACACAGGCTTCTGAACTCGCCATACATTTATTACTTGATTCCCGTCGACTAAATCTTCGCTATCGGGCTCAAACACTATTTAAAACATTTCTACCGATTCAAATCTTTTATTTATTTCTTTTTTAAGTCCCTAGACACACGGACACGGCATTCGTAAATCGAAAGTCTGATGCTTCGTTGGTTGACGTGCGGGTCACTTTCGAATGAAATCCTCCGTGCGCTATATAGGCCACCGTACACAATGCAAAGCCAAGTGACTGTGCACATGAGTGGGTATGCCGAAGGGTCTCCACATCTCTTCCGGTCGCACGTATAGCTTCTGAACTCGCCATTCATTTATTGCTTGATTCCCGTCGACTAAATCTTCGCTATCGGGCTCAAACACTATTTAAATCCTTTCTACCGATTCAAATCTTTTATTTATTTCTTTTTTAAGTCCCTAGAGACACGCAACACGGCATTCGAGAACCGGAAGTGTCCGATGCTTGCCGCGTTAGTCGGAAACTGTATGATACCACGACGGCTGGCCGAGTGAAGGGGGCGGGGCTTAGCGGAGAAACAGCCAATCAGAGGTGCGTATTCGCTAATGTTTACCTTCAGCCAGCCGGCGTGTTTTCACAAGGTTCCGCTGCTTGCTATCCAAGGCATCGTTTTCAAAATCACTTCCGGTCTCATAGAAAGGCTGACGACTCGCATGGTATATTTCGGATGTTTTTGGATGTTTTTGGACGGAATAAAGAAGGTTTGTCTATCTTTTTTGCTCTAACATTAAGGGAATATCATCAAATCAAGGAAATCTCATCAATTCTCTTCTAAAAGCAATAATTTCCTCGGATTTTTCTGCTCGCGGTGTCTATAGCGTCAGTGAAGTTCTCAGGCTTCGCCCTCGAACTTCCCTGACGCTATAGACACCGCGAGCAGAAAAAACCTCGGAAATTATTCCTTAACTAAATCACTGTGCGACCCCATTAGTGAAGAATGCCACCGGCTCGTTCAGTGATGCAATATTTGGGCTATTAATCCGGCTGGATATAAATCTATGCAAGATATAGTTATAGGAATAACCTAACCTAGGTGAATCTAGCAAATACACCTATGATAAAATAATGGGGTAATCTAGCCCTTAAGAGACTGTTAGTGAAGTCAGACTTACCACTTTATACCTGATTCCACCCACTGTGTTATAAAATATTTGAATTGTCTATGCTCAACGATGTACAATATAGTATGTATCATTTGTATGTATGAATGTAACATATTTAGCATAATCAGGACTCTCTGGAAGAGCTATGACTAACATAGATGCGAGCACCTATCTCCAGACTCTATTGTATTTCTATATATGTAATTGTTTGTTCAATCAATAGTGATTGCAATCATTGCAATTTATAGCGCAAAACAAGAAAGGCTATTCTTAATCAGTTTTCGAAGGGTTGCGATGACCATGTGGCTATGACATATAGCCATCACCGACCACTAATTATCGTAGTGCAGTTTATGCTCAATGCAATGACTATTTTATCTCTGCATGCTAATAAACTCTAATAAGGGCACGAATATAAGACTTTATTCATTGTAAATACGACCAATGGTTGAGCCTTTTAATGAGCAATATAAGAAAGAAACGCCTTTTAGGCATTTTAGCTTTTCAGTACCTATACCACAAATTTCAATTAATTGTGAGTTGAGAAGAAAACTTTTTAAAAATATGAAATTAGAAGCGAAACGATTATTGTGCCTAAAAGCAGGATATGGGTCAGATTTTCAAAAAATGTACAATTCACCTTCACCAATCCTCTCAAATAACCCACATGAAAGACAAAAATGAGCTTCAAAATATAACATAACAGAACAATCAATGCGATACCAAATATACTCAGTATTCATCATTTTTCAGCCAAATTTAGCAGTATTTCCTAAATGTGTAGAGCTGCCAATTGTACATTTTCTAAAAATCTGACCCATATTGAATAAAACCCTTTTTTTAGTGAATAAAAACTACAAAATGTTGGTGTCAATATGAGGAAGACTTGGATAGATAATTGAATGGGTGATGGATTGATTGAGATTGGTTGCTTTATGCCCTTATCAACACATTTAATATGGTTCTATCAAGGGCGGGAGAGCTGAGAGGGAGGCAGTTTATGATCTTACCCAGGGAATAGAGATAGAGAAGAAGGGAGAGAGAGACAGAAAAAGAGACAGAAAGGCACTTTATGGTCATACGAAATAGTGATAGAGAAGAAGGGAGAGACAGAGACAGAGAAAAAGAGACAGAAAGGCACTTTATGGTCATACCCAGGAAATAGAGATAGAGAAGAAGGGAGAGATAGACAGAGAAAGAGACAGAAAGGCAGTTTATGGTCTTACCCAGGAAATAGAGATAGAGAAGAAGGGAGAGAGAGACAGAAAAAGAGACAGAAAGGCACTTTATGATCATACCCAGGAAATAGAGATAGAGAAGAAGGGAGAGAGAGACAGAGAAAAAGAGACAGAAAGGCACTTTATGGTCATACCCAGGAAATAGAGATAGAGAAGAAGGGAGAGAGAGACAGAGAAAAAGAGACAGAAAGGCAGTTTATGATCATACCCAGGAAATAGAGATAGAGAAGAAGGGAGAGTGAGCGAGTGCGATTGGTTGTTTTACGCCCTTATCAACACATTTAACATGGTTATATCAAGGGCGGGAGAGCTGAGAGGGAGGCAGTTTATGGTCATACCCAGGAAATAGTGATAGAGAAGAAGGGAGAGAGAGACAGAGAAAAAGAGACAGAAAGGCAGTTTATGATCGTACCCAGGAAATAGAGATAGAGAAGAAGGGAGAGAGAGACAGAAAAAGAGACAGAAAGGCACTTTATGGTCATACCCAGGAAATAGAGATAGAGAAGAAGGGACAGAGAGACAGAAAAAGAGACAGAAAGGCACTTTATGGTCATACCCAGGAAATAGAGATAGAGAAGAAGGGAGAGAGAGACAGAGAAAGAGACAGAAAGGCACTTTATGGTCATACCCAGGAAATAGAGATAGAGAAGAAGGGAGAGAGAGACAGAAAAAGAGACAGAAAGGCACTTTATGGTCATACCCAGGAAATAGAGATAGAGAAGAAGGGACAGAGAGACAGAAAAAGAGACAGAAAGGCACTTTATGGTCATACCCAGGAAATAGAGATAGAGAAGAAGGGAGAGTGAGACAGAGAAAAAGAGACAGAAAGGCACTTTAGGTCATACCCAGGAAATAGAGATAGAGAAGAAGGGAGAGAGAGACAGAGAAAAAGAGACAGAAAGGCACTTTATGGTCATACCCAGGAAATAGAGATAGAGAAGAAGGAAGAGAGAGACAGAGAAAAAGAGACAGAAAGGCAGTTCATGGTCATACCCAGGAAATAGAGATAGAGAAGAAGGGAGAGAGTGACAGAGAAAAAGAGACAGAAAAGGCACTTTCTGGTCATACCCAGGAAATAGAGATAGAGAAGAAGGGAGAGAGACAGACAGAGAAAAAGAGACAGAAAGGCACTTTATGGTCATACCCAGGAAATAGAGATAGAGAAGAAGGGAGAGAGACAGAGAGAAAGAGACAGAAAGGCACTTTATGGTCATACCTAGGAAATAGAGATAGAGAAGAAGGAAGAGAGAGACAGAGAAAGAGACAGAAAGGCAGTTTATGATCTTACCCAGGAAATAGAGATAGAGAAGAAGGGAGAGAGAGATGGAGAAAAGGGACAGAAAGGCACTTTATGGTCATACCCAGGAAATAGTGATAGAGAAGAAGGGAGAGAGAGAGACAGAGAAAGCGACAGAAAGGCAGTTTATGATCATACCCAGGAAATAGAGATAGAGAAGAAGGGAGAGATAGACAGAGAAAGAGACAGAAAGGCACTTTATGGTCATACCCAGGAAATAGAGATAGAGAAGAAGGGAGAGAGAGACAGAGTAAAAGAGACAGAAAGGCACTTTATGGTCTTACCCAGGAAATAAAGATAGAGAGGAAGGGAGAGTGAGTGAGTGCGATTGGTTGTTTTACAGGTTATCAACACATTTAATATGGTTATATCAAGGGCGGGAGAGCTAAGAGGGAGGCAGTTTATGATCTTACCCAGGAAATAGAGATAGAGAAGAAGGGAGACAGAGACAGAAAAAGAGACAGAAAGGCAGTTTATGGTCATACCCAGGAAACAGAGATAGAGAAGAAGGGAGAGAGAGACAGAAAAAGAGACAGAAAAAGAGACAGAAAGGCACAGTTTTATGATCATACCCAGGAAATAGAGATAGAGAAGAAGGGAGAGAGTGACAGAGAAAAGAGAAAAAGATAATGTACTGGACTCACTTGTTGTCGCCATTGTGTGGTTGGTAGACCTGCATGGTGGCAGGGAGGTGAGCAGAACACTTTATAGGCAATGTGTGGGTCATGTGATTGCCACGTGATTGGTTGAACCGTTATATCCTTAAAGCTGCACGCTCAGCTACCATCGGTAAACTAGAAATTGTGGCTGTGACCAAGGAGAAAACGGTCTCCCCGACTAATTCAACAGTTTCTATAGCAACCCCCAAACGACACACGCAGGATAAAGCGTTGTATAAAGTAGGACTAAATAAACGTATTATCAATCACCGTTTTATCTAATAACCCATTAAAGTATTAAAATATAGAATAGAAATGATAGTGGTTTATGCTATTTCTCAGACAACATAACTCGATGTATTTATGGCCTATACTGTAATACTATATTCCTATGCAAAAATGACCTTTCCTCACGTCTTGGGCTCTAAATTCCTTAATATTTGAAAAAGATTTCATTATATGGATATTGTTAAAATATTTCTTGGTAGAAATAAGCCTAAAGAGTGTCTGAATGACGATCTCCATATCATTTAATATTGATATTTACTTTCGCCATGGTAACTAGTTAAATCATTAATCGGAATAGATCACATATTTATTCTGTTTTATCCCAGGTAGTACTCACACGTTGGAAACTTATTTGAAATAGGCAATACTATAGACACTATTATTAAATAAACTGAGACAATAGCTTGATTGGTTGGTGCAAGTCGATAAAAATATATATTAACAAGAAATACTTGGAAAAATCTAAGTTAAACAGCCTTTTCAGGCATCCAACATTATTCTTTCATGTATAAAAAAAAGGTGTCGTTAACAATGGTATTTGAGGTTATAACAGTTTACTTTACTTGATACAACAAATTAAATAATGCAAGCATGTGTTTTACTTCATTTTACTTTGTTTTATCTTACTATCTTACATGTGGATACCGGGGACGGACAATCGGTCACCCGATGACCAAATGAGCAATTTTTGTCGTGCATGTAAATACCAGGGACAAACAATCGGTACCCAGCCATTGTCAGTCACTGCTGTCGTCGGTCTCCCTGTGTCCCTTTTGTCGGTCGTCATTTGTCGGTCGTTTGCCTTGTATGAGAAAGCCCCATTTTACGCTACTGAAACTAGCTTTTTATTACAGCACCTATACAAGGGTCAGATTTTCAGAAAATGTACAATTGGCAGCTGTACACATGTAGTAAATTCGGCTGCAATTTAGTCAATACTAGGTAAATTCGAGTATATATTCGGCTGTGCATTGATTCTAGCAATCTGTTTGGTTATGTAGAACTGTATTTTGAACTTTATTTTCGACTAAAGTTTGGGTTATTTGAGAAGACTGGTGAAGATGAATTATACATTTTCTGGAAATCTGACCCACAAGCGTGCATGTCCAAATCAAAAGATTTTCAGCGTAATCCGAAGTCTGTGTTCCATATAATAGGCTTTTTCCCCTCGCCACAAGTCCACAATCAATTACCTTCACAACAGGTGCATATCAATTAGGCCTGCTATATAGGTAAGATCTTCAGAAAATGTACAATTCACCTTCACCAATCCTCTCAAATAACCCACATTTAAGACAAAAATGAGCTTCATAATGCAGTTTAACATAAAAGAACTGATACTTTAAATCAAGGCGATACCAAATATACTCAGATATACCCAGTATTCATCATTTATCAGCCTAACTTAAGAGAATTTCCTAAATGTGTAGACCTACCAATTGTACATTTTCTGAAAATCTGACCCATTTATCAGGCCGTGGTGAAAAGTGTTTGTTGTTAGAAGCTGGGAAGAAGGGGATGTTGATCCTGGGTGAAAATATACTATACACCTTTGCCGCAGACCCAACGTCTTTTTATGGCATTTGACACAAAAAAGATAATTAAAAGGTCCCTACCGCGCCAAAATAAAGTATAACATAATACAACAAAATCTATATTTTTTTCTTTGTGTGTGTGTGTGTGGGGGGGGGGGGGGGGGGGTGTAACGGTTCCATGTTTCCTAATTGTTTTCACATCACTGAAAAAAAAAAAATATACCTACCTACCGACCCAAATTTTTACCGTGATGTTACCGCTGAAACAAAGATATTTATTTATGCCTCTTGATGTTGAATATCTTCAAGCTTTGCTTTCATAGATATTATGTAACAGAAAGAGAAAAACAAGAAAGGCATGGTCTTTTTTTTTTTTTTTTTTTTTTTTGGCATGGTCTATTTTTAGATGACTACAACCTCTTCTCTCTGAACCATCTTATGACAAATAAAAAATGATCTTATCTTATCTTATATATAATTGGCAATGCTGTTTTTGCAATTAAGGTCTCTTTTGATCACCCTTTTAGCAGGGAATTCTTTCCCCATATGCTTTGAATATATTGGGTGTGGCCGGGTCGGTGCGGTGCAGATAGGCGTTTTGCCTCCTAAAAAAACATTTGATGGTTATTATTTGTTTGTTTCCCTCCTTCAAACATAATGTAAATGGATATTGTAAATGGTAAATGGATATTTTGATTGCTTTAATTATGCTAGAGAGATTCAATACAATTCAAAGCATTTTTTTTATTCATACGTGAAAAGGGAGACACACATCTCAAAGTAAATTTCAGGTCTTTTTTTAATTTTTTTTCCATCACAAATATGGCCGTACAATTATGAATGGTTAACAAAAAAACGCCTGTCCACCATGTGGATGTTTCCTTGCGTCGCCTCTAACCCTTACTCATCCAATTTTACCATTATAAATATTTAGAATTTCAATAAATTTCCAATACATGAAGAAGTTATTGTCGATAATTACGGCCTTTACATATAATATACTACAACACATCAAGCTAGTAATTAGAAAGAGTACTTAGAGTAGTACAATTGCAGTAAATGCATAATATCATCATCAAGTGATCTACATTCGTATCCAAACGCTACAATTCCATAGTCTATGTTATACGTACACAATCGCCTAGCCCTGATAAAGACTTTATATATAAAATTTGACTACTTAGAAATGATAAAAGAGATTTTGATTTTACATTTTATAGGCCAACAATAATCTTGAAGGCTATATTCTAAGCTTAGTGTGGTTGGTTATATGAGATGTGTATGTGTATGTATGTATCAAATTTATTTCCAATAATCACAATCACAGTTACATCCTTCCTATTGTGTTTCATATATTAAGCTTTGTTTAAGTGAGATAGCATGCTTATATTATTTACTCATACAATTTACAATTTACCAAATTATTAAATTGTACATACAGTATAATTGATACTTGTGGTTAGAGAATTCTAAGAAGTTTGGTGAAACACTACAAGCACCAATAGACTAGATAATATAAAACACCTGTGTCTTTTGAAACATACTTTAAAACAAAAGAAATTTTAGTTTTTAAATGAGATGGAAAATGATTTTGAAATTCAAAATCATTTTGGAAATGAAAATGATTTTCTATTTAAAAAATGAAACTTTCCATGCGTGAGCACTCTCGTCTTCCGTACTACTCAGTCAAAGTTTATACCTCCAAGTGGGTATAATAACAACAGAAATTCATACTAGTTTCCATATCATATTATATCACATCTGAACAATTTGATTCAACACATTTTGATTTTAAGAACAAAACTGATGGGGATAATGAGCACTAGTAAGATGTAAAGTATTGTTCATATTTATATTCATATGTGATGTGTTTCAGGAAAATGAGTCACAAATCGCAAAATTGATATTTTTCAAAGTGTTTTTTCACAAGATCTCTTTATTGAAATGTTCTGATTCTTAGAATGTGTAGTTCTTGTAGACATATACATCTGTGTATCAAATTTCAGGACATTGTATTAAATGTATTCTTGTGTTTTGAAGGCCTTTGTATGGAGTATATTTAGTCACTTTACTGGTAATTACCCACCCAGAAACATTTCAAAGTTTAGATAATATCAAATTTAAAACATAAAAGTCCTTATTAAATGTCCTAATGTTTACCATCATTAGAATCGGCTTGATCTCACCTTTTCAAATATGAAATCTAAAAATCCATTTCTTTACGACTTGTGACTCATTTTGCTGTAACACTTTACATTTGGGAGCTTATAGAGCCACATATAGCAACAGGGGGCGGGGGGGGGGGGTAATCTCCACCTTTCTCATACCTTTTATAAATAATGTTGGATCCTTTTATGTTTTTCAGGATCCTTTTATGTTTTTCATAAGCAATTAGGTTTTGAGTGAATAAGAGTACGGGGGAGAAGTATCGCTGTATATGGGGCAGGCCGGAGTTGAAATGATGCATTTATTAAGTAAACATAATACATTCGGTGTTGTTTTATTAAGTACACAAGCTTTCGAGCTACTTTGCCTTCTTCAGGTGAGGTGTAGTTTGACATTGAGATGTTGTACCTGAGGTGTAGTGTAGTTGTGGTGCGCTTGGTACAGCTATCCGCAGTGATTAATAAATTGTAAAATAATAAATTAAAAAATAATGAATTAAAGATTTCATATGAGATATAAATAGTTTTTTCATTGATATAGGGCCTGCAAGTGTGTCGCGAGAAAGGCCGAGATCGGCTGAGAAAGGGGTGTGGTGGATCCTGTCAAAATGCCGGGTATATAGAGTCACTATGGAAGATAAAGAACATAATCTAATACTTCATTTAGTGTGGTCACTGTATTATCCGTTTTTTGATTATTGGTAACTAACACATTTCTAATGCATTCTAGGTTTTTACATATATTACCTTATCTTTAAATTTGGGAGAAAAACTGCTGTCATTTCCGAAGTGATGCTATGATATAGGGGTCACCGACACGTTAGTCCCCACATTAAGTGGGGTGCCGTCAGTGGGGGTTTCCCAACCTAGTTAGAATGAGGTCACAAGACTTGCCGTCCCTATTAGGAATTATACTTTTTAGAATTTCTAGGTTCATATGGTTCGAAATTTCTATTTTATAATAGTATCACATTTCTGTGAAATTTGTCCAATACAATTTGTATAGGAAAAAGAGCTAATTGAGTGAATATAGATTTGAGATGAATATTTGAGATGAGAGAAGTGTTGGGGATTAGGGTTCTAGGGCAAAACCCCGCCAGCCAAAACCCCACCATGAACCCGCCAGTCAGAACCCATCCATGCCAAAACCCCGCCAAAACCCATGTGCTTGGGATGTGTGGTGATGATGATGACTTCATCTTTCCCATCATGCATTTGGTTTCATAGATAATTTACAGAGTATAAAATTGGAATTTTCGAAAAAATTGTTGCTAAGTATTTGCAGATATATGAATATGTCAGATTATAATTAATCTATCCCAGCATGCACTGTAATAAGACATGCGCAGTGAGACATGTAAATTCCCTATTGTTTATCCCAGCATACACTGTAATAGACATGCGCAGTGAGACATGTAAATCCCCTATTGTTTATCCCAGCATACACTGTAATAGACATGCGCAGTGAGACATGCAACTCCCCTATTAGTAATATTTCCTGTTTCTTGCTCTGGAAGTCTGGAAGTCGTGTCGTCTATGTGAGGCTCCTGGTTCATCCTCCATCAGCTGTGAGTAGATCAAACTCCCCGTTGTCTAGTCACAAATGTGATGTGTTATAGGGAAATGAGTCACAAGTCGCAAAATTGATATTTTTCAAATTGTTTTTTTCACAAGATCAAATTATTGGAATGTTCTAATTTTTGGACAGTTTATCACTTATAGTTATATCAATTGATGTCTCAAATTGCAAGACAATCTATGTAATATATCCTTTCGTTTTAAAGGTCCTCATATGGACTACATTTAGTAAATTTACTGTTTATTGACCCCCAGAAATAATGGATTTTTTTTCAAAAACGAAAATATGAAACTTAAAATCTAGAAATACTTATTGGATTATAAGACTGTTTACTATCATTGGAATCAGCTTGATCTCCTCTTTTCAAATATAATGGTATCTCAAAATCTATTTTTTGCGACTTATGACTCATTTTCCTAAAACACCTCACAAATGTGATTAATTCTCACGAATATTTAAGTCCAACAGTAATTTGTAGAAATAACCTATTTACATTACATTGTTTTTGATGAATAAAATATTAGCTTAGCTTACTGATGTGCATAGATATTATTTGATTTGAAAACGTTTTTTATTACTCATAATCGGGTAAATCTTACAGAGAGGTATATTACAGAGGGAGTAGTCAAGGCCACTTGATTCAAGACATACATGGTTTAGCCACTACATGCCAGGTGACGCTGCAGTGCTGTTGTTGGCGCTAGTACCACCTATAGCCCAGGTAGGTTTGATTGTCCTTGTCCATTCCAGCAACAACATACTACACACCCTCGGCACCTGCGACCCCAACTGCAGTTACCAGCATTGTTGTTGGCGTTGGCACTGATGGTTTTATTTGAAATCATGCTTAAAAATACTTTATATAACAAACTGAATCGATAGATCTCATCCTTTTAGGTATTACACCATTGTGATGGGTTCAAATAATGTACCAGGATTGAACATTACTTGTATTTTGTACTTGGAATAACACACTGTATGACCCCAACTGATTTCCACTACGACCGTAACTGTATAATGCAGTTACGGGTATACCACTCAATGTTTTTCACCTAGATTACACTGGAGTATAAGCCAGATACATGTATCTGATGACACTCAAACCTAAATGCAACTATAGTAAACACCCACAGAACATGACAGCTACTGAAAACGGCTTTTGTTAGGTAAAAACCAACATTGTTTGTTCTAATGGGAACCCACCTTCCGCCATTTTGAATGCTGGTAACTGCAGTTGAGGTCGTAGGTGACGAGGGTGTGATACTAGTGACTCACTTATAGTTTATAGTTAACCTCAAGACCCTTTGTATATACCTCTCTGATCTGCATAATTATTTTCCGTTTGTAGTCGCAGGCCTAGGTTTTGTTTTTAGCAATACGTTCAGTTACATAGTATAGGTTTTGCCAATACTCAATCTTAGAACTAAGCTTTCAAGATGTTAAGGCCTAAATGGAAATTAGCAATTTTCCAGCATTAATTATATCATATAGGTAAGCAATTTCTGCTATCATCAAATTAATTGCAATAAATTACCGCCCAGAAGAATATGCGGAGATAAATCTTACATTTATTTAAAATGTGTATTACATCGGGGAAAGTATGGATATCTCATCTTCTTAAACTTTTGGAATAAGAAATGTAAGGATAGCACTGGCTCGATAGATATTATGAAGAAGCCAACTAATTGCACAAATGACTATTAATCCCATTTGATCCAGATTGCTACTGTCGATCATCAATTATCTTTAATAAAATTATTCTAGAAGCCATGAATTCATGAAAGACTCGGGAAAAATCTTCATTTCGTCTTCATTTGAATCTTAGTTTTTACAGAACCCAGGACAAAGGAAAGAAAAAACAGAGAAAAATATGACATTAGCTGGGAATGCTGCTTTACTAAACCCTCCAGAGTAGATATTTCCCGCCCCAAGAACAGATAACTTCACATGAAATACAGCTTTTTTTTATTTTATTTTTATTCAGATAACATAATACCAATGGACATGAAAATGATGAAGAGCATATCACATGAACTCAAGTTACAAATATATTAGCATGAAAGATGATGCAACACATATGGAGTATAGAACTCAGCCCTGAAATGAGACATTTAAGGTGATGCGTCTGTGTTTTATAACGCAGACCTTTAACACACAATCAATTGCCAGTGTCTAGCAGCATGCCCCCCACCCTAATAGAATAAAACACTATATACGATGAACATGATTATATTTGAATAATTTTATTTGGGCTCAATTTAGACTGACATCTATATTCTCATGAGAACCAAGAAATACTCCACAAAAGATGTATAGGTAAATTATGAGATTATGATACATGTAGATATTTAACCTTTTAAACATTTAACATCTTATAAGCCTACATTCTAACAGAGAGGCCTTAAGTACATAATAGGTAATAATAAGCGCACATTTAAGGTAACACCAATTACCTGACGTGTTGATAGTTACACATGTTCTATTTACTAAAACTCTTATTGGGGATGTCTATTAAACAGGAGATCTTTCCCCAACCCTGGGGATTTAGCAATCAAAGAATTTCTAAAATTCTAAAGTACTGTTAGATCGGTAACCTTTTTTTGTCTATTTTCAGACAGCCTCACAGTGTCAGACATACATAAAAAACTACACACGATGGGTAAAAACAGAAATCGTCACTGCATATAAAGTAACATGATGCATCTTATTCAATCCATTAACAATTAATATTAGCTTTTTTCTAATTTCCCTCTTTCTCTATAGCCTCAGAGGAAACTTCTCTCCTTGGTTCAGTTCACCTACTAATTAATATTAGCTTTACAAGCTATTGTCACTATTATACCATTGTAGTTGCTCTTTACCATTATAATTTGATATCTTATAAAATAATAATATAATAAAATGTAATAAAAACAGCACTCTGTAATTCAATCCTGAATACAAGACTTTTCAAATAAAAAATCAGGTGTTGAAGCCTAATGTTCGGGCGAAAGCCTGTGAATAAATCATAACACAGGGTTTTATTCCATCCCAATAAGGAAACATCATTTAAACTACCTGTCCCGACTAGTATAACACGATCATTTATCAACTTCAAAATAAAAAACAAGCATTATTCCATGCAAATATTCGTTAGGAAAGCCCATGTCCATAGGCACAGCCGACTGCCACCATTCATACGTCACTATGGTGACACCTACTATGTAACGGAGCGCTACGCCCATAAAAAATGGCCGCAGGTAAGCATTGATTCACACATTTAAACTCGTTTTCTAAGATTCCAGTTAGCCAGTACTAATGTATATACTGTTTGAGAGCCTTTGTAAAGAATGTAACAGTGCACACACTGCTTTGATTTTGAGCGACATGCTGTAATTTGATAGTAAAAGGGATCGCAAATTCCTTCCCAGTATCATGGTAACGTTCAGGGGTCCAAACACAAGGGTAACAGATTTGAGATATGCTGGTAACATGCTCTTTATAATCTTTATTTTATGAGCGCTCTATGGCTATTTACTTTCCTAAATGCAAACCAATATTTAGTAGAGGGACATATATTCATATGCAAGTAGAATTTCGTATTGGTTCACATGGGGTGGCGATAAAAGGGGCCGATTCCATTGATGCAGCCACGGGGTGGCGTTGTGTAGGCCTATATAAAAGTGATGCTAGATGGCAATGGGACACCGGTCATCGGGGCATACAATTGAGACCACCATCACTCCAGGCTTCAACATCAAAAAAGCCAACTGGAGCCAATTCAAGAAAAATACCATCAAGCTGGCAGGCCTACCCGTGCATAACAACATCGATGAGGAGGCCATCAGACTCACCATCGCTCTCTACGAGGCCACCAAGGGAGCCGTCCCACGCAAATCCGCCGCAAAACCTGTGCACAAAGATAGCTGGTACAGGAGTGACAGCACAAGAGCCATGAAGAGGGAAGCAAACAGACTCTATAAGAGGTGGAAACTCACAAACAACAAGTCTCTGAAGCACTCCCTGCGCAAAGTACAGAACAACCTCAAGGAGGCCATACGCCATGCTAGGCAACATGCCTGGGAGAAGTGGATTATGGAACACAGAGACATCACCACATCAGACCTCTGGCAAAGAATCAGGGTTATGAGAGGAGGCCGAGCCTCCGCTACCCCCTCCACCACCTCCATAGCAGATAACCGCATCGCTAGCTTTGCCAGTAAGTCCGATCCTGCAAACCTCACGGAGCACACCGCACGGCTGTCAAACCACTTTCATAGAGACACTCTTGCAAAGATACATCAAGCCATCGACACCCCTTCCAGGGCTGATAGGCCTTTCACAATCCAAGAACTACGTAGGGTTGTCGACTGACGTAAGACAGACACCGCTCATGGACTAGACATGGTTCCCTATGCCTTCCTCAGGAACGCCTCCGATCCCCTTCTGCAAGATTTTCTCAACTTATACAATCGCATCTGGGAAGAAGGTCAAGTACCCGACGCGCGGAAAGCCGCGGTCATTGTGCCAGTCCCGAAGAAGACAGTCCCGCCATCTTATCGTCCCATCTCCCTCATATCATGCCTCTTGAAGACCCTCGAGGCTCTGGTCCTCAACAGAATCAAGTTCACCACCCCCTCAGTTCACCCCAGAGCCACGGGCTACACGAATGGCAAATCAATACCATACTACTTTCCATGATTCAGAAGGGACACAAGGGACGAACGATAACTTTTGTTCGTTCACTCCTGGAAAACCGGAAAGCCTCAGTCAGGTTCAGAGGACAACTATCGCACAAACTCCCCCTCATACGAGGCACCCCTCAAGGTAGTACAATATCCCCTGTTCTCTTCAATTTCGCAACTAAGACCATTCTAGATGCCCCTCTCCCAAACTACGCCACAGTCTCTGCCTATGCGGACGACATCGTTCTTCTCATCAGGGGAGCCTATCCTCTTTCCTTCATCCAGAAGTCTCTAGACACCATCACGAACATAGTTCACAGCATCGGCTTTGATCTCTCCCCCTCAAAGACCAAGGCAATGACTGTTGGTGGCCATCCACCGGATGGTTGCCTGCACATAGATGGACAGCCAGCAAGTGCAGTGGGTCAACGCTCACACTTTCCTAGGAGTCACCATCGATAGGCGGCTTACCTTTGTACCACATGCCAAGAAGGTTGCCAGGGCAGAGTGAGTGAGATTGGTTGCTTTACACCCTTATCAACACATTTAATATGGTTATATCAAGGGCGGGAGAGCTGAGAGTGAGTGAGTGAGATTGGTTGCTTTACGTCCATAAATCACATTTAATATGGTTATATCAAGGGCGGGAGAGCTGAGAGTGAGATTGGTTGCTTTACGCCCTTATCAACACATTTAGTATGGTTATATCAAGGGCGGGAGAGCTGAGAGTGAGATTGGTTGCTTTACGCCCTTATCAACACATTTAATATGGTTATATCAAGGGCAGGAGAGCTCAGAGGGAGTCAGTTTATGACCATACCCAGGAAATAGAGACAGAGAAGGAGGGAGAGAGAGACAAGAGAAAAGAGACAGGCACTTTAAGGTCTTACCCAGGACCATGAGATTTAAGTAATGACCAACATAACTGATATGATGAAGTAAGTTCATTCTATTGTGAAGCTGATTTTCCTAACCCAAGTTACTCCTAGGTTAAGAGATCATTTCAGTGTTATATTGCTGGTGTTAACTAGTTGCAACTAGTTAACTACTATTTACTCTATTTTTCTGTTGGCTAATACTTATGTTTGTAGTGCCATTGTTGCCTTGCTCTCTATGAAGTACATTTTTGTAATCTAAAATCATTATCTTTTATGGAGTTAAAAATCCTTAGCTGAATTTTTCTTTCCAGTATGTTCCTTGTGCGGAAAGTT
Source organism: Sthenelais limicola (assembly GCA_942159475.1). Classification (NCBI taxonomy): domain Eukaryota; kingdom Metazoa; phylum Annelida; class Polychaeta; order Phyllodocida; family Sigalionidae; genus Sthenelais; species Sthenelais limicola. Next base: position 13,455,340 of record OW804094.1, on the reverse strand, counting down.
TTACGGGTCCAAAAGTGGTTTGGATGACCACAAAAGGCAGGACCATAAAAAACGTTTCCACCATAAATGCAGCCTGTGCAACAAGGAATTCTTGTCCAAGTCGTTTTACGACAGCCATCAACTGCAACATGTGCAGGTAGACCATTGAAATGCAATACAATTATCAATCAATCATAGTTTGTGATAAACAAATCCAAATACTAAATCTTGACAATATTCAGAGCCTAGTTTATTTTTTTTTATCATAGATGGGGGTTTATACAATTTACAAAACATTCATGACGTAACGTAAAGGCATTTTCCCCGAGTAATCATCTTTCTCCAGTTACAATTGAGGATAACCCTTGTTTGAGCTTAATTTAATGATGATAATATGTGTCCAAATACATAAGGATTTCTTTTTCAGCGCAAAGCATACAACTGTGATGAATGTGGTGCAGGGTATGTCCACAAAAAGGACTGGAAATCACATATCATCTCAAAACATCAGGGAGTACGCCAGACATTGCAACAAGACATTTGCATCTCCTTGCTCCCTGGCCAAGCATCAGGATGTGGAACCGTTTGATGAAGTTGTATGTGTACAGGTGTTGTAGTGTGCTTACAGCTAGGATATGAATGCTGTGTATGCAGTGTATCAACACTAGAGGGTGCCATATAACAATTCTGTACTTTTTCACTTTATTGTATAAACACTATCTTTGAATGTTGAATTAAATTGGCCTAATGATCTCATTATTGAGAAATTAAATGCGCTCTTCCCCAAATTTCCCCGGAAAGGCATGTTTCCATTGATGAAAGCTTGGTTCAATTGAAGATAGAACCAATCTAATCCAGTATATCAAAATGTATTATAGATGGGGTATAAAGTCAGTGGATGGATATTTAAAGAGTTTATTCTGAAACAATGGAAATGGATATGCGGCTATTGTCATACTGAAAGAACCACTTTTTGAAGCTCAGGTTAGTGTACAAGTAGAAGTATACACTCAGACCTCGAGAGAATAAAGATGTCTGAACTGTCCGCACATTGCCTTGTTCACTCACAATAGAACTAACCTACAAAAGTCATTACTACGGTGGACGAGAATGGTACATCCCAGCCCGTTCCGTTCAGCTCCGTTCCGTCCCGTGCCCGCCCGAAAAAAAATAATTAAAATGGATGTTGTCATACATTTACTATAGAAATATTCATGACGGGGCCACTTGTATCGGTGGCGGGACGGGACGGCCTCCTAAAGTTCGGCGACAATTACCGTTCCGTTCCGAAGCGCGAACATTTCCGTAAATTGTCGGTACATGATCGGGGAAAATTCCGAACTTTACCGTCAAATATTATTTCGGCACGGCACGGCAACAACCGGCATACGGGGCGGCATGGAACGCTACCGGCTACCCATTACAACATGTTGCAGCCTTATTCTTTTCTCCTTTTCTTGGCACTTCCTGTAGCAACATCAACACTACGCCAGTCAGTCGCCATTCATTCGACAACCACCACGTAAGACGGTAAGTACTCGTCTTCTCTCCCGTACAACTGTATCTGCAACTGACATACATCCTCACTTTATTCACTACATTACTAAACCACTGCCATACTTTATTCCATTTCGATTGACCTATCATCCTTCTTCTTTCTTACCCTTAGCGCCGTAATCTTACCGCCTACAAACTTACAGCCAAAGAAGTCTACAGCCAAGATGTCTTCGATCGCCTCGCATTGCCCCCTCTGCCTGAAAGGGACACTGTGGGTCAGCCACCCACATGGCGGGGTGGTTTGTTCCAACTGCCCGCTAGTCACAGCAATACCATCATTAACGTAAGTACTTTCTATATTACTAACTTATAAGAACTATACATTATACAATTCGTTCATCTCTCTCCTTGTGTGACAGTACTGCTGCCAATATTGGTCGCCGCCATTATTGCCACCTCCAACCCACGCCACGATCTCTCTCGCTCTCGGATAACTTATTATTTCATTCGGATAACTTATCTTCTAAACATAACCTACCCCTCGTCTACGATCCTTTATTGTACAACTCTCTCTCCCTTCTTCTCTGCTTATCCTCATAAACTGCCTCATTATGGCGCAACTTTATTATTCCCACCTCCGACCCACGCCACAAGCTCTTGGATAACTTATTATTTCATTCGGATAACTTATCTTCTAAACATAAGCTTTGACTGACGATCATAGAGAGCACATGTTAAGTGAGCGATAATGGGGGACGAGGCATGCGCCTATCAGCTTTTATTTGTGAAGAAGCACACTATCGGATAAGGACGGTGAACTTTAGACTTTCCACTCTCGATGTTCATCCAAGAATTCTGAAAAAAATTTCCCAAATGTGAGGGAGGTCGATCTGAGAAATACTAAAGGTATGAATATCTGCCTAAGTAAAAGACTTTTTAAGGAGAAAGTGAAAGTTCAGAGTTCAAAGCAAAGAAGCGTATTCTGATGTAATTCAAGACGTCAACACAACTCAAGAAAGGTATTCCTACAACCATTCTAAAATCGATATTGAAAACATTTCTCAGACCGTGTTTAATGCATCAGATCCTGAAAACAGAAATAATACGTCCGTTGTTAATGATCGTGGCGAGACAGAAGAAGACTCTTCAGTGACACTCCCAGGGGGTCCAGACCTTCGCCTAGAACCTTTTGAGGAACCAGCTGACCCACTCCAAGTAGCAAGGGCATGGGAAGAATGAGTGGAGGATCTAGAAGAGTCAATGATTTATCATGAGATAGGAGAAGGCAAGAAGTTGCCAGCCCTGAAACAGTATTGTGGAAGGGACGTGAAAAGATTAATCAGAACACTGCTAGACCCACCAGCACTGGAGGGTGGAGGTAATGAGACTGCCTATGAGAAGAATAAGAAAAAATTAAACATAAACTTCATTCCAAAGAAGAATAAGCATTATGCGAGATACATCTTGGGGGAGATGAGACCCAAAAAGGGGGAGACAGTAGTAAATTACGCTGCCAGAATCAGACAGCAGACAAAAGACTTGAGTTCGGGAACCAAGAAAAGGAGAAGTATACACTCAAAGTCTGCTTGACTGTCTGACATTTCTCTCAAAAGGAAGCACTCAAGTAAAGGGAAATCAGCTCAAAATAGTTGACCTAGACTACCAAATATCGTTCTAGCACAACTATAATTCGCACAGATGATATCATTCATTCTATTTTTTCACTTGGGAATGCTGATAGGGAATTGCATGATGACTTCATAGAAAGAACGATTAAGCAAGCTATCAGGGATAATGGGAATTTGAATGCTAAACAAACAGAATCTATTAGTCTGCAAAGAAAAAAGCGTGGGAAAGGAGAAAAATTGAGAGAGGTTTAAGAGATAGATTAAAGGATATTGAGCGGGAGCGCCCTCTAGCTGACTGACCCTGGAGCAGTAAGGCACTGAGACCACAGAGCACCACCTCTCACCTCTCTCTTTCTCAGGTCACCACACCAGGAGGACGTGTCTACTAGTTTCTTTAAAAAAATTCTGACGCACCATGGCAAACACTAGACAAACTGCCGTCATGAACCAACAAAAGGATGCAGACGCAGGGATGCCAGTCAGGGGTTGAAAAAATAATGGAACTAGAGTGTCCCAACCCACAGTCACAGTCAGGGAGACCGGGTGTAGCTACTTGGGTTACCTCCCGGCTGTGGAGAGGGGTGCGCCGAGGGATTCTCAGTGGAAAACCAGCGGTCTAATCTTCCATTAAAGAATACACATGGATCACAGCTTGGAGAGGACCCCGGCCTTTAATGGAACAAGGCCTGCCGCCTATACCCCACTCCTGACGGGCACAGGGTGTATAAAATTGTGGGTATATATGCTCCCGGTTTCTGGCCTTACTTGGGCTGGGTAGATATTCAACAATGCTAAAATACATATGTTTTATCATTATGATATAAAAATGAAAATATGGGATTTAATGGAGAAGAAAACTGGTTAATGTTATGGAGATTATGAATATTTTTGGAAGTATGGATATTATGGAAATTCATTAATTCATGGAAGACTGGCATCCCTGCAGACGGTCTGAAGGATGATCAGAATGAAGAACTACCTCCGGAGGCAAACCCTGAGAAAGCCGAGGAAAAGGAAAAAGGAGGAGAAAAGAAAAAAGAGGAGAGTAAAGCCAAGAAGAGCAAAGGACACCCCAAGGGCAAGTCACACTCACCCCCACCAACCAAGAAGCGTGGATGAAAGCCGAGAGCTAAATAGGCGCCTGCTACCAAGAAAAAGCAGCAAAAAATCTGAGGAAGAAAACTGTAAAAAAGAGGACGGAGAAAAGACCTTCAGAAGACCAGTCGGAGACTTAAGAAATGCTGGCAGAGGCTTTTACAAAACTTTGTAAGACCGTGGGAAATACCTCCCCTCACGCCTAGATATATGTATAGAACAGGAAGCTAAAAAAGGTAATTTAATATACATTGAGAGGATATAATTCAGTTATTTTATGTTAATCGAAATTCATGTTATAACCCATCGAAAATGCCGCATGTGGATTTCTGATTCTATTTGTATATCTAATTAAGAACTCACATTGCCAGGGTATAGAATCACCAACCTTGGGAGAAAAAGTGAGAGATTGTTGGTTTGAAAAAGGCCTACAAATCATGTGGTTTATTTTTCTTTCCTAGTACCCTGGAGTATGCCTGCCACAAATGGAGGTCGCCCTGAAAATCAACAAGATGAGCACAGAGGCCCTGAACATCAGCAACAGCAAGGAAGCCCCAAACTGCAGCGACACCAAACAACACCTGAACCTCTGAGACAGAGAAAGGCACTTTCTGGTCTTACCCAGGAAATAGAGACAGAGAAAAGAGACAGAAAGGCACTTTAAGATCTTACCCAGGACCATGGGTTGTGATAAAATTCATCAATGATGATTATGTACCAAGCATCGGTGGCCTTCAGCAAGTCAAGAGTATTGAGGCAGTTGGACTAAATGGTGTTGAAGCTGAGTTACAACCTGGTGCCATGAGCTTGGCAAAATACAAAGGGCACAACTATCCTGGCATTTTAAGAGCCTAAAGGGCAAAAAGCAGAAAAAGGGAGAAAAGAAATGTTTTCTACCAAAAAAAAAAGACAAGGAAAAGCTGATGGAAATGATTACAATATTTTGAGGTGAATATATGGGACATTACCTCTCTCTAGATCCAACAACTGAGTACAAGTCAACATTGGGTGATATACTTCACTTTGTGACTGGAGTATCGACCATAATGTTCAGCAAGCCCTGATCAAGCACCAACCATTACCACCAACCATTACATTTATGCATGACAACAACATGTTCATGGACAGGAGTGATCACATTTTCCTCACCTCACACAATTGAGTAGTGACAACCTCTTAAGACTTCCAGTTGCTTTTAGGCACTGTACGCTATCAAAAGTTTGTAAGGACATGGAATTGGGGTTTAAGGCCACAGAGGGATTTACAAGTGACTTACTTGTCTAACCCAAGACACAAATTATTCCATAAGAAATCTACCATCAGGGAGTTCTTCATACTCCACTAGGAGTGTGTAACAATAACCAAGATCACCAGCTTACTCCTACTGTGGATACTTAATATATCCACGTACATCTTGATTATCTTGTAAGAAAAGGTGATTTTGTCCTTCTTAATGGGCGACCATTCACATGTGATCAGGTGAAAAAAAGAATTCCTGGATCTAACCTCCTGTAGAAGATAGACCATTGGATAGGTATCTGGACAAAGATACCGCTGCATTGCTGACACCTGGTGTTGGAGACCACTTACACCTCACTCCCCTTAGCTACCCTACTACTTAACCAACTCACCCCTGTCACTCCCCCTCACCCTACTCACCCCTGTCACTCCCCCTCACCCTACTCACCCCTGTCACTCCCCCTCACTCTGCTCCAGCTCCTCTCTTTCAGCCTCCAAGACCGCCATCTAAATCTCAACTAATCCCACAAAGTTTTGGCCCATCCAATTCTCTAACATCAATATAGAGACACTGGAATACTTACAACACACCTCAGGAAATATATACCTAGGTGCTCCACTCACAGGAACATAAACAAATCAGCTCCTAAAGTATGGCTGATAATAGTGGTCACGTGGAGACAGCGGGTGACCAAGTGAAGACAGCGAAGAAAGTGGTTAAACTGAGTTGTATGTCATTACAAAAAGAGCTTACAGGAGTAGGGGGAGAGATCAAGGAAGTGAAATCTCAAGTGGCTAGTATTTTGACCACTCTGGATCTGATAAGAAAGGACCTGAAGGAAGACAGAAACTCAGACACAAGGCCCCGAAGAACTGAGTCAGACAAAGACAGTTGATCATCCCGGTCAAGGAGCAGGAGGTCCTGCTCTAGTACACGGTCCTCCTGTACTAAGGAATCCTCCCCACTGAGGAAGAGGAAAGCTGCCTCTCATGACAGACAAGAGGCAGGACAACACAGATAAGAACCGGGAGAGGAAAATAAAAGTGGAGGACTGGATTCATAGGAATAGCAAGCAATCCTTCCCCGGGCCCAGAATTCTCAGACACCAGATGCTCACAGATGACTTGGTCGAGAAGAAAAGAATTCTAAATCTAATCTAATCTAATCTAAACTCCGGTAGAAGATAGCTCATTAAGCAGTAGTATGTAGCTGAACAAAGGCAAGCATTATAGAATTGCTCTGGAGGAAAAGAAAAAGAAAAGCAATGGGGAAACAAAATCGCTACAAGCAAAAAGTGAATTAGTAGAATCTAGTAGGTTCGGTGAAGTAGATTCTTGATTAACCCAATCAGCTCAACAAAGGACAAAAGAAGGGCAACTACTAAAAAGGTCAAAAAAACTTCTCAGCCCGAAGAACAAGGTGGGGAACTCAACAAAAACAGGGGACCAATATATTTCAAAGTACCCCAAAGGTGTGACATATTTTGAAATGATCCAGAGTGACTTGTACAGCAGATCCATTACATCATTGACGAAGCAATGAATGTTGGTAAGGGGGCTAATACAATGAAAAGCCTGCTTCACCATTTCTTTGAAAATTATGGTGGGGGGAAAATAAATGTTGATCTTAATGCTGACAATTGTGCTAGCCAAAACAAGAATTGAGTGAGTGAGATTGGTTGCTTTACGCCCTTATCAACACTTTGAAGTGTTATATCAAGGGCGGGAGAGCTGAGAGGGAGGCAGTTTATGATCATACCCAGGAAATAGAGATAGAGAAGAAGGAAGAGAGATGGAAAAGAGACAGAAAGGCAATTTATGGTCATACCCAGGACCATCCAAAACAAGAATTGTGTAATGATGTGGTATTTGGACTGGTGTGTTGCCACTGGACTGCATGACACCAATGTGACCTCATTTATGCCAGCAGGACATACACAGTTTGCACCTGATTGGTGTTTTGGCCTGTTTAAACGCCAGTACCATTGCACTAGGGTGTCATCATTAGAGGAAATTGCCTTATCATCTTCCCATCAAGGTGTTAACAGGGTCCAAATTGTGGGTAATGAAAGGGGTGATATTGAGGTATTACAACATCGGTACAAGTTTTAAAATTTCAGAACATGATTGTAAAACATGACAAACATTTAAGTGCAAAGCTTTTGAAGATGATCCTCGCCTCTGTCTAGTAAAAATAACGAAAGAGTATTTGAAAAGGACCAGCGAATTGCGGTCAAATGACCTTTAGTGATCAGATATTGTCCTCCCTTCAAGGGAGTTACAACCAATACCTTGTCTAGATGGGTTAAAGAGGTCCTCTACCTCAGTGGGGTTGACATCAAGAAATACAAACCAAGGTCTACTTCGGTATCAAAAATGTATACACTAAATACTCCAATATCAGAAATTCTAGCAAAAGGTTGTCAAAACTGTATACCCTAAATACTCTGATATCAGAATATCTGCCATCAAGAAGATGCACCACTTCTACTTCAGCAGCACTCAGCCTGGGGTAGTAAATATGAAGGAGAGTGCTGGCTCCCCAGACTAGAGTGGTTGGCTACCACCCTCGCCCACCAGACAACTGGTACCAAAAATGATGTGTTTTCGAACTGCAGCGGGATCGTCGGACCAACAACAAAACTGCTTCATGGCTGCAGAACTTACCTGGGGAAGTAAAGCTGTCTGCCACCAGCCTCTGCTCCACCCATGGAGTGGAGGCCTGAGCAGGTGAAGGGGAATGGCCTATAGACCTGGGTGAACAACATATATATGTTAGTGCTAGTGTAGTGTAAGAAAAAAAGTATGGCTGAAATGGCTGTAGTGTAGGACTCTCATGTAAAACTATGTCTACCACAGGACGGAGGCTGGGCTGCAGTAGTGTATGACTCCCATGTAAAGCTATGTCTGCCTCCATGATGGAGGCTGGGCGGCAGTAGTGTAGGACTCACATGTAAAGCTGTCTGCCTCCATGATGGAGGCTGGGCGGCAGTAGTGTGGGACTCCCATGTAAAGCTATGTCTGCCTCCATGATAGAGGCTGGGCGGCAGTAGTGTGGGACTCACATGTAAAGCTCTGTCTGCCTCCATGATGGAGGCTGGGCGGCAGTAGTGCTGGACTTCCTTGTAAAGCTATGTCTGCCTCCATGATGGAGGCTGGGCTGCAGTAGTGTAGGACTCACATGTAAAGCTATGTCTGCCTCCATGATGGAGGCTGGGTGGCAGTAGTGTGGGACTCCCATGTAAAGCTCTGTCTGCCTCCATGATGGAGGCTGGGCGGCAGTAGTGTAGGACTCACATGTAAAGCTCTGTCTGCCTCCATGATGGAGGCTGGGCGGCAGTAGTGTAGGACTCACATGTAAAGCTATGTCTGCCTACATGATGGAGGCTGGGCGGCAGTAGTAAGCTAGTGTAAGAGTTATTTGGGAAAAAAAGCTATGTCTGCCTCCATGATGGAGGCTGGGCGGCAGTAGTGCAGTGACTCTAGCCTCTGTTACACCCATGGAGTGGAGGCCTGAGCAGGTAAAAGGGAATGGCCAGGCCAATAGAGCTGGGTCAACAACATATATATGTTAGTGCTAGTGGAAGAGAAAAATTTAGAGAAAAAAAATATGGTTGAAATGGAGGTCAACATTTTCTTCATCACACCTATAATTGAATATAAATCTGAGATTTCTGGTTTGGGATCTGTGTAAGAAGACACACCATGCATGCACATGGAAGACAGCTACAGAAGTAAAGCCAGGGTAAAAGGTGTTAAACCTACAAGAATTAAGAAAGATGTGCCAGACTTCTGTGCTCAAGTCAAACTATTTTTATTGATGTAATTCTCTGCTAGAATGGTGTACGGATCATAAGACCAGCAATCGACCGGTTTATAGAACACCATTACCGGTGTGGTTGCTGTGTTCCACAGATCTGCACCCATAAACTGAATACATACAACATCACTATAAGTCCACCTCATCTGCGACGTCATGATCTACCTTGACTAGGTCTGTGTCGCTTGGGACGAAACCAGACACCACCTATTGATGTATTACATCATCACTTGGAAGTTGTTGTCGAGAAAGGCCATAGAAATATCGACCCAACCTGCATGACCCAAATTTAGTGACAGCGCTATGGACAGAACCCTACCAGGAGAATTGTTCAAGCATAAACCAAAATGTCTTGCCTCATATGGTGGAAGAGAGGTGCAGGCAGAAGCTTCACTGATGTAATTACCAATCACTAGGACCAGACTTCATATGGCACATAGATGGATATGATAAGTTGGCATCAGTTGGATTACCCATAATGGCTTGCATGGATGCGTATTCATGATGGATCATAAAAAAGACAGCGAAGGGCTTCTCTGTTCCCTTTCTATTCCATTGAATGTGATGAAGCAACAGATTCAGGCAACAAGTCAATCCTTCAGGTTTACATATGCTACGTGGGAGTGAATGGGGAAGTGGATACTAGTAACCAAACCTTAGTCCAAGGGGCTGAGGCTATATTGGAAGAAAAAATCCAGGCAGAGGTGGAGCTTAATGCCCACAAATTAATACTTGAAGGTATCAAAGCCAGGGGTGAGGAAGGAGTTGAGCTGTATGGAGCACCAGAGAAACATTTGCCCGATATGATAGATGCCCAAATCTTAAGAGCGGGTCTTCATCATCTCTCCTGACAAGGTGTCCTCCATTATTTGTGTGAGTTCTGAGGAATCAATGAAATATAATGGGTTACATGTTTATGTGGAAATGTCCACAAGTGATTTGCAGTCAAAGGAAATAAATCAAATCTCCCATGTTGTAGAAAGCAAACTTCTAAAATACCACAGCCTTCAATGTCTGAGTATTGTTTTTTTTAAAAAATGGAGCACTTGGCCACTTCAGGAGGGACCAAATTTGCATGTTTTCTGTGTAGGGATGACCTCGTGGGTGGCAAATTATCAAGACATGTACTCATCAACACAAGCCTGACGACATATCTGAATCTTATGAAGAAAGCAACAAAAACAAATGCCTTACTTGCTACTCAGAAGCCACCCATAAACCATTGACATTATTAAGTCATTTGACCTTCTTCAAGAATGGCACCTTGTTGTTCCACTAATGACCCAAATACTTATGGCGGGATTTATCAACAAAGTTTGAGGTGTAAAGAACGACTATATTGCATGTATGACACTTTGCTTAATATCACAAACCAACACTATGACTTGTTGTTTTCAAAATGGCGGGATGTTGCATCACCCGTTCCATGTGGAATCGGGATTTGTACCCAGAATTGAGCAGTGAAGAAGGGTTTGAAGGCGTCAATATTGACAAAGAAGTAATAGAGAAGACATTGGAAGCTTTGGCTGAAAATATTCACCATCTAGACACCGAGGATATAAATTTAGACTCAAATTTGTCTGATGTGGGAGTCAGTTCTGACCAGGAGGGGAAGGAGAAGGTGGGAGGTGGCGACAGAAATGCCCCACATCAAGTGGATTTAGCTGACGATCATACACCCCTGGATATCAGTGCTCTGAATGATACTTGGACATTGGTTTCTGATGAGGAAGAATGGATTAGGACAACCAGCTTCCCATTTGCCCAAGTGACCGGACCTCAGAATGTGAGTAGACATACAATCTTGACAGTTAACTCAATGAAGATGATAAAAAAATCAGAGCCTGAATCGGAACCAGATGATAGGCCAGAGAAAGATCAAGACTGGATGCCACCAGTAAATTATCATGATAGTGGCACTGAAGATGAGGAAGAAGATAATGAAGATTAAAATTGGCTGGTCCACCACCATAATATAAGGATGTTAAATTCATTATTTTCCAATCTGCTCTGCAGTCTCTTCTGAAATGGTGCCATTGTCCATCTTGTGGTTGCTTCAACACCTCAACAACCATGTATACCAAAGGTGAGTGAGTGAGATTGGTTGCTTTATGCCCTTATCAACACATTGAAGGTTTAAAAAAAACACAAAAAAAACACATTGAAGGTTATATCAAGGGCAGGAGAGCTGAAAGGGAGGAAGTTCATGACCGTACCCAGGAAATAGGCATAGAGAAGGGAGAGACACACAGAAACAAAAAGATACGCTTACGCAGGAGCATGTCAGCCAAAGCCTCTACACACAGGGAAAGAAGTTGCATATGTCTAATTAAAAGAAAATATTTTAGAGATGCCTGAGCCAGGTAGTAACGAATGGGAAATTGCTCTCTTATCCAACGAGTGATGGTGAAGGTAGCTTATCTGACACTTCCCAGGCAGATGAAGATTATGTACCATCATCTACTGATGAATCAGAAGGGGTTTCGGAAGAGGAGCAGGTAACCTCAGATCAGTTTTTCCTTGTTTATGAAGAAAACCTGCAATCTTAAATGAAACGCTGCCAACAATGTGGAGCTCCTATCATTGATAAACAAAAACGGCTCTGTGCTGACTAGCCAGGCCTACGCCACAAAGATTGGTCGACCGGTTGGAGAGGATTGACGCCCAAGAGCGCCAGGAGTACCACGAAAAAGCGGTTGTGTGGAACAACCGGCCAATCGAAGAGCTTAATGACAGTGAGCGGAATGACCGCCTGTTGGCTATTGCCGAAAACATGAAAAGAGAGATTAGAATGCTGGAGAAACTGGGAGACCCAGTCTTATTCGTGGGCACCGTAAATAACAAGGTGGGAGGCGCCTGTACAAGAGGTGCGACCCAGCTGTGGGCAAAGCACAGAGAGGGGCTGATAGCATCCCTCAAAGCAACAGCGTTGCAGAGTGTCTCGGTGGAACCAACGATGGAGACAGTGGACGAGGGTGTAGGGCAGGTGCGAGCCAAATCACCTGAGTTTTTTCAGCGAGAGAGGTACAGGGCGAGATGGCCACTATGCGCACCACCTACGGACGGCACAAAGACAAATCCGGGGCGGCTGTTGAGGACATACCACCAAGGGCCAAAGAGTGCTACGAGTTGTGTAGCTTTCTACACAATTACATTGTACCCAAGGGCCACACCAAAACCAACTTGAAGGTAACTACTACGCTACATTTTTAAATTACTCAATATGAATTATTTAATATAAGTTTAAGTTCAGTCTCTTAGTGCCCAAAAATTACAGATGGCTTATATAAGTTGTGCTCTAATTTTCAATAAATATAATAATACAAATGAAACAATACATACTACCTGCTTATTTCAGTAAATATTCTATTATAGAGATAGGTGAGGTATGTGGTACATGATTATTTATTATTCCCCCAATAATATATTTTCCAGAGGAAACACAGCGTTAACAGCGAATCGGGTTCGAGCAATGCTGTCACCTCAACCCCCACCTCATCTACTACACCTGGATCGTCAAACTCATCCGCTGCAAAGAGGAGGCGTTCACAGAAGACCAGTTGAAAGAAGAAAGCTTCGAAAGGAAAAGCGGTTGGTACGACTGGAAAGGGAAAAGGGGTGGGGAAGAGTAGTGCTGTCAAAAAGTTGACCCTAATGAGCCCGCAGAAAGGTAAAAAGAAGGAAGATCCAATGTCAGCCATGCTCGAAGGGCTGGAAAAACAGAGGGCGGCGGACCGAGACATGACAGAGAAACTTTTTCGCCCACTGATACAGGAATCGTCTGCTGGGGATGAGATTGATACTTGGGTTAAAAGTCTTGTGCCTCACCTTAGAAACCTGCCCCCCCCCCCCCCCCCTGTGGTTATTAGACTGAGGAATGATTTCGAAAACAGAATTTTTGCCGCCGAGGATGAGCTTGAATTTGAATGAAATACTGACATTTTAAACTGTTGTCAACTGTTCATTGCTTCACTATTTTCGTTTCAGGTTATCGGTTTTCTGAGAATTTTTGCTATACCGTTCTCATGTACGCAGGAAGCAAGACTCCAGTCCTTGCAATATAAGGTGATTCATGGTAACATTTGTTGCAGAGGTTTCCTGAAACAGATAACTATTGCTGATTCAGCTAAGTGCTTGTATTGTGAGGAGGATGACTCCATAGTTCACTTCTTTGTTGACAGTGAAAAGGTGGCCATATTTTGGTCGGAATATGTATTATGGTGCAAAAACAACATGGCCTTAGAGGATCTCAATATTACCAGCATAAAACCGAGTTGTATTTTAATGGGTTATGAAGGAGAAAACAAATTTTGTAACTTCCTTAACTGGACTCTGTTGATGGCAAAAAATTATATTAACAGACAGAGACTGTTTCATAAACATGATATTATATTCAAGGTATTTTTGGTAGAAATGCGTTATCGATTCCGAGCCATTGAGCTGAACTGGAAAAGTAAAGGGCAAGCCCCTAAAAAAGCTAAGTTGTGGAGGAGAGTTCTTCACGACAACTCTGATTGAGCTTTATTTTTATGTGTAGTGTATCACTACGGGTCCGTTGAATGGTTGTTTAATTGTTAAAAGGTACTTCATGAGTATATCTCTGCACCAAAATTGTTTGAATAATAGTGGCTCGGAGAAGAGGAAGAGAAAGTGTAAGTGCAATGGGGACAAGGCCAAACTACCAATACGCCGCCCTGTCCACACGTGGAGGAGCAGGGGCCCCACCCCACTCCTCAGACTCTTCCTCGGATTCCTCGGAAAACTTGCTGCCACCACCAAAGGACCTAAATAGGAAATACAGGTCATCACAGATGGTTAGGAGAGCGATGATGATTCCACCTGTCACTGCCTCCACTTTTAGTAAATAAAATTTTGTGAAAAGCTAGAGTGGCCTCCTTGTTTAATGGTTTAAAAAATGCACTGGATGTCATCTTTGTGTCCCACACACCCTGAACCAAATGTACTGCCAACTTCCCTAATACATTTTTCTTTCTTTCATGTATAATTTAGGTTCTGATGACCCCATAGGGCGGTCCAAAATATGGGCATCCGCATGGGGTGCTCTAAGAAAACCAGGAACAATACAATAGGCATGCCACATATCTCAACAACCGTGACATATCTCAACAACCGTGAGATATGTGAGCTGTCTCAACAAGAAAAAAAATCGACAGCAGACAACACCTTGTCACAAATTGTGACCCTAGTAAGTATCCTTGTTATTAAAGCCTAAACAGCTTGTGATGTTATGTAAACAGTTTGACGACATTGCAAGATGATGTTGTCGCTATAAATAATGTGAGCATAGGTGACGCAAGTTGACTGAGCCAAAACTGTGTATAAACTAATGATTAGTATTGTATAGTGGATTGCATTTGAGCATGAATATGTCATGAACAAATGCTGGAGAATGTGTTTTATTTTCCCATACTATTTCTACTTCCTCTTAAACTGAGTGACACTTTTCATAGTTCCAAGTTGAAGTGCAAGGATAACAAACTATTATCAACCAGGGCATCGGTCATTTCAGGGACTCCCTTAGCATTGCCAGTTTTTATAGTCTGCATGTCAGGACAAGAAATTGTCGAGCAAATATGGCTCCTCATCTTAAAGAGCATTATAGGGAAAAGGCTTTGAATCCCAAGTGTTTCCCTTCCACTCATCAACATATCTTTGGAAAAGATCTGGACTGAAGTTAAAATCACTTGAGGCTAACAGGAAAATTGTTAATGTGGTTGAGAAGAAAGAACAGAATGATCAATCCAACGAGGGAAAAGGCAGAGGAAAAAACTCTGGCTGACCCCCATCAAGCTCTGTCTCAAGGTGTTTCAAAGGAATAAAACAAGCCTTCCTGTGCTATACAAGAACAGGATGCTGACAAATGGGCAGCATATTGGTCGTCTACAGTATTACCTTAGTTGATGTCATCATATGAACCAGCTGATATCTATAATGCTGATGAGACTGGGCTTTATTATAGAGCCACCCCTGATGGTACATTGGCATTTAAGAAGGAAGCTCTCTGGATTCAAGAAATCCTGATGGTACATTGGCATTTAAGAAGGAAGGTCTCTCTGGATTCAAGAAATCCTGATGGAACATTGGCATTTAAGAAGGAAGCTCTCTCTGGATTCAAGAAATCCTGATGGTACATTGGCATTTAAGAAGGAAGCTCTCTCTGGATTCAAGAAATCCAATCTGGATAACAGCACTTGAGTGTTGCAACATGGCAGAGACAGACAAGAAGCAGCTCCTCATTATTGGTAAAAGCACAGATTCAAGGAGTTTAAAGTAGAGGAATAAAGCAAGCATCCCTGTGACTTATAAGAACAACAAAAATGCATGAAGACAGCTGCCCTGTTCACTGAATGGAATACAGAATGGGATGAAAATCTTTGCAAGAGAAGAGAAAATCCTCCATGAGATTGTGGATTTGCAGGAGGATGCAGTCAGGGTAAAGAAAACACAGGAAAACGAGAAGCAGAACATGGATGTCTGCAAGCGGGCGATGGAAACAGTTTGAGTGAGATCGGTTGCTTTACGCCCTAATCAACACATTTAAAATAGTTATATCAAGGGTGGAAGAGCTGAGAGGGAGGCAGTTTATGATCATACCTGACAAAATAGTGATAGTTAATATGGGAGAGAGACAAAATATGGAAGAGACAAAAAGGCACTTCATGGTCATATCCATGACCATGCCAAAAGTGGGATGCTGAGTTAGCTGCAGCCAGGACTCGCATGTAAAGCTCTGTCTGCCGCCAGCCACTGCTCCACCCATGGAGTGGAGGCCTGAGCAGGTGAAGGGGAATGGCCAGGCCTGGGTGAACAACATATATATGTCAGTGCTAGTATAGTGTAAGAAAAAAGTGTGCCTGAAATGGCTGTTGTGTAGGACACTAATGTGAAGCTATGTCTAACTCCAGGATAGAGGCTGGGCGGCAGTAGTGTAGGACTCCCACGTAAAGCTATGTCTGACTCTAGCCTCTGTTACACCCATGGAGCAGGGTGAACAGGGGATTTATGTAAGTGTGTGGGACTCCCATGTAAAGCTATGTCTGCCTTCAACCTCTGTTACACCCATGGAGCAGGGTGAACAGGGTATTTATGTAAGTGTGTGGGACTCCCACGTAAAGCTATGTCTGACTCTAGCCTCTGTTACACCCATGGAGCAGGGTGAACAGGGTATTTATGTAAGTGTGTGGGACTCCCACGTAAAGCTATGTCTGACTCTAGCCTCTGTTACACCCATGGAGCAGGGTGAACAGGGTATTTATGTAAGTGTGTGGGACTCCCATGTAAAGCTATGTCTGCCTTCAACCTCTGTTACACCCATGGAGCAGGGTGAACAGGGTATTTATGTAAGTGTGTGGGACTCCCACGTAAAGCTATGTCTGACTCTAGCCTCTGTTACACCCATGGAGCAGGGTGAACAGGGTATTTATGTAAGTGCTAGTTTGTAAAAAATCTGACACTCAGACATTTGTACAATATGCCAGAGATATGAGGTATTGTTTCAATGAAGTTGGACATATGTTTAGCACATCTGGGCCATCACACCCATTATTAATCACTATCAAAGTCATTTATTGATTTATCAAATGAATTTGTATTGCGACCTACAATCAATTACAAACCTCAGTTTTTAACTGATTCCATTTGGACGTATAGCTTACCAATGTGTGGCATGGAAATATCTAAATAAATACCATATATATTATTATAAAGTTAATGACTAGTCTTCTCATTTGGTCTACCGTTTTAGATGATGTTGCCGGATTGGCAAAATCAACGGACACAATAGCAATGAAGGCTGTTCCTGTGGACACCATTATGATTGACAAATTGTGCCACTCTCACAATTTTAGCTGCTTAATAAACATTTAAACTAATTAAATCTGAAATTCCTTCTTCCAGTGTCATCGTTGACAAGGCCATACAAGAGATGGGAGTGACTCCTTTTAATGAGCTGACCCATGACGGAATGGCTCTAATCCACGCAGGGTGGAACATCATTAAAGGAATGCTGCAGAATCCTTAGACTCTTTCCCCTTTAACCCATATAGACCCACCGTCCTATATGTAGGACGGCAGAATATGCTTTTTAAATATTGAAAGAAATGAAGAAATCTTTTCCAGCGTCATCGTTGACAAGGCCATTGAAGAAATAGGGGGGACGCTGTTTAATGAGCTGACCCATGGTGGAATAGCCCTAATCCACGCAGGGGGGAACAGTGAAAGGACTTCTTCAGAATCATTAGATTCTTTCCCCTTTAAGGTGCTTTATTGGTATTATATCTCCTTTCCTAAGGTGTTTGACGTGCTGCCATGTATCGCCTTTATTATTGGTTTGTGTAGATAAATTCTCTCTAGCATTATAGCGTTCATACATTTAATTTCTTCTTTGCAACTTTAGATCTGCAGTTTGAGAAATAATTTGTCATTAATTTGTACCGCGGATCCACAATTCCATACAGATCAGCGATTTGTAATTATGAGGGATGTCTTTTATGTTAGCAGCTTATTCTAAGTATTTGTTCAAAGTTTAGGCGTATGGGTTCTCGAGTTCTCTATGGAATTTGGGAAGCTATGGTTGGGCTGAACCAGCAACGTTTTGAATGTTTCTGTGTAAGAATTATTGAATCAATGAAGTTGGACATATGTCTATGATATCTAGGCCATCACACCCATTATTGAATATATAAAAGATTTGAACTGGAGAAAAGGGATGCAAAGCAAAACGGGAGCAGGACAAGGAGGAAAGGGCCAGATGATCCAGCTCCCAAGGCAGGCACTCCAGAACAAAAACTAATTAAATATGTCCAGTTCAGTGTTTATGTTATGGTTCATCAATAAAATATGCAGTAAGAGAAATTAGTGTTTCTGGCACCACCAAAACCAGCTGAAGTCAATCAACTAGAGCTGGAGTCTAGATCTACGAAGACTCACAGTCACCAAGAGGGGAGTCAAGAAATTCAGTGGTAAGCACTTTCACAATTTATCTGATATCACCGCAGATGAAGACTTAAGAAAGGTGATTCATCAAGACACAAAGGTGGCACTGGTTCAGTCGTTCAAGACCCTTGGAAAACACCTGACTCAATTTTTTTGTGACATCCAAAATAAAGATAAAAAGTAGTACAGTGCAAAGTTGATGCTTAGCATTAGAGGTGGTATACAACGCCACCTGACTCTGCCCCTGCATGGTCGGACCATTAATATAACCAAAGGTCCACATTTTCTCCATCACACCCATTATTGAATACAAATCTGAGATTCCCGGTTTGGGATCTGTGTAAGAATTATAAGAATTAAGAATTATTGAATCAATGTAGTTGGACATTTGTTTAGGATATCTAGGTCATCACACCTATTATCAAATATCAATCGGAGAGTTCCTGTTTGGGATTTGTGTAAGAAGACACACCATACATGCACATGGAAGACAGCTTCTATGAAAAAAGGGCCAAGATTCTGGCAAAGGACCAACCCGTATGCAGGAGCATGTCAGCCAAAGCCTCTAGACACAGGGAAAGAAGTTGCATATGTCCAATTAAAAGAAAATATTTGAGGGATGCCTGAACCAGAGGTAGAAACGAATGGGAAATTGCTCACTTGTCCAGCTAGTGATGGTGAAGTAGCTTATCTGACACTTCCCAGGCAGATGAAGATTATGTACCATCATCTACTGATGAATCAGAAGGGGTTTCGGAAGAGGAGCAGGTAACCTCAGATCAGTTTTTCCTTGTTCATGAAGAAAACCTGCAATCTTAAATGAAACACTGCCAACAATGTGGAGCCCCTATCATTGATAAAAACGGCTCTGTGGCTCAATGGTTGTGTATACTCTTACATGCCATGATGGACACACAACAATCTGGTCATCTTAACCATCCATTGCAAAAGTTCCAATAGGCCACCTGTTTGCTGCAGCTACACTGTATACAGGTCTCACATGGGCAAGAATAGCGGCATTTGCAAGAGCAATGAATATGCCAATTCTGGAGAAGTCCAGGTATAATGAAGTTCAAGGCAGCATTCTGTTCCCAGTCATTCAGGAAGCATGGCAGATTGAGAAGCGAAAGGTGGTAGTGGAACGGAAAGGGAAAGAGCTAGTTGTGTCTGGAGTGTGACAGTCAGGGTATCGGTGTGACAGTCAGGGTCATAATGCTAAGTATGGCAACTATACAATTACGGACGCAGGTGATGATGCTGATATGAAAGATAAGACATTGGAGATTCAAGTAGTCCAGTGTACTGAGGTATGTGTATCTGTATGATACCGTAATAACCTATTTATCACATGATCATAATTTTTAATTTTAATTCTGGTGGGGTTGATTTTAAAAGTGGTGGGGTTTAGCCCCAAAACAGAGGGGACAGGAGTGGTTTGATAAGTTGTTGGTTTGAGTTTATTGGGGTCCGATGTTTCGGGTGTACAATTGTCCCTTATCCAGGATCAAGGATCAGTACAGGCTCAACATGAAATATATATCTATCTTATTGTCTGCAGCAGTACCTTTTGTAGGAGCCACTATCACAAAAGTGTTACGTGTCTGTGACCACTACCAATTAAAAACAATATCCAGCAGGACTTTCTTCAGGCATCAGCAGAAGTTTCTCTTCCCTGCTATCCAACATCAATGGACAATTGATCAGAATTATCTTGTGGGTTTGCTCAAGTCAATTGGAGAGAAACTGATTTTAGGTGGAGATGGAAGGGCCAACAGTAGAGGTCAGTGTAAAGTTTGGGACGTATACCTTGATGGATCTATGTAAAAGGTGCATTGTTGTATCTCAGTAAGTACAGGTGACTTTCTTCACTTCATTTGCTAAGCTCAAGTGCTTAACCTTTGCACTTCTATCATAATCCTACACCATATACATGTTTATATCAAAGAATGTTATATAACACAAGAGAGGAATGAGGCTGATGGAGTGTTGGATTTTTTACCAACACAGCGTTAGCTAATAGGTGGGGTGTTTATACATTGGTAAAGAGGGATGTTTTCAATTTAGGCCAAAAAAAGGCAGGGAGGGGAATGTTTCTCTACGTAGGGGGTTGGTGGTGGGGGTAATCGGAAACACACCTATTTTTGGTGGCCTTATTGATTTGACCAGTGAAAATTAAATATTATTCTATTACTTGGACATGAAACTAAGTACAATTACATTAAGTTATATTTCGATTTCATTCATGATATATCCTTGTGGCCTTTAAATGGGGGCATATATAGAATAGTCAATCAGAAAGTCAATCAAAAAGTCAGAATAGTCAATCAGAAAGTCGAAATAGTCAATCAAAGTAAATCAGAAAGTTAGAAAAGTCAATCAGAAAGTCAATCAGAAAGTCGAAATAGTCAATCAAAAAGTAAAAAGTCAATCATAAGTCAAAATAGTCAATCAGAAAAGTCAATAAAAAAGTCAATCGAAAGTCAGAATAGTCAATCAAAAAGTCAAAATAGTCAATCGAAAAGTAAAAAAAGTCAATCAAAAAGTCATTTTAATCATTTTAATTTGAAATAGTCTAACGAAAAGTCAAAATAGGTGATCGAAAAGTCAAAATAGTCAATCGTAAAATCAGAAAAGTCAATCGTAAAATCAGAAAAGTCAATCGTAAGGTCAAAATAGTCAATCTAAAAGTCAATTGTTAAGTCAGAATAGTCAACCATTAAGTCAGAACAGTCTATCAGAAAGTCGAAATAGTCAATCGAAAAAGTCATAAAGTCAGAACAATAAATTGGAAAGTCGAAATAGTCAATCGAAAAATCAGAATTGTCAATCAAAAAGTCAATGGCATTTTGCGGTTAGGAGCAAGACCCTAGACAATGTAGATGGTAAAAAAAAAATGAAAAAAAAAAATGAAAAAAAAAATGACATTTAAAAATGACATTTGCGGTTTGGAGCATTTCAATGGCATTTTGCGGTTGGGAGCAAGACCCTAGACAATGTAGATGAAAAAAAAAAATGAAAAAAAAAAATTCCGAGGATCGATGGTGTTGATGATATATGAGGTGAGGTGATGAAATGAATTCTTACTATTATGAATTAGGGCTATATATGGTGGGTGAGTGAGTGGTACCTATTACTACACATTGTTAAGATAATATATATCGATTCTCTAAAGGTGAGAGACACTTGTATTAGCTGTATAATGTAAAGAAATGGTTTCGAATTTTATTAAATCATTAATAATAGGTGTAGAATTACCATTCACACTGCAACTGCCATTCTTATAAAATGTAACCTGTATTTATAGAGGGAATTTCGAAGGGGCTCATGAAAGGGATACTCATAAATGGAATTGATTGTGGTCGTGTGGGTGTAAATGTTGACATCACACAGTGCCCACAATTATCTTGGCATCAGACATCGGTGCTAGGATGTTATCTGTTACTCATTTTCCTGTGACACCTAGTGGGGTGGTGGAAGTGAGGAAGGCCCACCCATCGAGATGTGAGGGTGATGAAAGTGTCTGTGGTGAGGTGGTGGTGGTGGTGATGGTGGTAAGATCAGAGGGTTTCATTTATAAAATGTATAAAATATTATCTTGGCTTCTAAACAAGATAGAATTATGTAATAAAGACCAAAAGTTTTCTTATGTTAAGGAGAATATATTTACACATGACTTATTGTTGTACATCCTTTAATTTAAAAAGTTGGACATCTGGACTGTGGACATCTGGTGTTTATTACTCTTGTGGTTCGCTGGGGCCTTTCTGGCCTGTCTGATCTGATAAGGGGTAAAGGGCCGACCTCTGATCTGAGGAGGTGGAGGAGGAGGAGGGATGGAGGAGGAGGAGCCTCCTCCTCCACCACTGTTAGGACAGAGCTGGCAATGCTGTCTAGGCTCCATACATAACTCCTTGTATTAATGCAGGAATAATATTTTTATGTCACGTTGGAACTTAGAAAACATTTGATGTCTCATTTACCTGATCAAAAATATCAATACTTCGTCTGTTTTTGTTAAAAAAAAAAAAAAAAAAAAAAAAAAAATAATTTTAAATTTTTTTATTTTTGTCAAATTGTCAGCGCGGCGGAAGCTTCTCTCAGCGCGGCGCGGCGCCGCGCTTTAGTTAGAACCCTGGGAGGGATGGAGGAGAAGGAGGAGGGATGGAGGGTTGGAGGGTGCAAGGTCAGATGAGTGCAAGGTCAGATGAGGGGTTGATTTCTGGTGGCACCACATTAGAAACTATATATAACTGTATTTCCAGTTCTAAACATCACACAGTTATGAAAGAAAGACGAAAAGATATTGTTATGATCATTAGAATACTTCTGCATCAGAATCACTTTTGTACATCCTTAAATTAAAAAAGTTGATAGAACAACTCTGTGGCAGCTCTGTGTGGACACCTGACTTTTATTACCATGTGGTCAGACTTTTATTACACTGACTGGGGTGCTAGCACTGGGGTAAAGCTACACTGGGGTAACACTGGGCCTTAGCCTTGCCTGCCTCTTAGTCAGTGCCTCTTAGTCAGGGCCTGCCTCTGATCTGATAAGGGCTAAAGTCTTAGTCAGGGTGATCACGATCGTGATCACTTTCTTTGGTGTGAGTCCTTGTGCCGAAAACACAAAATGAAAATAGTCCTCAGTTACAAACTAAAATGTTATGCCAATAGATAAACGTCCGAAACTTTTCTCTAGGTTAAGGAATAGAATAGGAACAGCAGGAAAAGGGAGAAGGGGGCGAAAAAGTGGCCCAAACAGTCGGGGGCCACGTTTGTCAGTATATCTATGTCTTCTCCTCTTAAATCCAGAGTAAAACGCTAACGCGAATAAATACCAGCTGTTGTGAATCAAACACCCAACATTAGCAAGGTTCAAACTAGTTTCAAGGGTTAACTCTAGCCTCTGTTACACCCATGGAGCAGGGTGAACAGGGTATTTATGTAAGTGTGTGGGACGCCCACGTAAAGCTATGTCTGCCTTCAACCTCTGTTACACCCATGGAGCAGGGTGAACAGGGTATTTATGTAAGTGTGTGGGACTCCCATGTAAAGCTATGTCTGCCTTCAACCTCTGTTACACCCATGGAGCAGGGCGAACAGGGTATTTATGTAAGTGTGTGGGACTCCCACGTAAAGCTATGTCTGCCTTCAACCTCTGTTACACCCATGGAGCAGGGGGAACAGGGTATTTATGTACATGTGTGGGACTCCCATGTAAAGCTATGTCTGCCTTCAACCGTTGTTACACCCATGGAGCAGGGTGAACAGGGTATTTATGTAAGTGTGTGGGACTCCCACGTAAAGCTATGTCTGACTCTAGCCTCTGTTACACCCATGGAGCAGGGTGAACAGGGTATTTATGTAAGTGTGTAGGACTCCCATGTAAAGCTATGTCTGACTCTAGCCTCTGTTACACCCATAGAGCAGGGTGAACAGGGTATTTATGTAAGTGTGTGGTACTCCCACGTAAAGCTATGTCTGACTCTAGCCTCTGTTACACCCATGGAGCAGGGTAAATAGGGTATTTATGTAAGTGTGTGGGACTCCCACGTAAAGCTATGTCTGACTCTAGCCTGTTACACCCATGGAGCAGGGTGAACAGGGTATTTATGTAAGTGTGTGGGACTCCCACGTAAAGCTATGTCTGCCTTCAACCTCTGTTACACCCATGGAGCAGGGTGAACAGGGTATTTATGTAAGTGTGTGGGACTCCCACGTAAAGCTATGTCTGCCTTCAACCTCTGTTACACCCATGGAGCAGGGTGAACAGGGTATTTATGTAAGTGTGTGGGACTCCCACCTAAAGCTATGTCTGCCTTCAACCTCTGTTACACCCATGGAGCAGGGTGAACAGGGTATTTATGTAAGTGTGTGGGACTCCGATGTAAAGCTATGTCTGACTCTAGCCTCTGTTACACCCATGGAGCAGGGTGAACAGGGTATATGTAAGTGCTAGTTTGTAAAAAACCTGATACTCAGACATTTGTACAATATGCCAGAGATATGAGGTATTGTTTCAATGAAGTTGGACATAATGTTTAGCACATCTGGGCCATCACACCCATTATTAATCTCTATCAAAGTCATTTATTGATTTATCAAATGAATTTGTATTGCGACCTACAATCAATTACAAACCTCAGTTTTTAACTGATTCCATTTGGACGTATAGCTTACCAATGTGTGGCATGGAAATATCTAAATAAATACCATATATATTATTACAAAGTTAATGACTAGTCTTCTTATTTGGTCTACCGTTTTAGATGATGTTGCCGGATTGGCAAAATCAACGGACACCCTCCGCCCTAATTAAATACATCTCGATTAACAAAAAGTTAATCCTCAGGGCTAATCAAAGCTAACCTCAATTAACTATAGGACCTCTCACCAGACACCTAATGACTCTCATTGTAATATTAAAAAATTCAAATATCTACCTACCTTTAAGATTGTGTAACTAAATTTGAATCAATGAAGTTGGACATTTGTTTAGGATATCTAGGCCATCACACCTATTATCAAATATCAATCGGAGAGTTCCTGTTTGGGATTTGTGTAAGAAGACACACCATACATTTAGAATACGAAATACAAATTACTTCATGTTATTATATATGTTCTTTCCACCAATGATCGAAATATTCACTTTTATGACCAGAGATTGTATTGCCTCCACTTTAAGTAAATAAAGATATGTGAACAGCTAGAGTGGCCTCCTTGCTTAATGATATATGTCTGAGATTTCCGGTTAAGGATCTGTGTACGAATTATAAGAATTAAGAATTATTGAATCAATGAAGTTTGACATATGTCTAGGATATCTAGGCCATCACACCTATTATTGAATACCAATCTGAAAAAAATTTGAGAAAAAAAAAGGAAAGTTTTGAACTGGAGAAAACGGATGCAAAGCAAAACGGGAGCAGGACAAGGAGGAAAGGGCCTGATGATCCAGCTCCCAAGGCAGGCACTCCAGAACATAAATAGTTAAATAAGCCCAGTTCAGTGTTTATGTTATGGTTCATCAATAAAATATGCAGTAAGAGAAATTAGTGTTTCTGGCACCACAAAAACCAGCTGAAGTCAATCAACTAGAGCTGGAGTCTAGATCTACGAAGACTCACAGTCACCAAGAAGGGAGTCAAGAATTTCAGTGGTAAGTACTTTCACAATTTATCTGATAGGACCTCAGATGAAGACTTAAGAAAGGTGATTCATCAAGAAACAAAGGTGGCACTGGTTCAGTCGTTCAAGACCCTTGACAAGGAGACCCTTGGAAAACACCTGACTCAATATTTCTGTGACATCAGAAATAAAGATAAAAAGCAGTACAGTGAAGACTTCCGGTTTGGATTGAGACTAGAAAAGGTGTCCGACAGGCGCGTGCCTATATGTCCCTTTTTTTTTTCAGTTTCAAGGCAGACTCAGAGAACTATTTTGTGGCAGTGAGCTACATGAAAGTGCAAAGAGCAACTCGAAAGGTTTATTTGTATTCGCAAACCAGACATCGCTGAGAGATTGACATTTGAAAATCCGCACACGTGAGTCTGAGGAGTAAGTGTGGCAGCCATCTTGGCCTCCAGGGCTCCTCCACGGTGAAAGTAACAACACGCTTGGATTACCCATCTGAGGACTGTCGAGACACAAGGAGATAACAGAAGGCTCCAGTGGAACTCTGGATTATATTCATACAAGCCTATGTTCCTGCTACAGTAAAATTTGATATATATTCTACTTTATAAGTTGGACTTGTGAAAAAGACCGCCTGACATGCGCAGGAGCGCACATCCGGTGAATACACGTGAGTCGCATAAAATTGTTTGATCGTGCAAGCCGATTAACAAGCAATCTTAGGCAAAACTTTACAAAATCTGATATGGTATGAACTTTGAGACCCCGCACGGATTGGATGATATATTGTTTCCCAGATCTCTATACTCGTATATTCGAGCGCGAAAGGCCTTAGGCGGAAGGTTCGGATATAGGTCAAAGTGACACAGATTTGATACCAGTCACAGCCCATGCGCAGCTGAAAGGAACCGGAAAAAGACACTAAAGCATAAACATCCGGCCATTTGGACATCGGTACAGGTTTGACAAGTTAAAAAGCAACATATAAATGACTTCTACGCGTGCAAAAGACGCTGACAAGAGACACAGAGAGTCAGATAACGAGGAGGAGAGTGGGTGTAAAAGACAGGCCGTAGCCATGGCAGGTATATCGAATGAGGACATCAAAAAGATGTTCGATGAAATCAAAGCTCAGATCGCAGGCACCACCGAGGCAAACTCTAAGTCCATCGTCAAGCATGAAGAAAGGTTTGACAAAATGGATGGGGCTAACTTCTTGCGGGATGAAAAGGCAGATAAGATGGTGGTAGAGTTAGCTACGCAGAAGGAAGAGATAGAGATCATAAAGATAAACATGGTCAAGAAGGACGACCCAAGACTGGTGGCATCGGGTTCCTCCCTGGCCGCTGACGAAGAAGAACGACTACGAGAAAAGATTAAAGATCTGGAGCTCAATCTCATGTTGGACGGCGCAAGTAAGGAAAACCTAGAAGAAGATGATTTAATGTGTAAAAACATGGCAGCATTCGTACTAGAGAACTATATGGGTGTATCCAAAGAAATCCAGTATGATGCAAGAAGAATGGGCAGAGGTAAAAACGCGTCAATAATGCTAAACTTCAGATGTATACAGGATGTACGAGTTGTGTGGGGAAAGCGTAGCAATCTGGAACGCCAGGTTGACCTAGAAGGGAAAAGAAAGTATTGGATAAAGAAAGATCTTCCTGAAGCCATAAGGAAAAGAATAGCCAGAGCCAGGCCCTGCGTTGCTGCAGCTAGGGCCTCCAGAAGATACGAGAACGTGGTGAATGCTCACGGGGATATAATATTGGATACCAGGCGTTATAAGCATAATCAACTTGAGATGCTACCCAAAAAGTTCACACCGGGTTTCTTGGCCAAGAGGGAGGATGAGGATACTTTCGTATTCTTCTCCAAGGAGTGCCCCCTTTCCAACCACTATATGGTTAGGTTCAAAGTAGACTCCAAATGGTATAACTGCATTGAGCAGTACCTAGCGTACTCAAAGGCCACCATTGACGGCGATATCCAGAAAGCAGAAATGGTGCTACAGTTTGAGGATCCCGTCAGGTGCAAATTTGCACTTGGTGCATATGTATCTGACGACGTATGGGCGAAGTGGGAAGACATGAGAGAGGAAATACTACTGAAAGGGCTGAGAGCGAAGGTCAGATACAACAGATTCGTCGCTGACTACCTAGTCACGACGGGCCTCAAAACGATCGGTGAGGCCTCAGCGACCAAGTCTGACTGGGGGATAGGCCTAAGCCTCTACGACGACGAAGTTCTGAACCAGGAAAAGTGGTCTAAAAGTGGCAACTTACTGGGACAATCGTGGATGAAGATCAGAAAAGAGCTTGTCAAGACAGAAGACGAAGACAAGGAAGAGGAAGGCAGCCCCGAAGCAGTTATGGAAGTAGCTGAAGGGGGAAGCTAAGAAAATGTATTGTTGATAAATTCTTGTTTACGATAGACCTATTTTTGTTTAAATAATGGAAGGTTCTAACATCAATTTTTATTCCCTAAATGTGAATGGCGCTGGTAATATCACCAAAAGAAAAGCCCTATTCAGGTTCCTTAATAAGAAAAGAAATTCAATATTTGCTTTGCAAGAAACGCACAGTGTATTCAAGAATGTTAAAATTTGGGCCAACCAATGGCAGGGCAAGGCTCACTTTGTGCACGGTCGCAGTAACGCGAGGGGAGTAGCAATTCTATTTTCAAAAGATCTAGACATAGAAATAGTGTGTAAAGGTGGTGACAACGACGGTAGAATCGCGTACACGGATGTAATATTAGACCAAAAAGAATATTCTATCCTTTCACTGTACTTCCCAACCAAAGACATGTACAAAGACCAGGTTAGCATTTGTAAATCCTTAAGAAACATCCTGGAATCGAGAGCAGACAAATCACTAATACTGATGGGCGATCTAAATCTAAATATTATCCCAGAAGAGGAATTTCTAAATCTTAGTGATAATCAACATGTAAAATACGATGGTCTTAGAGAAATGATGAAAACAATAGATGACTTTGACTTATGTGACATAATAAGAGAAATGTCGGTGGATGGGACAAATATGAATACTTGGATAAGAGGTTCTCAGAGCTCGAGACTAGATTACTGTATGATCAGCTCGCTTTTAAGAACAAGTGTAAGAAGTGTGGATAACGTTTTATGTGAACACTCCGACCATAACCTGATTTGCTTTACATTGAAATCCAACGAAGAGGTGAGAGGCCCAGGGGTATGGAAGTTCAGTAAATACCTATTAGGTAACGATGAATATATTGAAATGATACAAGAAAAAATTGTGGAAGCTCTAAATGTTGACGGTTTAAGCTGTGCAAGAGTAAAATGGGACTATGTAAAATATGTTATTAGAATCGAAACAATGAGGTATACAAAACAAATAAGTAAGCAGAAACGTATAAAGGAAAATCTATTTCGTGACAGGTTGAATGTGTTATTTCAAAAAGGGGTTCTCGATGAAGAAGAAAGCCGGGAAAGGGAAAATATTCAGGATGAATTAAGGGCTGTTCAATACGTAAAAGCTCAGGGCGCAATGGCCAGGAGCAGAGCCCAGTGGCTAATTGACGGGGAAAAACCCACTGCCTATTTCTTGAATCTCGAAAAGCGAAATTATAAAAAAAAGACCATCTCGCAGCTAGAGGTAGACGGTGAAATTATCACTAGACCCAATGAAATTCTCAGAAAAAAAGTCGAATTCTACAAAGACCTCTACAGTGAGAAAGATTCGAACCATTTAGACCACAATCCCTTTATGCATACGTATGTAGGCCCCGTTCTTAACCCTATTGATAAAGAAGCACTGAATAATAGCTTCACAAAGGTAGACATCAAGAAAGCTATTGACTCCTTTGCCGGAAATAAAGCGCCGGGTCCTGATGGATTGCCCACCGAATTTTATAAACATTTCTGGGCCACGCTCGAACCGTTATTCCAGGACGTCATGAATGAATGTTTTATGCAAGAAGAGTTATCTCAAGAAATGTATAGAGGTATAATAACATTGATTCCCAAAAAAGACTGTAATTTGAATTTCATAGGTAGCTGGAGACCGATTACGCTCCTAAATACGGATTACAAAATAATCTCGAAGATGTTATGCTTGAAGTTGAAAAATTGTATTGATTCTGTGATTGATGAGGACCAGTATGGCTTTATCAAAGACCGCTTTATTGGATGTGCAGTCAGACGACTGGAAGATGTTACACAATATCTAGACAAAAATAAGAAGAAGGGGCTGTTTGTATCGCTTGATTTCAAAAAAGCATACGACTCAATATCATGGAAATACTTGTTTAAATGTCTGTGTGATTTGGGGGTAGGTAGCGACTTTTTGAGGTGGATTAGATGCCTTATGTTAGGATCCAAAGCTTGCATTACTAATAACGGGCACCTTTCTGAGTGGTTTGACGTTCGAAGGGGCGTTAAACAAGGCGACCCCATATCCTCATTACTCTTTATCATCGTGGTAGAAAGGTTAGCTTCAAGAATTCGTGCCGACCCAGAGTGTAGTGGTATTGTGTTTGGCGGCGTGGAAAATAAGATAATCCAATTCGCAGATGACATGACTATCATGGCCGAAAACGAGAGTTCACTCGCCAGAATGATGGGTATTATTAGCGAATTTAGTGAGGTATCTGGTCTAACTTTAAATGTAGGTAAAACCAGGGGCTTCAATATAGGAGAAATGATATTAACCCAGCCAATTTGTCAAAACATTAACTGGACAAACTGCATGAAAATTTTGGGCATTCATCTGGTTTATCCTTACAACAAGCAGTTACAAAACTCTATCAATTTCAAGTCAGCTTTTGAAAAAGCAAGTGTCGTTATTAAGCACTGGAGCAAAAGAGATATATCTATTAAAGGTAGAATCACTATCGTAAATGTATTAATATTACCTCTATTCATGTACGTGGCTAGTTTAATAGTCATTGAGGAGAGTAAAATATGTGAAATCCACAAGCTAGTAAATGATTTTATATGGAGAAAGGGCAAATACAGGGTCGCACATTATTATCTAAATAGAGACATAGACGACGGCGGCCTAAAACTCCATGATATCCGTGCAAAGTTAATTACCACCAAACTAAAGTGGGTGCAGAGACTAATAAACAACCCGAAAGGGAAATGGTCAGCATTCGTAAAAGAAAACCTTGGCAAAAACGTTAGAAAGGTTTGTACATATAGACAAATCATCAGCGCCGAGTTTTCAGAATTCTACACGGAAGTGTTTAAAACCTGGAATAGATTCTATGGCTCTAAACAGCCGTCGAGTAAGAAGAGTGTCTTATGCGAGAAAATTTGGAACAACAGGTGGATAAAACTCGAACACGGTATAAGCAACGTCCAACTCTGGAAAAAAAAGAAAATCAGTAAAGTCGAGGACGTAATAAACTATGGTAGAACTAAAAATAAGCAAGAGATCAAGAGCGATTTCAATATAAACATCAACTTCCTCGAAGAGTTGAGTTTAAAGGGGAAAATCCCAGCGAGTTGGCTGAAAATTGTTAACGAAGGTGAGGTTTCAAATTACAATGACGAGCTGTTATGTTTAATTGGTGGTGAAGAAATTGATATCTTAACTGCCCCGACCAAGCTAATATATGATGCGGTCAAAAAGTGTTTGTATTCCCAAAAAGAGAGAAATAAGGACTGGTATAGCAGGTTCTTAAATAAGGATATCGATATCACTAACTTGGAATTTAAAAACTGGTATCAAGTCCCATTTCGTTGTACAAGAGATGTGAGGCTTCAATCGTTCCAATATCAGGTCATTAACAAGTTAATTGTGTGTAATGTTCACTTGTGCGACATGGATATCATTCCATCCAATCTGTGCAAATTCTGTGATTCTATCGATGATTTATTCCACTTTTTTATAGACTGCGAAAAGACATGTTCCTTCTGGCACAATCTCAAAAACTGGGCTAACAATAACAAATGGCTAGATAGGGAAATTTCGAGTGATCTAAACGCCGTATTTATGATTCTTGGAATACCAAATACTGAAGAAAAATATAGGGTCTGGAATTATATCCTAATTTACGCCAGATTTTATATATATAAGACAAAGCTTTTTGGTGGAAATAATATTTGCTTCTTCGACTTCCTCAGGGAGTTAAAAAGAAAGCTAAGAACTATGCAGGACTGCTCGTATATAAGCAGCGCTCACAGAAAGGAGTGGAAAGCCTGGATTAATTTATACAACAGTTTGTAATATTCCCTCTTAACACCGGGATGTACTCGATCGTGTAGGTCAAGCATGTAGAAGTTGGCTGATAATTCGCTTACAAACATATCAGGTCACAAGCGGAACTCGACCAGAGGTTGTATATTGTTCGCACTCATACTATAGAAGCATGCGGTGAGACATGTCCAAATTATATAACCGCAATCAGACCAAAGATGTAAAAAGAGTGGCAAATCCTGCAGCTCGGTAGCCTTATATATCAGGTTTATTGGTAGAGTTTTAACGTAAATACAGATAGATGTACGCGAGTCCATAGAAAGGAGCGAAGCGATGTAAATGACAAAACAAAATGACAAACAATGACCAGTATATGTATTTGGTAGATGTCCTGTCTATTTAATGTTTGTGCATGCTCGTTCGGACACAGATGAGAAGTGAGTGTGATGTATCAAGGTGTTATCCGCTCCAGAGAGAAAAGAATTTGTTGACAAATTGAATAAATGCCAATTGTTTGGGAAAAAAAAAAAAAAAAAGCAGTACAGTGCAAAGTTGATGCTTAACATTAGAGGTGGTATACAACGCCACCTGACCGCATGGTCAGACCATTAATCTAACCAAAGGTCCACATTTTCTCCATCACACCTATTATTGAATACAAATCTGAGATTCCCGGTTTGGGATCTGTGTAAGAATCATAAGAATAAAGAATTATTGAATCAATGAAGTTGGACATTTGTTTAGGATATCTAGGCCATCACACCCATTATCAAATATCAATCGGAGAGTTCCTGTTTGGGATTTGTGTAAGAAGACACACCATACATGCACATGGAAGACAGCTTCTATGAAAAAAGGGCCAAGATTCTGGCAAAGGACCACCCGTATGCAGGAGCATGTCAGCCAAAGCCCCTAGACACAGGGAAAGAAGTTGCATATGTCCCATTAAAAGAAAATATTTGAGGGATGCCTGAGCCAGAGGTAGAAACAAATGGGAAATTGCTGCCTTGTCGAGCTAGTGATAGTGAAGTAGCTTATCTGACACTTCCCAGGCAGATGAAGATTATGTACCATCAATGCCATCTTTGTAACAAAATACAAGAACTGGGTAACGAAGGTAAAAAAATACATGTGTGAACTCAAGAAAGTATAATGAACGATGTTATTGTGCTGGAGTGAGAGTGAAAGAAAAAATGAAAACTCCAAAAAAATCATAAAACCAGAGGGACGCGATTTATCTCACTGTTAGAATTGTAAAAGCCACAACGGCAGGATATAATTGATCAAAAACCTTTTTTTTTTTAAAAAAAAAAGAAGATTATGTACCATCATCTACTGATGAATCAGAAGGGGTTTCGGAGGAGGAGCAGGTAACCTCAGATCAGTTTTTCCTTGTTTATGAAGAAAACCTGCAATCTTAAATGAAACACTGGCAACAATGTGGAGCTCCTATCATTGATAAAAACGGCTGTGGCTCAATGGTTGTGTATACTCTTACATGCCATGATGGACACACAACAATCTGGTCATCTCAACCATCCATTGCAAAAGTTCCAATAGGCAATCTGATGTTTGCTGCAGCTACACTGTATACAGGTCTCACATGGGCAAGAAGAGCGGTATTTGCAAGAGCAATGAATATGCCAATTCTGGAGAAGTCCAGGTATAATGAAGTTCAAGGCAGCATTCTGTTCCCAGTCATTCAGGAAGCATGGCAGATTGAGAAGCGAAAGGTGGTAGTGGAACGGAAAGGGAAAGAGCTAGTTGTGTCTGGAGTGTGACAGTCAGGGTGTCGGTGTGACAGTCAGGGTCATAATGCTAAGTATGGCAACTATACAATTACGGACGCAGGTGATGATGCTGATATGAAAGATAAGACATTGGAGATTCAAGTAGTCCAGTGTAAGAGGTATGTGTATCTGTATGATACCGTAATAACCTATTTATCACATGATCATAATTTTTAATTTTAATTCTGGTGGGGTTAATTTTAAAAGTGGTGGGGTTTAGCCCCAAAACAGAGGGGACAGGAGTGGTTTGATAAGTTGTTGGTTTGAGTTTATTGGGGTCCGATGTTTCAGGTGTACAATTGTCCCTTATCCAGGATCAAGGATCAGTACAGGCTCAACATGAAATATATATCTATCTTATTGTCTGCAGCAGTACCTTTTGTAGCAGCCACTATCACAAAAGTGTTACGTGTCTGTGACCACTACCAATTAAAAACAATATCCAGCAGGACTTTCTTCAGGCATCAGCAGAAGTTTCTCTTCCCTGCTATCCAACATCAATGGACAATTGATCAGAATTATCTTGTGGGTTTGCTCAAGTCAATTGGAGAGAAACTGATTTTAGGTGGAGATGGAAGGGCCAACAGTAGAGGTCAGTGTAAAGTTTGGGACGTATACCTTGATGGATCTACGTAATAGGTGCATTGATGTATCTCAGTTAGTACAGGTGAATTTCTTCACAGAGTTATGAAACGAAGACGAAACGAAACGAAGACGAAAATTATTGTTATGATCAGTAGAATGCTTCTGATCAGGAATTACTTTCATCGTACAGAAGGTACATCGTACAATTAAAAAAGTTGAAAGAACAACTACACCATATGCCATAGAGGGACATCACCTTATCAAATATATCAGAGGGCGGCTCATAGAGCTATAGGCCTTATCTTAAAGGGGCAAAATTCATTAGTCTCCAACGAGAGAAACTGATATCAGTGTTGTGACATTTTTATCACTCTGGTAAATGGTGACCCCATGCCCCATACTTACTCCTGGGTTTCACTGAGAGGTCCCCGATGGGAGCAAGTAAATAGGTTATTAGGTCACTTTGTACTGACCCTTAATATTTCCTAGTTATTTGATATATCTGGCAATAATTCAATATATTCCAAACTAATAGTTTTTTAACATGTCCTTAAAGTGTTTCCTTAAAGTTAAATGTTTACGTTTTAGAACATTCCTTGTTTTTTGATAAATGTATTCCCCATCAGGACCCCATGCACTGATGGAACAGCTGGAGGGAGTATGAGACAACAGCCACAACATTCAAATTCCTGCCGGCGACGGCGCGCCATGGACAGTGGCAGAAAATATGTACACATGTGTTTGTCCAAAGAAATCCTTCGTTTCAATTCCTTTAATATGACCAACATTTCGCTAAAACTTGCTTCAACATGGAATTCAACATGCACATCGAAACAAAAGCTATACATCTAGTATATCAATTTCCAAAAAGATGATCAGAATCCGAATTAATGTGAAAATAACCATGTGTACATGTCGCCAATGGATGGACCCGGACCATCCAGCATATATGATAGAGGGGAGACAGCTGCTATATAGGAAGCGGAGACAGCTGCTATATAGGAAGCGAGGAGAAGGAATGTTAGGCATGCTGTAGAGGTATGCCGAGGTCGGCCCTCCTTTCTCTATACAGACATCCCACCCCTTCATATTGAAAGGAAAAAGATAAGAAATAAGAAAAGATAATAAGATAAGAAACTACTTTATCCAAAGACCACATATAGACAAACAGGTATACTGACTTCTAGGTTATATCATTAAAGTTAAGATTAAGGTTGGGATTTTTCATCCTCTAAGATTGATTTAATGATTAATAGACAAAAGGGTTCTTTATGTATCAATTTTGAGGTAGTACTTCAGCAGCAGCTGCAGTTCCTGAGTAACACATATATGAAGAGTGCTAGGTTATTATATCCAATGGAACTTTACTAATGCAACCGCCCTTGAAATATTTCTGTTTGGATTAGAGGGGCTAGTGTAATAAAGGAAAACAATTTGGGACTGAGAAAAAATGGTCTTAATAGAGCATTGGTCCCTGCAACTAGGTGGCTGTTATGTAGGGTTTGACTGTATACAATAGATATCTGGCTATATGCAAGGCACGCGCATATGGGCTGTATATGTTTGCTGGTTGCTAGGAGTCAAACATTGTTGTTTCCTTCTAACGCAAAGATATAAGAATAATATCATGTAGCCTGAAAGGGAAAAACAGACACAATTCAATGTATTAAGAGCATGAATTCACTATTTACAGACAACATCAGGGTACAGGACGAGGCGAAGAGTGCTAGAAGAAGTGGAAGAAGTGGAGGAAGCTAGGTTTGTAACATTTGTGAGTTTGTGTAAAAAATCTTATTAGAATCTGCAGGATTGTGCTTGGATTGTAACATTCAGCATTTGGTAGAATATAAGTTGTATGAAAAAAAATGTGCTTATTTTCTGGACACTGTTTTTACTTTGTAGCAGGCACCTGAAATTATGTAAGCATGACACCCTTATTGTCATCTTCATATGATAATGAAATAGGTTTGCTTTTGCTTACAGATTAGAGCTCACTGAAACATTGACCAGGCTGTACAGCCAGGTTGACCCGGACACCCGCAGGAAGAACCTAATTACCACGACAAGGGCAAATGTCCTGGACACAGGGTTACGTGCATTCTCAAGGAAAAGCTTCCGTGTGAATGTACCTCTCAGCATTCGGTTTCTGGGTGAGACTGGGATAGGTGGAGGTGGGCTAACCCATGAATTTCTACAGCTGCTGATGAAGGAGATCTCAAGTAGAATTATGTCAGGCCGCGAAGACGCCAATTTTTTTGTACTGGACCAAAGAGGTGGGTCTCATTTTCCAATTCCTCAGAAGTTAATATATATATATAAGCTCCAATATGAAGTCTTAGAAATGTATGAACTTGTTTTGGCCTCAGATGTTGCAAAGTAGGTGTATCAAACTTTGTGTCTATGAACCAATCTTATCCATGAGTAATACAATTCTTCAATATACTTCAGTAGGAAGGAGTAGCAAGGGGTAGTAAATCAGGCTGTGTATAAATTTGGATAGAATGTGTATTATAGTTGAAGAATCTTAAGATTTTATATTCCAGCCTTATCAACAGGCTTCTATGGCACACTGGGAAAGATAATGGCGTACTCTGTAGTACACCGAGGCCCAACCCCATCATTCCTCCATCGCAACCTATTCAGGACAATGGTTGGGGATTTGCTTGTATGCCAGTATGACCTGGAGGATATCGTTGACATTGCCTTGCAGGAAAAGCTGAGAAAGTTAACAATTTCTATGTATGATAGCTACTTTTTATAGGACTTTAGTATTTGATGAAATTTTATCTATGATCATTGTGACATTCATAATTCATCTTTGCATATCAATAGTTGCACATTAGAATCATTGCCCATTTGAATCATTTGAACTAATTCTTGAATAATCTGTATGGAGAATAGAATCACTCAAGTCAACATTTTCCTTTAGGTCATTTTTATTCCAATATTGCACCCTTTAGGGGGGTGGGTGGGGGCGCTTCTCCTGGGAAATTATGACATATCTTCAGGGAAATTATGACATATCCAGAACATAATTCTTAAATTATTACTTAGAAATTCAAATTGAATACAGGCATAGATTAACTGTTAACTAAAAATAACATGAATTTGCATCTGCAGATAAGAGAGTCACTTAGTGAGGAGGAGTATGCTCGTGCGGCCGAAGTGTTGGAAGACACAATAACAATTGCTGGCTGCACGACATACTCCTTCCATTTGAGGGAGAAGGAGGCACTCTTCCAGGCGTTATGCCATTTTCTTCTGGTTGGGCACTCTGCTCAGGCCATGATGCAGTGAGTACTTTCAATATCTGTTATCTTCCAATTTGTTAGAGGTGTACTTTCATTGAGAAATATGGACCAAAATTCAGTTGTCACTGATGGAATAAAGGTTTTGGTATACCAATCAATTTAAAGCCAATAAATGATTGAAGGAATGTATGTAACTCATAAGTAAATACAGACATATCCCTAGAACTACTATCTTTCATTTGAATGTCTAATATTGATCATACATAGGTTTACCGATGGTCTCAACACCCTAGGACTTTACAATGAAGTTCGGAAGGCCCCCGACATAATGCAGTCCCTGTTTGTTGCAAGCAAGCAGCCATTGACTGCCCCTATGATGGAAGAACTGTTTGTGCTATTTGGGCTGGCAGAGGAAGGGACCCACCAGCATTACACAGAGCTCCAGACGTTAGGGTTCTGGAGCGAGTTCCTAATAGACATGGAAGGTTTGTCCATATTTATTGTAGAAATATATTTTACTATAAGTATGGCTGTCAGATTTTGGGATATGAGGTGTGAGATTCTATCTTTTTAGTGAATTCATATTTAAGTTATAATTACTCCATATATTTTTTTCCAGATGAAAACAGGCTGGAGGAGCTCCTTAATTTTGCCATTGACCTGGATATGATTCCGCCACTAGGATTCCAACCCACACCAAAGTTAAGGATTGTAGAGGTGGAAGAACTGGATGCAAAGTCCAAGTATTGTCGGGCAAACACATGTGCCCACATACTGTTTATACCATGCCATTTGATATATGAAGAGTTTAAAACATACATGATTGCAGGTATAGGTTCGGAACTTTTTACAACTGAATAGTGGCATTACTATTACTTCAATCCTTATATCCTTATACCTGCAATCATGTATGATTTTATTGTATGATATTCATTTTACTAGCAGATATTCCTTTTAAGTATGAGGTATGCATTTTGAAAATTATCATTCTTTATTTAGGACTTGTTTCCAAAATTACTTAGCCTTAAGATATTGATGTTAAATCCAGCTCTACAATCTGCTTAACTTTGATACTTAAATTATGTGGTGTCATCCCACTACAGCAAAAGTGTTCTTTATATATTTGGGGTGTGGTTTATTAATTTTCATATATCAGTTTTAAAAGGAATAATTCAACTTTTGGTTGTATCTTAAGGAGGTATAGTTCTCGGCGCACTAGATTGTGCTGTTCGCCTCGATGCTTTGTGTATTTAATCATGGCAAACTCCCAACAAATGAGGTGGTTTGGGTGTGTATATATTTGTTCTATTATTTGTATGTATTACCTTATCAGGTATTTATGAAGAGTTGCTGTTTGGGAGTATCAGATGACCGCCCCCCTGCCATTACACCTGGAGGCTGGGCGGCAGTAGTGTGGGACTCCCATGTAAAGCTATGTCTGCCTCCATGATGGAGGCTGGGCGGCAGTAGTGTAGGACTCCCATGTAAAGCTCTGTCTACCTCCATGATGGAGGCTGGGCGGCAGTAGTATGGGACTCCCATGTAAAGCTATGTCTACCTCCATGATGGAGGCTGGGTGGCAGTAGTGTAGGACTCCCATGTAAAGCTCTGTCTGCCTCCATGATGGAGGCTGGGCGGCAGTAGTGTAGGACTCCCATGTAAAGCTCTGTCTGCCTCCATGATGGAGGCTGGGCGGCAGTAGTGTAGGACTCCCATGTAAAGCTATGTCTACCTCCATGATGGAGGCTGGGTGGCTGTAGTGTAGGACTCCCATGTAAAGCTATGTCTGCCTCCATGATGGAGGCTGGGCGGCAGTAGTGTAGGACTCACATGTAAAGCTATGTCTGCCTCCATGATGGAGACTGGGCGGCAGTAGTGTAGGACTCACATGTAAAGCTATGTCTGCCTCCATGATGGAGGCTGGGCGGCAGTAGTGTAGGACTCCCATGTAAAGCTATGGCTGCCTTCAACCTCTGTTACACCCATGGAGCAGGGTGAACAGGGTATATGTAAGTGTGTGGGACTCCCACGTAAAGCTATGTCTGACTCTAGCCTCTGTTACACCCATGGAGCAGGGTGAACAGGTGTTTATGTAAGTGTGTGGGACTCCCACGTAAAGCTATGTCTGATTCTAGCCTCTGTTACACCCATGGAGCAGGGTGAACAGGGTATTTATGTAAGTGCTACTGTATAAGTTATTTGAAAGCTGTCTGCCTCCATGATGGAGGCTGGGCGGCAGTAGTGTAGGACTCCCATGTAAAGCTATGTCTGCCTCCATGATTGAGGCTGGGCGGCAGTAGTGTAGGACTCACATGTAAAGCTCTGTCTGCCTCCATGATGGAGGCTGGGTGGCAGTAGTGTAGGACTCCCATGTAAAGCTATGTCTGCCTCCATGATGGAGGCTGGGCAGCAGTAGTGTAGGACTCACATGTAAAGCTATCTGCCTCCATGATGGAGGCTGGGCGGCAGTAGTGTAGGACTCCCATGTAAAGCTATGTCTGCCTCCATGATGGAGGCTGGGCGGCAGTAGTGTAGGACTCACATGTAAAGCTCTGTCTGCCTCCATGATGGAGGCTGGGTGGCAGTAGTGTAGGACTCCCATGTAAAGCTATGTCTGCCTCCATGATGGAGGCTGGGCGGCAGTAGTGTAGGACTCCCATGTAAAGCTATGTCTACCTCCATGATGGAGGCTGGGCGGCAGTAGTGAGGGACTCCCATGTAAAGCTATGTCTGCCTACATGATGGAGGCTGGGCGGCAGTAGTGTAGGACTCCCATGTAAAGCTGTCTGCCGCCATCATGGAGGCTGGGCGGCAGTAGTGTAGGACTCACATGTAAAGCTCTGTCTGCCTCCATGATGGAGGCCGGGCGGCTCTAGTGTGGGACTCACATGTAAAGCTGTCTGCCGCCAGCCTCTGTGATCATGAGGAAGCAGACACAAGAATTGTACTGCACTGCAAGCATGCTTCCCATCCAAGGCATCCGATACTTGTTCAAAGCCTAGACACTGATATCACAATTATTCTTATTAGACATGCAAAACACATTCATTCTCTTATCCTCAGCACGGGCACCAAGCAAAATGCTCACATACTCAGTATAACAGACCTTGCAGAGAAGATTGGTCCAAAATTATGTGCTGCCCTTCCTGGTATCCATGTCTTCAGTGGATGTGACAGCACAAGTGCCTTTCATGGCAAAGGAAAGGTTTGGCCTTTCACAGTAGTCAAAAAGAGTGAAGCTTTTCAGGATACCTTTGTTAACCTTGGAAAACAGTTGCAGTTAACAAATCAGCTTGCAGCATCACTAGAAGAGTTTGTTTGTTCACTCTATGGGCAGCCTGGCAACAACATTGATGAAGCCAGATACAAAGTATTCTGTAACAAATCAGTGTGTGAACAAACCAACTTCTGACTGTCTACGACTACATTCTGCAAGGTGTAACTATTAGGCAGCCATTTACCATTGTGCCATGACCCAGTTTATTGAGGCTCCAAGTCCTGTTTGACATGGATGGGTAACGGGAACAAATGGGTTAGAAATCAAATGGATGACTTAAGAGCCGATTCCCTCAGAGCTCTTAGATAAAATGTCATGTGGATGCAAGAAAAGCAAGTGCCCAGACAAAAGATGTTCCTGCTACAATAGAAATCTTTCGTGTACTGAACTGTGTGGGTGCATTGACTGTCATAATAAGAAAGCAACAACACCAGAACAATCACTCCTTGATGACCAGTCTGATATTGATTCTGATGAGGATTTTTAAAACAACTGCTTATATACCAATAATGGGGAGTACTTGTGCATTACACCTACACACAATAGCCTGGGATGAGTATCTCTCCCCGATGAAGTATGTTATACTGCATGCAACTGGTAAAAGTATATCTGGTTAAAACTGCATTATTGTCATTGAAGCCTAAATAGCTTGTGATGCTATGTATACTATGTTGGGATCTGTGTAAGAATTATTAGAATTAAGAATTATTGAATCAATGAAGTTGGACATGTGTCTAGGCCATCACACCCATTATTGAATATCAATCGGAGATTTCCGGTTTGGGATCTGTGTAAGAAGACACCATGCATGCACATGGAAGACAGCTACAATTGGATTGATGATATTATGAACAGAAATGTTCAAGAATTAGCTGGAAACAATATTGGACATGAACAGCTGGTAGAGAACAATCCAGTTAACGAGGAACAGATAGGCGACCAAGCGCTCGAGGCCAGTACTGTGCAAGTCTATTAATTCATGCTAAGCCATAGGTATTACGTAAGGGCTCCGCCCCCTACTCTTTACCCACATCCTGGAGAAAGATATGTAGTTGGATTCTAGTTCATTAAATCAGTTGCTTTGCTCTTCTCACGAAGACCACACGTTCGTTTGTATTCTTCCATCATACTTTAAGACAAGGAGCGAGTGCAAGCGAAGACCCACACATCGTCCCGGCTCGATAAGGTGCGTGCAATTTTGAAAAATGGCAAACAATCCAGCAGCCCGTGGAAGTGTGGCAGAACCACCCAAATCTTTACGTAAAGAAGCACAAACACTACAAAGATCGGATGCGGAAGGAGGAGTCGCACAATCAAAATCGCTTGTGCAATGGATAAAGACAGTTAACATATTATACTTTACTACATTAAATCAATTCATTTAGTCCCTACTGGAATAATCAGTCTATGTTAATTAACAACAGCAGTCTACTAAAATAACATTCTAGTAATAATTCGCAGTAAAGATTGAACAATTGTGAAGTAAAGGTACAATTTTTAACCAATTTCTGTGATTATTTAGATAAATCAACCATTTCACCTGAAGAAGTGCAAACTAGCAAAATAATATCAAAACGAAACCACCACTGTATCACACTTCACCAGAATAATCATTTAACGAACAACCAACCTATATATACAGCGATATAGTCTCTCTACTATTATTTCAATTTGAAGTGCTTATTTTCAGAAAGAAGCGTAGTCACTCACATGGACACGCTCCGTACTGGGTACACAAATGAGCGCAATAAAATACTTGGCAAGTCGGTTGATGGCACCGCCGACACCGAGTGCACGGAGCGACAACAGTACATTTACCACCTGTGGCGTTTCCTATTGGCCCATGTGTCTGTAAGAAAGACTACTTCCAACCTGAGTGATGTAGTAAGTACCAGTCTGTAATACTTATATCCCAAACACTATTTAGGAAAGTAGAATGTTTTTTTTTGGCAAATAGCAGGAACATTATAGTCTTCAGAATATTTGCACTGGTCACTATACTCGGAACATACGTGTAAACAAACATTAAACTTACATAGTGTACATTTTTGTTATATACATAAATATATGATGTATACAGTGACAATGTTTGGATATTCATATTAGTGTATATACAACTTATAAATATGCCTTAATTCAGCCAAGATACTCCAAATTTGTGCGTGCAAATCCCTCATAAAATGGACGCCTGAGACAAATACACATAACACAAATGTGCGATTGTTCGATACGATTTCCCAGCCCAGTAAAATGTATACATGATTTCCTAGGAAGTTTAGCCTTTACTGTATCAATTGTTATGGTTCTATGTTGATATTTTGCTCAGTTGCCAGTGACAAGTCTGTCTTAAGCGCAGGTAGAAGTGTTGTACTGGTCAGTGGAAAATAATTTTATTACGTACATACATTTCAGGATGCTACCAACCTTGGGAGTACAACCGACCTGGCCGATACCGAGGCGGTTGACTTGGCAGTTGGGGAGACTTGCTGAGCCAAAGAAAAAGGGGGATCCCCCATCCGCACATTACGCTGCCTTGCAGAAGGAGAAATCAAATAGCAGCGTTGGCACAACAGACCCGCCGCAAGATGATGTAGGGAAAGACCCAACTTGGACGGTGGAGGATGAGGCGGAATTTAAAATAAAGAAGCCAGCCAAAAAGAAGTCTTCTACCAGTGCTTCAAAGTCAGAACCTCTTGGCGCACTCTTGACGGCGATCAAAACAGACTACAAGTCTTTATTAGACAGTCAGAAAGACAGGTCTGTTAACAGTACGTGGTGTGAAGTTTTGGCGGCAAAAATTTACCGAATGGAAGTGAGGGTTGCAGACCGTTTTAAACTAAAAGTGGACATGATGGCACTGGACACCGTTGAGAGTGGCGCAGTAGATATGCATTAATGGCAGCTATCAAGTTTAACTATTTTAAATATTAGGTTACTAGCAGTTATAGAGTTTTAATATTTACTGT
The DNA here is from genome assembly GCA_942159475.1 of Sthenelais limicola. Taxonomy (NCBI): domain Eukaryota; kingdom Metazoa; phylum Annelida; class Polychaeta; order Phyllodocida; family Sigalionidae; genus Sthenelais; species Sthenelais limicola. The sequence continues at coordinate 13,411,937 of OW804094.1, read as the reverse complement.
TTTACATTACAGGCTTCTTTTTTTCTGCCGCCTTATTACCAAACTATTGGCTTCTTTGGCCGAGCTGGCTTTTTAAACTACAAAGTGCATATTCAACGAGGCACTTTTTTTAGATTAGCCTTTTTCAGTGCAACTGTTGTCGTTTTTAATTTTTTCGTCATTTATGGCCTCTTTGGTTGTTTCAACACCTCAACAACCAAAGGGTCCTTACTTAAAGTAGGCCTTTTTTGTGAAGGCTCCACCCATGGAGTGGAGGCCTGAGCAGGTAAAAGGGAATGGCCTATAGACCTGGGTGAACAACATATATATGTTAGTGCTAGTGTAAGAGAAAAATTTGGAGAATAAAAATATGGTTGAAATGGAGGTAAACATTTTCTTCATCACACCTATTATTGAATACAAATCTGAGATTTCCGGTTTGGGATCTGTGTAAGAAGACACACCATGCATGCACATAGAAGACAGCTACAGAAGTAAAGCCAGGGTAAAAGGTGTTAAACCTACAAGAATTAAGAAAGATCTGCCAGACTTCTGCGCTCAAGTCAAACTATTTTTATTGGATGTAATTCTCAGCTAGAATGGTGCGCTAACGGATCATAAGACCAGCAATTGAGCGGTTTATAGAACACCATTACCGGTGTGGTTGCTGTGTTCCACAGATCTGCACCCATAAACTGAATACATACAACATCACTATAAGTCCACCTCATCTGCGATGTCATGATCTACCTCACTAGGTCTGTGTCGCTTGGGACGAAACCAGACAACTCCTATTGATATATTACATCATCACTTGGAAGTTGTTGTCGAGAAAGGCCATAGAAATATCAATCCAACCTGCATCACCCAAATTTTGCGACAGCGCTATGGACAACCTTACCAGGAGAATTGTTCAAGCATGAACCAAAATGTCTTGCCTGATATGGTGGAAGAGAGGTGCAGGCAGAAGCTTCACTGATGTAATTACCAATCACTAGGACCAGACTTCATATGGCACATAGATGGATATGATAAGTAATCATCAGTTGGATTACCCATAATGCCTTGCATGGATGCGTATTCATGATGGATCATAAAAGAGACAGCGAAGGGCTTCTCCGTTCCCTTTCTATTCCATTGAATGTGATGAAGCAACAAATTCAGGCAACAAGTCAATCCTTCAGGTTTACATATGCTACATGGGAGTAAATGGGGAAGTGGATACTAGGTACCAAACCTTAGTCCAAGGGGCTGAGGCTAAATTGGAAGAAAAAATCCAGGCAGAGGTGTAGCTTAACGCCCACAAATTAATACTTGAAGGTATCAAAGCCAGGGGTGAGGAAGGAGTTGTATGGAGCACAAGAGAAACATTTGCCTGACATGATAGATGCCCAAATATTGGAGCGGGTCTTGATCGTCTGTCCTGACAAGGTGTCATCATTTGAGTTCTGAGGAATTAATGAAAAATAATGGGTTACATGTTTATGTCCACAAGTGATTTGCAGTCAAAGGAAATAAATCAAATCTCCCATGTTGTAGAAAGCAAACTACTAAAATACCACAGCCTTCAATGTCTGAGTATTGTTTTTTTTTAAAAAATGGAGCACTTGGCCACTTCAGGAGAGGGACCAAATTTGCATGTTTTCTGTGTAGGGATGACCTCATGAGTGGCAAATTATCAAGACATGTACTTCACCAACACAAGCCTGACGACATATCTGAATCTTATGAAGAAAGCAACAAAAACAAATGCCTTACTTGCTACTCAGAAGCCACCCATAAACCATTGACATTATTAAGTCATTTGACCTTCTTCAAGAATGGCACCTTGATGTTCCACTAATGACTCAAATACTTATGGAGGCATTTCTCAACAAAGTTTGAGGTGTAAAGAATGACTATATTGCATGTATGACACTTTGCTTAATATCACAAACCAACACTACGACTTGTTGTTTTCAAAATGGCGGGATGTTGCATCACCCGTTCCATGTGGAATCGGGATTTGTATCCAGAATTGTAAGCTTTGGCTGAAAACATTCACTGTCTAGACACCGAGGATATCAATTTAGACTCAAATTTGTCTGATGTGGGAGTCAGTTCTGACCAGGAGGGGAATGAGAAGGTGGGAGGTGGCGACAGAAATGCCCCAAATCAAGTGGATTTAGCTGACGATCATACACCCCTGGACATCAGTGCTCTGAATGATACTTGGACATTGGTTTCTGATGAGGAAGAATGGATTAATTAATTAATTAATGGAAGAATCGATTAGGCCAACCAGCTTCCCATTGGCCCAAGTGACCAGACCTCAGAATGTGAGTAGACATACAACCTTGACAGTTAACTCAATGAAGATGATAAAAAAATCAGAGCCTGAATCGGAACCAGATGATAGGCCAGAGAAAGATCCAGACTGGATGCCACCAGTAAATTATCATGATAGTGACACTGAAGATGAGGAAGAAGATATTGAAGATTGAAATTGGCTGATCCACCACCATAATATAAGGATGTTAAATTCATTATTTTCCAATCTGCTCTGCAGTCACTTCTGAAATGGTGCCATTGTCCATCTTGTGGTTGTTTCAACACCTCAACAACCATGTATACCGAAGGTGAGTGAGTGAGATTGTTTGCTTTATGCTCAATTGCAGGTTTTCCTGGCTGGCCAATTGATAACACGTCATTTTGAAATTTTCATATAATACATGAACAGTTATCTGTAATTAACATGTTTACATTAGTCTAATCTATTGATTGATATGTAACAATTCATTTTACCAGAGGATCGTTTGACTTTAAATATGGATCATAATCTTTGTGATTTTTGTTTTTTAAATACCCTCTTTCTCGTATGTATATTTCTATATAACATCTGTATCAAATGTCAAAACGTTGTGTGATCTTAATAATATGTAATATAATATTAATTGAAAAATACATCTGTTTGTCAAATAAAAATTGTTACCAATCAAACTGAAAAAAAACCCCCAAAAAACGGCTCTGTATGGCAGATTGAGAAGCGGAAGTGGTAGAGGAAAGAAAAGGGAAAGAGCTGGTTGTGTCTGGAGTGTGACAGTCAGGGTGTCGGTGTGACAGTCAGGGTCATAATGCTAAGTATGGCAACTATACAATTATGGATGCAGGTGATAATGCTCATATGAAAGATAAGACATTGGAGATTCAAGTAGTCCAGTGTACTGAGATATGTGTATTTGTATGATACCACAATAAGCTATTTATTCCATGATCATAATTTTTAATTTTAATTCTTTCCCATCAGTCGCCTGAATCGGAACCAGTTTGTCCATCTTGTGGTTGTTTCAACACCTCAACAACCGTGTCTACCAAGGGTCCTTACTTAAAGTAGGCCTTTTTTGTGAAGGCTCCACCAATGGAGTGGAGGCCTGAGCAGGTAAAGGGGAATGGCCTATAGACCTGGGTGAACAACATATATATATGTTAGTGCTAGTGCTAATGTAAAGAGTTATTTGGAGAAAAAAAATATGGCTGCAATGGAGCTGCGCAAAGTAGAGCTGCAGCTCAACAAGGAAAGATTTGAACTGGAGAAAAGGGATGCAAAGCAAAACGGGAGCAGGACAAGGAGGAAAGGGCCTGATGATCCAGCTCCCAAGGCAGGCACTCCAGAACAAAAACTAGTTAAATATGGTTCATCAATAAAATATGCAGTAAGAGAAATTAGTGTTTCTTGTTCTTCCAACAATATATCTGGTTAAATTCAACAGTATATAAATCAGCAATGCTACTCTTGTAAATAGTCACTAAGTGTTGGAGGAGATAAGCCAACGTAGGAGCGTGGAGTAATAATGTTTTCTTAGTATTTAGCAGTCTGACATTTTTATTCCACTTTTACCTTCCTGCCTACTGGCTTCTCATCCATCTTGTCATGAACAGTTCTTGGTGAAAGGGAGTTGGATAGTACAGCGTCAAGATAGATATAGCTTTTCTTCAATTGCGTGTGATCAAGCTATCGAACAGACTTGTAACAGAGACTCAAAAACAAAAGGTGCAATCACTGGTATTACTCTTAATCGTGAAGCAGTACAGCGATGGATTCTATCACAGCCTGAGAGAGCTGCTATAACAAGCCAATGTGAATTGATGGCTGGCAAACTTCTGGACGTGAGGAATCGTAAAGACTTGGACCAGACAAGGTTTGTCAAGTATAGCATGGCTGTTGAAACTGTAATAAGTACAATAGAGAGTATGATCAATCCTTTTCTTGCCAATGACCAGTTGGTTTCTATAAGCTCTGGTGTTGTTGCTACCACTGAAGTGAAAGAGTGCTTATTGAACAGCAATAACCTGACACTCAAGACATTTGTAGAATATGCCAGACATGTGAGGTATTCTTTGAGAGGTTGTGTGCTTTGAAGGAAATGAATTGTTTATAATTCTCAGTCATACATATCCCCTCTGATCCTTGAATCAATGAAGTTGGACATATGTCTAGGATATCTAGGCCATTACACCTATTATTGAATATACATCTGAGATTTCCTGTTTGGGATCTGTGTAAGAAGACACCATGCATGCACATGGACGACAGCTACAGAAGTAAAGCCAGGGTAAAGCATTAAGAAAGATCTGCCAGACAAAATTAGAAGAATATTAAGGGCCAAACCCAGCGTGGAGGCAACAAGGCTGTCTAAAAGATATGAAAAGGCCTTGAATTTCCCTCTTGACCTTTTTATATCTTTATTTTTGTATCAATGCAGTTGGACATGTGTCTATGATATCGAACCCAACACACAAATTATTCAGTAACAAATCTACCATCAGGGACTTCTTCTTACTGCACTAGGAGCTTGTAAAAAGCACTAAGATGGCCGGCTCGAGTGGTGGAATACACTTCGTAACGACATCCAAAACCCTGTTAGGGATGTAATAGAAATAGAAATAGAAAACGAAAAGATCGATGTAAAAAACGCGAGTTCAAAAATGTTATATAATGCTCTAGTTGCTAAGAGAAAGCCCAAATGGGAAAAGATATATGAATGGCAAAAAATTCTAGGTCTAGATGATAAAGAGTTTAACGCAATTGACTGGAAAAAAGTGTTCTATAACCCTTATGCTGTTACCAAAGAGTCAAGAATCCATGCATTACGATATCGCGTTTTACATAGAACTATTACCTGCAATGTCAAATTAAAAAACATGGGAATAATAGAGAAGAAAAAATGTTCTTTCTGCAGATATAATGATGACATAATACATTTCTTTGTAGAATGTAAGAAAACAAAAGCAATGTGGCAAGAAGTATTCCTTTTTATTGAATCAACAGGTTACCTGAATAGAACCGATGGAGATAAAATGATTCTTAAAAAAAATGGAACTAAAATGGAGATAAATGCAAGTGATATTATTTTTGGGATAAGAACAGATAATAATAATGCCAGAGTAATAGGTTGGATTATATTACAAATGAAGGCTATAATACAAAGGCAAAAATTGTGTTAACATTCAAGATCATAATATCTGAGCTGGCAAAGAAGAGTAAAATAATATTGTATCAAAATAAGACTCAAAATGTAAGCAATGAAACCAAAGAAATATGGCTAAAGCTAAATGCTGATTTGAATTCTACATGTGAGGATCTAAGCCAAAACTGAGGTACGAATCGCTAAAAAAAAACAAAAAACATTATGAAAATGGTCCTGTTAAAAAGTTGAAACTCGAAGAGTCAGTCATATTACCAATAATACATTAATGGAGAGTCGCACAATAATGTGTACTATTCGCAACCCAAAAGATCTGGGTCAAAATATCCTTTGATATGAACAAGCAGGAAAGAGCTATGTAGTTCTAGATGTATAAGCTCGAGGTGAGGAAGAAGTTTTGTTGATAAGCTGAATAAAATCATGTTTCAAAAAAAAAAAAAAGATGGCCGGCTCACTATTACTGTGGAGTAATAATACTCATGTAAGAAATGTAGAGCATCTATGTCAGTAATAAGTAAGGTAAAAGCAAGCTGGAGGCCTATGGAGGTCCGGGGATATCTAGGCCACCACACCAATCTGAGATTTCCCGTTTGGGATCCATGTAAGAAGACACACCATACATGCACATGGAAGACAGCTACAAAAGTGGGTCAAGCCAGGGTAAAAGGTGTTAAACCTACAAGAATTAAGAAACATTTGCCAGACAATATTAGGAGAAGAATCTTAAGGGCCAAGCCCATCATGGAGGCAACAAGGCTGTCTTAAAGATATGAAAAGTTCTCCAGAGTGATTGAAAAACAAACCAAAAAGGAAGAGACAAGGATCAAGAGTCACCTTGTGGAAAGAGCTAACTATCTGATTTTTTAAGGAAATACCAAAGAGGAGAAAGAAACCCAGGGAAGGAAACTGGATAGTGTTTTCAGGACGACCTTGCCATACCAAGGCGTACAAACAAGTGGTACAAGAAGGCCAGAAGCCTATTTATATCCAGGATGGAGGTTGGGTTGTTGTAGTGCAGGACTCACATGTAAAGCTATGTATGCCGCCAGCCTCTGCTCCACCCATGGAGTGGAGGCCTGAGCAGGTGAAGGGGAATGGCCTATAGACCTGGGTGAACAACATATTCATGTAAGTGCTAGTGTAAGAGTTATTTGGAGAAAAAAAATATGGCTGAAATGTAGCTGCGCAAAGTAGAGCTGCAGCCCGACAAGGAAAGATTTGAACTGGAGGTGTCCGCTACAGGTTCAAAAAAGAAAAGAGCGCGCCTCAGGAAATCATTTGCTGAAGTTGTCCAAGAAGCTAATGATCAGGACCATGTTGATATAGTTAGTCTGGGGCCTACTGACAAGGAGGAGGAAAAGAGACAACTTCAGCAGGCGTTGGAGGCCTCTTTGGAATAATTCAGCTCGGAGGATGAGCCTTCTCAATGTTTGGAGGATGAGAACCATGAGGACGATAGCTCTGGAGAAAGCACCACTGAGCCTGCAGCTGAGCCTGGATTAAGCGTTATCCAACCTTGGATGACAAGGAGACCCTACGCTCACCAAGCACTGAAAAGGTGAGTTCCCCCCCCCCCCAATTTATTGCTGTTTTACACTAAGATATCATTTGGGAATCTCTGATTTCAGGTTCCACACATTGTGTATTCCATCTAGTTTAAAATGTCGTTGACTTTGTACTTTCGCAGGAGGCTAGGAGATTGCTACATTTCATTAAATTACTCTACTTATTGTTATACTAGGTAGGTTTTGGTGTACCGCGTTCAGGCCAACGCTAGCCAAACGCGGTCCGTGGAGTAAGGGGAATCCCCATGACTCATCACTTTTCCCATCTTCCTCCTGGCCGTCTCCATTGTAGGACAGTTCATACGGACGTAAACAATGTAAAGGTGAGTTCTGCGTTACTCATTAATGTAAGCCTATATCTTTATCTTGAATTGCTCCTTTACCCGGAATCAATATGTATAAAAAACATAAGACATTTGTCCATGCATGTAAGTCACAAATAATCGATATCTTAATTGGGAAAGTGTGTTTTGACAAGTTTTAAACTGGGGTGTTGAGATAGGGTGCATTTGGCCGTGGAGGGCTCCTCGTGGGTGTAAAGGCCAATGGGTTCTTGCATTGTGTATGTACAGGGAAGGGGTTGAAATGGGGTCAGGGGGTGCCATCAGCATTCGTTTAGAATGAAATGTACTAATCACATAAACATTTTCATTATGATTCTTTGTTGTTTGCACAGATGGCTAAAAACAGAACCAGCTACACTCCCAACCTGGATGTTTGCCTGCTCAAGGAAGTCATCAACTTTAATCCCTATGTGGATGTTGGTAAATGGAGCGATGTAGCAGGTGCCATACAGGGACATGAGGGAGCTCCGGCAACCGGGAGAAGTTGCAAGGAGAGGGTTAATGTATTTCTACGCCAGTGGCGTACTTTTTGCTTCCTTAAAGACTTGGACCCTTTTGAATGTGACATTAAATGGGGCCTAGAATTTCTTACCACCCTCTTCGATAGGGGCTACTCTTACAGTTCCATCAATATTGCTAGAGGTGCCTTATCTGCAGTTCTCCTCCCCTATGGAGGCAAGAACTTCGGTGAATACAAATTTGTTTGTCGGATCATGAAAGGTATTTTCAACAAGAGACCTCCTCTTGCGAGGTACACAGATACTTGGGATACTAGTATGGTTTTAGACTATCTAAAAGAACTTTCTCCGGTAAAATCCTTGAACTTGAAGAGACTCACTCTGAAATTTGTAATGCTTTTTCTTCTTGTCCATTCTCAGAGACTCCAGTCTCTGAAGGTACTGAAAATTGAGAACACGATTCTCAAACCTGACAAAGTGTCCTTTTTAGTAGATGTAGTCCTGAAAACCTCAAAGCAAGGCAAACCCCTTGCCATTTTCTCTGCTAAGTCATTTGATGATGACCCTAGACTTTGTCTAGTCAGAACGACTAGAGAATATTTTTCTTCGCGGAACTCCTGCTGTAGTGTCCTACGCCTGGCACACTTGAGAAAACCGGTTTCTCGGGTATAAAAAGAACCTCTGTTCAAACCCACAGTCAAATAATAGGTCACAATGAAGAATTCTTGAAGAAATTTCAGAAGAATCGTGAAGAAGAAGAAAAACTCATCTCCTTTTTTCATTTTACATTTTCATTCCATAATTATTTGAATGAATTTCTACAAAATGTTTCATTACATTTACTATACTATATCCGCTCAGCAGGAAGATATTTATATAGGGCAAGTTTCTATATCCATATTGTAAAGAACGAAACCATTGTTCTGTATAACTAGCCATTATGAATAGAATTGAAGGGATGTACAGAAACTATCTAGACAGGTGCCAAATGAATTAATCCTACTGAGCAACTCTGTATAATTTTGCTAATTTCTAATTTCGGTATAAACTAATTTACTATAATAAGGTATTGATTTGATTTAAATACTATGACTACTCTGAATTTGGGTTATTGAAAGGATTGGTGCACAGATTCTGCTGAATCATTTGACCAAAAACTCGAATGACTTGCATCTGACTGGAGGGAGAGACATGAGTGTGGTCCAATTTTTGATAATTATTTTTGTGAGGAGAAAGCACCATTGGTTAAAAACCACATGACTGCTGACATACGATCAATGTGTGGTTTGGGTTATCCTCCCATAAACTATAACCAGAATGCCAATGAGGCTATCAAAAGTACATTTAAACAGGATTTGCAAAAGAAATTAAGTATTACTGAGTGTAGTCTCTTCCTTGACTAGTCAGCTAGTTCATAACTGGATGTTGGATAAACTAGGTAGTAGCTTCCATTTTTACATAGCTAAAAAAGTCTGGTGTTAAAAGTGTATGTTATTGCATGATCATGAGCTTTCCACAGTAGAATTGTAAAAGGTTAGTTCAAGTTGAAGATGTGAGAGGACTCTTGTACATCTAGATGTGATTGGTCCCGGTTGACAGTTTTGTTGATAGATTGAATAAATGTCTGATGTTGGAAAAAGAAAAAAAGTACTATTGAGTGTATGGATACAATTGAAAGATGTGTTAACCTTCAACAAGAGCAGGTTAGGTTAGCACTTATTGGGATGGGTGATCTTAAGGTACTTGATGAATACAAAAATTATTGTGTTCCAGAATCAAAGTTCTTTATGATGGGGGAGAGGAACAGAGCAAATGTAATTTCAAAGTTTGTGAATGCACCAATTGTATCAACTAGTCCTGAGCTTAGGTCTTCATCACCAGAACTACAAACTGCTTCTGGTATGTCTATTTGTATTAAACCGGAGGAAAGTGGGATTATTAATGTGCCTTTCCCAATTTTAGTAGGAATATTTTCAAAAGCAGGTGCAATACTATCAACACAGCGCATTGTAGAAGCCCCTGGGAAGTCTGTTTTTGTCCACTTCCTTGTGTCTAGTTATTCAAATCCTGAGGAACCCCATTCAGTAAGATATCCCACAGGGGGTTTTAATGTATCATGTGATAACAACTGCCTCCATTTTAAGACATACAAAATATGTTCTCATTGCTTAGCTGTGGCAGATTAAAACAGTATTTTAGGAGAATATCTGAAGTGGTATACTGGCATGAAACTAAGTCACAACCACACAAACATGGCTACCCATAATTTACCATCTACAAGGGGTAAGAAGGCATCCAAGTCCACTGCAAAGCAGAAAGGACCTGCCCATCAGCAGGTAATGAACCCTGTTGGATACACCAAGGAACCAGGGCCAGCTAATGAAAACGAAAATCTGACCCTACTTGCAAACGCCCCCTCATTAAAGGGAAAGACAAGCGATTTCCTCATTTACTGTTTTCTTTACCCTAACAGCTAGAGTTAACTTATATAATTCACATGGTTCACATTTCTGACCTGAGAATTAAACTTTGAAGTGTTTTTACAAAGTGGCGCCTGTCAGGACCTAGTGAAAAGTCCGCGCTCGCTGCAACTAGGTCATGATGTCACAAGCAGAAGCTCATCTGGGTCACGCTCAGAGATGGGCTATGGGGTGCAGACTCGTGTACAGTAAACAGAACAAAGGTTGGCAACTTTTAGTGACTCTTTGGATTATTCCTGAGATAATTCCCGGGAAACTGGTGTTGGTTCTTAGAGGGAATCATGCCTATGAGGTGTATTGTCACAGGATGTGGCAATACAGCTAAGATGGCCCAAAGATGCTAGGTGAGGACGTTTGTGGAGGAATTTTGTCTTGTTGACAAGGGCGAAATGGGAAGGGCCTAATCCTAGATCAGTGGTGTGTAGTGCACACTTCACTGATGACCAGTTTTCTAACAAACGTAAATTTGATGAGGGTTTCGACAAGAAGAGGCTCTTGGTGGAGGAGAAGTCCAAAGGGTAAGTTTGGAGGCAACAAGGCCGTCTTAAAGATACAAAAAGGTCTTAAATTCCCCTCTTATCTTTGTATCAATAAAGTTGGACCCAAGAGACAAATTATTCAGTAACAAATCTACCGTCAGGGACTTGTTCATACTCTAAAGTGAAGTGTAAGGAAAGTAGAATATAAGTGTATATACTCCACTAGGAGCTTGTAAAAAGCACCAATATGGCTGCCTTGCCATTACTGAGGAGTAATAATACTCATGTAAGAAACGTAGAGCATCTATGTCAGAAACAAATATGTATTGATCAGTCTTAAACTGTATGCAAGGAGAACAATGCATTTCTTTTAGGAACACAACATGATGGAGGACCTCAAATGGTTGATGCTGGAATACAGTGCACACTCCTTGACAGTTAACTCATGGAAGATGATAAAAAATCAGAGCCTGAATCAGAACCAGATGATAGGCCAGAGAAAGATCCAGACTGGATCCCACCAGTAAATTATCATGATAGTGACACTGAAGACGAGGAAGATGTGGCTAAGTCAACGTTGGATTTTTATGTATTTGAGGTATAAACTAATGTTATACATCAGAAGAATCGCAATGATGTCAGCAACACGCAGGCCCCAGAACTTCCTTAATTGATAAAATAACGAGACAGGAGCCCATTGTCTAACAAATGTTGTGTTTTAGCACTGAAACCAGAAGCTTCTTTGACGGCTTCTGGGTACTGGTGGGGGCGACAAATAGTGCTGGTGTTAACTTCGCACACAACAAACTTTAACCGAGATAGCGAGAATTTAAAACAATATCCAGCAGAACTTTCTTCCGGCATCAGCAGAAGTATCTCTTCCCCGCCATCCAACAACAATAGACAATTGATCAGAATTATCTTGTGGATTAGCACAAGTCGATTGGAGAGAAACTTATTTTAGGTGGAGATGGAAGGGCCGACAGTAGAGGTCACAGTGCAAAGTTTGGGACATATACTTTGATGGATCTACGTAAAAGGTGCATTGTTGTATCTCAGTTAGTACAGGTGAATTTCTTCACTTCATTTGACAAGCTCAAGTGCTTTACCTTTGAACTTCTATCATAATCCTACACCATATACATGTTTATATCAAAGAATGCTATATAACATAAATAACAGCTGTTGTGAATCAAACACCCAACATTAGCAATGTTCAAACTACAAACTATGTTTCAAGGGTCAAGTGAGGACTCACAATATCGAGGCTGGGCTGCTGTACTGTGGGACTCCTATGTAAAGCTATGTCTGACTCTAGCTTCTGTTACACCCATGGAGCAGGGTGAACAGGGTATTTATGTAAGTGTGTGGGACTCCCACGTAAAGCTATGTCTGCCTTCAACCTCTGTTACACCCATGGAGCAGGGTGAACAGGGTATTTATGTAAGTGTGTGGGACTCCCATGTAAAGCTATGTCTGATCCTAGCCTCTGTTACACCCATGGAGCAGAGTGAACAGGGTATTTATGTAAGTGCTACTGTATAAGTTAATTGGAAAAAAGCTCTGTCTGCCTCCATGATGGAGGCTGGGGGGCAGTAGTGTGGGACTCCCATGTAAAGCTCTGTCTGCCTCCATGATGGAGGCTGGGCGGCAGTAGTGTAGGACTCCCATGTAAAGCTATGTCTACCTCCATGATGGAGGCTGGGCGGCAGTAGTGTGGGACTCACATGTAAAGCTCTGTCTGCCTACATGATGGAGGCTGGGCGGCAGTAGTAAGCTAGTGTAAGAGTTATTTGGAAAAAAAAAGAAGCTCTGTCTGCCTTCATGATGTAGGCTGGGCGGCAGTAGTGTAGGACTCCCATGTAAAGCTGTCTGCCTCCAGGATGGAGGCTGGGCGGCAGTAGTAAGCTAGTGTAAGAGTTATTTGGAAAAAAAAGAAGCTATGTCTGCCTCCATGATGGATGCTGGGCATCAGTAGTGTGGGACTCACATGTAAAGCTGTCTGCCGCCAGCCTCTGTGATCATGAGGAAGCAGACACAAGAATTGTACTGCACTGCAAGCATGCTTCCCATCCAAGGCATCCGATACTTGTTCAAAGCCTAGACACTGATATCACAATTATTCTTATTAGTCATGCAAAACACATTCATTCTCTTATCCTCAGCATGGGCACCAAGCAAAATGCTCATATACTCAGTATAACAGACCTTGCAGAGAAGATTGGTACAAAATTATGTGCTGCCCTTCCTGGTATCCATGTCTTCAGTGGATGTGACAGCACAAGTGCCTTTCATGGCAAAGGAAAGGTTTGGCCTTTCACATTAGTCAAAAAGAGTGAAGCTTTTCAGGATACCTTTGTTAACCTTGGAAAACAGTTGCAGTTAACAAATCAGCTTGCAGCATCACTAGAAGAGTTTGTTTGTTCACTCTATGGGCAGCCTGGCAACAACATTGATGAAGCCAGATACAAAGTATTCTGTACCAAATCAGTGTGTGAACAAAGTCTTCCACCAACTTCTGACTGTCTACGACTACATTCTGCAAGGTGTAACTATCAGGCAGCCATTTACCATTGTGCCATGACCCAGTTTATTGAGGCTCCAAGTCCTGTTTGACATGGATCGGCAACGGGAACAAATGGGTTAGAAATCAAATGGATGACTTAAGAGCCGATTCCCTCAGAGCTCTTAGATAAAATGTCATGTGGATGCAAGAAAAGCCAGTGCCAATATCGAAAGACTGCCGGACTAGTAATAGGGCACTGTGACACTTCTAATAGTATTTTGGAAGGAATTAGTTGGCAAAATTCGGTTAAAATCCTGGGCATCGTGCTTGTTAGGCCAGGTTCCGGAGAAGATGAGAACAAACTTAACTTTAATGATTTAATTAAAAAAATGAAGAGTGTGTGTGGTATTTGGAATTCTAGACATCTCTCTCTCAAAGGGAAGGTGATTGTAAACAACTCGCTTATCTTGCCTATGATACAATATGTGCTATCATGTATAAATGTGGATGTGCATATGGAAAAGACCATGAACAAAGTCAATCAATAGAAGACGGAGGGTTAAATCTTAGATGTATAGATGAAACCATTAAAACAAATAGAATAATGTGGGTGCGCAGAGCTCTCAATGAGAAGGAAGCTAAATGGGTTAAAATCTTGGAGGAATTTCATGATATGTGTATAGAGGACCTTCTCCTGGGAAGAAGAAAACCTCCCTTCAGCCTTGGGCCTTTTTATGATGGTTTGTTTAAGGTTTGGGCCAGAGTCTACTTTAATAGGAAGCCTCAAAATTGTAATGAGGTCCTGAGTGAAAGACTTTCTAACAACAGGTGGATTAAGGTGGGGAGGAAAGTTGTCCGAAGTAAACGTTAGTCCAGAGCAGGGATTAGAGATGTATTAAATGATAATAATGAATTTTATTCCCATGAAGAGATAACGAGAAAAAGAAGTCTTCTACCAGTGCTTCAAAGTCAGAACCTCTTGGCGCACTCTTGACGGCGATCAAAACAGACTACAAGTCTTTATTAGACAGTCAGAAAGACAGGTCTGTTAACAGTACATGGTGTGAAGTTTTGGCGGCAAAAATTGACCGAATGGAAGTGAGGGTTGCAGACCGTTTTAAACTAAAAGTGGACATGATGGCACTGGACACCCTTGAGAGTGGCGCAGTAGATATGCATTAATGGCAGCTATCAAGTTTAACTATTTTAAATTTTAGGTTACTAGCACTTATAGAGTTTTACTATTTACTGTTTTACATTACAGGCTTCTTTTTTTCTGCTGCGTTATTACCAAACTATTGGCTTCTTTGGCCGAGCTGGCTTTTTAAACTACAAAGTGCATATTCAACGAGTCACTTTTTTTAGATTAGCCTTTTTCAGTGCAACTGTTGTCATTTTTAATTTTTTCGTCATTTATGGCCTCTTTGGTTGTTTCAACACCTCAACAACCAAAGGGTCTCAACAACCAAAGGGTCCTTACTTAAAGTAGGCCTTTTTTGTGAAGGCTCCACCAATGGAGTGGAGGCCTGAGCAGGTAAAAGGGAGTGGCCAGGCCAATAGACCTGGGTGAACAACATATTTATGTAAGTCCTAGTGTAAGAGAAAAATTTGGAGAAAAAAAATGTGGTTGAAATGGAGGTCAACATTTTCTTCATCACACCTATAATTGAATACAAATCTGAGATTTCTGGTTTGGGATCTGTGTAAGAAGACACACCATGCATGCACATGGAAGACAGGTACAGAAGTAAAGCCAGGGTAAAAGGTGTTAAACCTACAAGAATTAAGAAAGATCTGCCAGACTTCTGCGCTCAAGTCAAACTATTTTTATTGATGTAATTCTCTGCTAGAATGGTGCGCTAACAGATCATAAGACCAGCAATCGAACGGTTTATAGAACACCATTACCGGTGTGGTTGCTGTGTTCGACAGATCTGCACCCATAAACTGAATACATACAACATCACTATAAGTCCACCTCATCTGCGACGTCATGATCTACCTTGACTAGGTCTGTGTCGCTTGGGACGAAACCAGACACCTCCTATTGATGTATTACATCATCACTTGGAAGTCGTTGTTGAGAAAGGCTATAGAAATATCGACCCAACCCGCATGACCCAAATTTTGCGACAGCGCTATGGACAGAACCCTACCAGGAGAATTGTTCAATGCATAAACCAAAATGTCTTGCCTGATATGGTGGCAGAGAGGTGCAGGACGCGGCTTCACTGAAGTAACTACCAATCACTAGGACCAGAATTCATATGGCACATAGATGGATATAAGTTGGTATCAGTTGGATTACCCATAATGGCTTGCGTGGATGCTTATTCATGATGGATCATAAAAGAGACAGCGAAGGGCTTGTCCGTTCCCTTTCTATTCCATTGAATGTAATGAAGCAACAAATTCAGGCAACAAGTCAATTCCTCAGGTTTACATACACTACATGGGAATAAATGGGGTAGTGGATACTAGGTACCAAACCTTAGTCCAAGGGGCTGAGGCTAAATTGGAAGAAAAAATCCAGGCAGAGGTGGAGCTTAACACCCACAAATTAATACTTGAAGGTATCAAAGCCAGGGGTGAGGAAGGATTTGTATGGAGCACAAGAGAAACATTTGCCCGACCTGATAGATGCCCAAATCTTAGAGCAGGTCTTGATCATCTGTCCTGACAAGGTGTCCTCCATTATTTGTGTGAGTTCTGAGGAATCAGTGAAATATAATGGTTTACATGTTTATGTGGAAATGTCCACAAGTGATTTGCAGTCAAAGGAAATAAATCAAATCTCCCATGTTGTAGAAAGCATACTACTAAAATACCACAGCCTTCAATGCCTGAGTATTGTTTTTTTCTTCCGAAGATGGAGCACTTGGCCAATACAGGAGAGGGACCAAATTTAGATGTTTTCTGTGTAGGGATGACCTCATGAGTGGCAAATTATCAAGACATGTACTTCACCAACACAAGCCTGACGACATATCTGAATCTTGTGAAGAAGAGTGAGTGACATTGGTTGCTTTGCACCCTTATCAACACATTTAATAAGGTTATATCAAGGGCGGGAGAGCTGAGAGGAAGGCAGTTTATGATTTTACCCAGGTAATAGAGATAGAGAAGAAGGGAGAGAGACAAGAGAAAAGAGACAAAAAGGCAAGAAAGCAACAAAAACAAATGCCTTACTTGCTACTCAAAAGCCACCCATAAACCATTGACATTATTAAGTCATTTGACCTTCTTCAAGAATGGCACCTTATTGTTCCACTAATGACTCAAATACTTATGGACGAACCCACGTTCAAGATGGGGCATATTTTCGGCGTTCCAGTTGTGGAGACAAAGTCTCCATTTCTTTCGATTGTCACGCTGATGAGACCACCCAATCAAGCTTATTGACCAAAGGTTGCCATTGAAGGCAATTTTTATCCCTTTGGCGGGAAAGTCGTCGCCATTAGCATCACCCATGCTGATATTGAATACAAATGTCCCTGGGATGCCTGTGACGGTAGTCACTCAGAGGAAAAGATCTGTTTCGGGATCAAGCCAACGCAGAGGCATCGCTGTCCTGTCAAATCACCTGTGAAACACTGAATGTGGCTGCCGTTGAAGTGTCATCGCGCAGACTTGCCCGGCTTTTCCTAGCCCCAGGATTCCTTGGGGTGAGTTCATGAAAATCACTTTGGCATAATTTATATAATTATACGTTAATACAAGTTGAAGCAATTAAGTTGAAGCCACTATCACAAAAGTATTACGTGTCTGTGACAACTACCAATGAAAAGCAATATCCAGCAGGACTTTCAACAGAAGTATGTCTTCCCCACCATCCAACATCAATAGACAATTGATCAGAATTATCTTGTGGATTAGCACAAGTCAATTGGAGATTAGGTGGAGATTGAAGGGCTGACAGTAGAGGTCACAGTGCAATTTTGGGATGTATACCTTGATGGATCTATGTAATGCATCGATGTATCTCAGTTAGTACTGGAAAGCAGGATTAGTAGAACTTTGTACATTGGCCTAAGAGATTGACCCTAATGGTTTGATTGGGGATAGGGAAGTAATTTTATCCAATCAGCTATCTGTCAGGGGTGGTATCCACTTGCCATATCCATCTACAATTAAGGATACCACTGTCAATCTAGCCCTTTTGGCCGAAGCTTTCCCTATTTGATATTTTTAACTAACTAATGACGTGCAGTGAATATGAAGATGCTGCACTAAGAGAGTACCAGTGCACAGAGGGCTACACAATGTTTAGAGAAGGGTATGTGTCAGCCATAAATGCAGCAAACTTCACTGGCTTAGAGGATTATGCATTGGCAACAGCCCATGTACGCCAAGGAAAAGGGATAAAGATCCTGTAATGAAACTGCCTTACTATAAATGTAGAAATGAATGAAAAGCACAAGTACTATTACCAAACACAAACGCTTATGGCTGTAACCCAGATGGGAAAATGTGATGGGATACACAGACAAGGGCATTTATGCGCATGAAACCATTTATGGCTTAATCGATAAAATATGTAGTAAGAGCTATTAGGGTTTCTTGTTCTTCCAACAATATACCTGGTTACATTCAACAGTATATAAATCAGCAATGCTAGTCTTGTAAAGTCACTAAGTGTTGGAGGAAATAAGCCAATGTGGGAGCGTGGTGTTATAATGTTTTCTTAGTATTTATCAGTCTGACATTTTTATTTCACTTTTACCTTCCTGCCTACTGGCTGGAGATGTTAAACCTTCCATCTTCTCATCCATCTTGCCATGAACAGGTCTTGGTGAAAGGGAGTTGGACGGTACAGTGTCAAGATTGATATAGCTTTTCTTCAATCACCTGTGATCAAGCTATCGAACAGACTTGTAACAGATACTCAAAAACAAAAGGTGGAATCACTGGTATTACTCTTAATTGTGAAGCAGTACAGCGATGGATTCTATCACAGCCTGAGAGAGCTGCTATAACAAGCCAATGTGAATTGATGGCTGGCAAACTTCTGGACGTGAGGAATCGTAAAGATTTGGACCAGACAAGATTTGTCAAGGATAACATGGCTGTTGAAACTGTAATAAGTACAATAGAGTATGATCAATCCTTTTCTTGCCAATGACCAGTTGGTTTCTATAAGCTCATGTGATGTATTCTTTGGGAGGTTGTGTGCTTTGAAGGATATCAATTGTTTATAATTCTCAGTCATACATATCCCCTCTGATCCCTGAATCAATGAAGTTGGACATATGTCTAGGATACCTAGGCCATTACACCTATTATTGAATATACATCTGAGATTTCCTGTTTGGGATCTGTGTAAGAAGACACTATGCATGCACATGGAAGACAGCTACAGAAGTGAAGCCAGAGTAAAGAATTAGACATTTGTCTAGGATATCTAGGCCATCACACCTATTATCGAATATCAATCGGAGAGTTCCCGTTTGGGATCCGTGTAAGAAGACACACCATACATGCACATGGAAGATAGCTACAAAAAGTGGGTCAAGCCAGGGTAAAAGGTGTTAAACCTATAAGAATTAAGAAAGATTTGCCAGACAAGATTAGGAGAAGAATCTTAAGGGCCAAGCCCATCATGGAGGCACAAGGCTGTCTTAAAGATATGAAAAGGTCTTCAGAGTGATTGAAAAACAAAGCAAAAAGGATGAGATGAGGATCAAGAACCACCTTGTGGAAAGAGCTAACTATCTGATCCCATTTTCTCTGTACCTTGTGTGTCCATATTTAGCATATGAGCTACTAAATATGGACACACAAGATACAGAGAAAATGGGGCTTAATACCCAGGACTCCAGTAGCCTGAAGTCACCTCGCCCGAGCATGGCCGGGCCGCTGGGCATCGGCCATTGTTTCGATGAAGGAGGGAATGACTACCAAAGATATGGTGACGGGGGAAACTACTACGGCACTCCAAACCATGGGTTTCAAAATCAGAACCCAGCAGTTCACCAAAATAGTAATAACTACTATCTCGGAGGATACCAAGGGTATCATCAACCTCCATATAACCAACATTCCCCGCCTCATTGAAGGAAATACCAAAGAGGAGAAAGAAACCCAGGGAAGGAAACTGGATAGTGTTTCAGGACCCTCTTGCCATACCAAGGCGTACAAACAGGTGGTACAAGAAGGCCAGGAGCCTATTCATATCCAGGATGGAGTAGTGCAGGACTCCCATGTAAAGCTCTGTCTGCCTCCAGCCGCTGCTCCACCCATGGAGTGGGGGCCTGAGCAGGTAAAGGGGAATGGCCTATAGACCTGGGTGAACAACATATTCATGTAAGTGCTAGTGTAAGAGTTATGCTTTGCATCTCTGTCTTCAGATGGAAGTCCAGGGGAGATGCACACATGCATGCCAGGAACATCACTTTTTAGTCTGCCATTGCCGGAGCAACACCCGAAAGCCACTGCAGCTCAACAAGGAAAGATTTGAACTGGAGGTTTCCGCTTCAGGTTCAAAAAAGAAAAGAGTGCGCCTCAGGAAATCATTTGCTGAAGTTGTCCGTGAACCTAACGTTCATGACCATGTTGATATAGTTAGTCTGGGGCCTACTGACAAGGAGGAGGAAAAGAGACAACTTCAGCAGGAGTTGGAGGCCTCTTTGGAAGAATTAGTAGAATCTACTAACCTCACTACGTTCGGTGACGTAGATTCTGTGGAGTAGACTGTGGGGTGCAGTCTAGGAATGCTATTTCTAGGAGCTTTCCCCGATAAGAGCATCTGAATCTTAACATGCCTTCGCCATTATCTGTTTAGAACCAAGGACTTCCGTCCTGAGGATAAGCAAGGAAACCTCACAGGCCCTCTATTCATCAGCCATTGCATCAACCACTGCAAAATACATCAGATGCACCTTAGCTGCAAGTGGCCTCAACACCAACACCTACAAGGCCCACAGTATACGGTCTGCTACCGCTTCTAAGGTGGCTGCTTTACAGGTTCCCATAAAGCAGATTATGGATAGATTATGGAGCTGAGCCTGGATTAAGCGTTATCCAACCTTGGATGACAAGGAGACCCTACAGTCACCAAGCACTGAAAAGGTGAGTTTCCCCCCAATTTATTGCCGTTTTACACTAAGATATCATTTGGGAATCTCCAATTTCAGGTTCCAGACATTGTGTATTCCATCTAGTTTAAAATATCGTTGACTTTGTACTTTCGCAGGAGGCTGAGAGATTTAATTAAATCACTCAAAAAAACTAAATGGTTTAGATGGTGTTCAGGGCTATTTTAGATCGTAAGACTATGTACTCTACTTATTGTTATACTATATCCGCTCAGCAGGAAGATATTTATAAATGGCAAGCTTCTATGTACATATTGCAAAGAACGTAACCCTTGTTGTTCTGCATAACCAGCCATTATGAATAGAATTGAAGGGATGTACAGAAGAGGAGGGAAGGAGAGGAACAGAGCAAATGTAATTTCAAAGTTTGTGAATGCACCAATTGTATCAACCAGTCCTGAGGTAAGGTTTTCGTCACCAGAACTACAAACTGCTTCTGGTATGTCCTGTCTGGTATGTTTTTAAAAGCAGGTGCAATACTATCAACACAGCGCAGTATTGTAAAAGCCCCTGGAAAGACTGCTTCTGTCCGCTTCCTTTATTCCAGATCCTGAGGAACCCCATTCAGTAAGGTTTCCCACAGGGGGTTTTAATGTATCATGTGATAACAACTGCCTCCATTTTAAGACATACAAAATATGTTCTCATTGCTTGGCTGTGGCAGATTATAACAGTATTTTAGAAGAATATCTGAAGTGGTATACTGGCATGAAACTAAGACCCAACCACACAAACATGGCTACCCATAATTTACCATCTACAAGGGGTTGGAAGACATCCAAGTCCACTGCAAAGCAGAAAGGACCTGCCCATCAGCAGGTAACGGACCCTGTTGGATACACCAATGAACCAGGGCAAGCTAATGAAAACAAAAATCTGCCCCCTCATTAAAGGAACAGCCTAAAAGACCTAATCCTGGATCCTAAAAGACCAGAGCCTAATCCTGGATGTTTATCCTTTTTACCTTTTTATACCTTTCTCTGTATCATATATGTGTTGTGAAAAAAGTGGGAGTGAAAGGGCTAACGCCCCAAAACACCAAACTGTTTCAGGACCCTCTTGGCATTTCAAGGCGTACAAAACAGGTGGTACAAGAAGGCCAGAAGCCTATATATAGATCCTCTGTTTGCCGCCAGCCTCTGCTCCACCCATGGAGTGGAGGCCTGAGCAGGTAAAGGGGAGTGGCCAGGCCTATAGACCTGGGTGAACAACATATATACATTAGTGCTAGTGTAAGAGTTATTTGGAGAAAATAAATATGGCTGCAATGGAGCTGTGCAAAGTAGAGCTGCAGCTCAACAAGGAAAGATTTGAACTGGAGAAAAGGGACGCAAAGCAAAACGGGAGCAGGACAAGGAGGATGATCCAGCTCCCAAGGCAGGCACTCCAGAACAAAAACTAGTTAAATATGTCCAGTTCAGTGTTTATGTTATGGTTTATCAATAAAATATGTAGTAAGAGAAATTAGTGTTTCTTGTCCTTCCAACAATATATCTGGTTACATTCAACAGTATATAAATCAGCAACGCTACTCTTGTAAATAGTCACTAAGTGTTGGAGGAGATAAGCCAACGTAGGAGCGTGGTGTAATAATGTTTTCTTAGTATTTAGCAGGCTGACATGTTTATTTCACTTTTACCTTCCTGCCTACGGGCTGGAGATGTTTAACCTTCCATCTTCTCATCCATCTTGTCATGAACAGGTCTTGGTGAAAGGGAGTTGGACAGTACAGCGTCAAGATTGATATAGCTTTTCTTCAATCACCTGTGATCAAGCTATCGAACAGACTTGTAACAGATACTCAAAAACAAAAGGTGGAATCACTGGTATTACTCTTAATCGTGAAGCAGTACAGCGATGGATTCTATCACAGCCTGAGAGAGCTGCTATAACACACCAATGTAAATTGATGGCTGGCAAACTTCCGGATGTAAGGAATCGTAAAGACTTGGACCAGACAAGGTTCGTCAAGTATAGCATGGCTGTTGAAACTGTAATAAGTACAATAGAGAGTATGATCAATCCTTTTCTTGCCAATGACCAGTTGGTTTCTATAAGCTCTGGTGTTGTTGCTACCACTGAAGTGAAAGAGTGCTTATTGAACAGCAAAAACCTGACACTCAAAACATTTGTAGAATATGCCAGACATGTGAGGTATTCTTTGAGAGGTTGTGTGCTTTGAAGGATATAAATTGTTTATAATTCTCAGTCATACATATCCACTCTGATCCTTGAATCAATGAAGTTGGACATATGTCTAGGATATCTAGGCCATTACACCTATTATTGAATATAGATCTGAGATTTCCTGTTTGGGATCTGTGTAAAGACACACCATGCATGCACATGGAAGACAGCTACAGAAGTAAAGCCAGGGTAAAAGGTGTTAAACCTACAAGCATTAAGAAAGATCTGCCGGACAAGATTAGGAGAAGAATATTAAGGGCCAAACCCATCGTGGAGGCAACAAGGCTGTCTAAAAGACATGAAAAGGTCTTGAATTTCCCTCTTGACATTTTTATATCTTTATTTTTGTATCAATGAAGTTGGACATGTGTCTATGATATCGAACCCAACACACAAATTATTCAGTAACAAATCTACCATCAGGGACTTCTTCTTACTGCACTAGGAGCTTGTAAAAAGCACTAAAATGGCCGGCTTGCTATTACTGTGGAGTAATAATACTCATGTAAGAAACAAGTAAGGTAAAAGCAAGCTGGAGGCCTATGGAGGCCCGGGGATATCTAGGCCACCACACCTATTATTGGATACCAATCTGAGATTTCCCATTTGGGATCCATGTAAGAAGACACATCGTACATGCACATGGAAGACAGTTACAGAAGTGGGTCAAGCCAGGGTAAAAGGTGTTAAACCTACAAGAATTAAGAAACATTTGCCAGACAATATTAGGAGAAGAATCTTAAGGGCCAAGCTGGTCATGGAGGCAACAAGGCTGTCTTAAAGATATGAAAAGGTCTTCAGAGTGATTGAAAAACAAACCAAAAAGGAAGAGACAAGGATCAAGAGTCACCTTGTGGAAAGAGCTAACTATCTGATTATTGAAGGAAATACCAAAGAGGAGAAAGAAACCCAGGGAAGGAAACTGGATAGTGTTTTCAGGACCCTCTTGCCATACCAAGGCGTACAAACAGGTGGTACAAGAAGGCCAGAAGCCTCTTTATATCCAGGATGGAGGTTGGGTTGTTGTAGTGCAGGACTCCCATGTAAAGCTGTCTGCCGCCAGTCTCTGCTCCACCCATGGAGTGGAGGCCTGAGCAGGTAAAGGGGAATGGCCAGGCCTATAGACCTGGGTGAACAACATATTTATATTAGTGCTAGTGTAAGAGTTATTTGGAGAAAAAAAATATGGCTGAAATGTAGCTGCGCAAAATAAGAGCTGCAGCTCAACAAAGAAAGATTTGAACTGAAGGTTTCCGCTTCAGGTTCAAAAAAGAAAAGAGCGCACCTCAGGAAATCATTTGCTGAAGTTGTCTGTGAAGTTAATGATCAGGACCATGTTGATATAGTTAGTCTGGGGCCTACTGACAAGGAGGAGGAAAAGAGACAACCTCAGCAGGAGTTGGAGGCCTCTTTGCAAGAATTCAGCTCGGAGGATGAGCCTTCTCAATGTTTGGAGGATGAGAACCATGAGGACGATAGCTCTGGAGAAAGCACCACTGAGCCTGCAGCTGAGCCTGGATTAAGCGTTATCCAACCTTGGATGACAAGGAGGCCCTACGGTCACCAAGCACTGAAAAGGTGAGTTTCCCCCCAATTTATTGCTGTTTTACACTAAGATATCATTTGGGAATCTCTGATTTCAAGTTCCACACATTGTGTATTCCATCTAGTTTAAAATGTCTTTGACTTTGTACTTTCGCAGGAGGCTAAATTACTAAAAAAAACAAAACTAGATGGTGTTCAGGGCTATTTTAGATCGTAAGACTATGTTCTCTACTTATTGTTATACTAGGTAGGTTTCGGTGTACCACGTTCAGGCCAACGCTAGCCAAACGCGGTCCGTGGAATAAGGGGAATCCCATGACTCATCACTTTTCCCATCTTCCTCCTGGACGTCTCCAATGTAGGACAGTTCATACGGACGTAAACAATGTAAAGAAGGTGAGTTCTGCATTACTCATTTACGTAAGCCTATATCTTTATCTTGAATTGCTCATTTACCCGGAATCAATATGTATAACAAACATAAGACATTTGTCCATGCATGTAAGTCACAAATAATCGATATCTTAATTGGGAAAGTGTGTTTTGACAGGTTTTAAACTGGGGTGTTGAGATGCATTTGGCCGTGGAGGGCTCCTCGTGGGTGTAAAGGCCAATGGGTTCTTGCATTGTGTATGTACAGGGAAGGGGTGGAAATGGGGTCAGGGGGTGCCATCAGTATTCGTTTAGAATGAAATGTAATCATCACATAAACATTTTCATTATGATTCTTTGTTTGTACAGATGGCTAAAAACAGAACCCGCTACACTCCCAACCTGGATGTTTGCCTGCTCAAGGAAGTCATCAACTTTAATCCCTATGTGGATGTTGGTAAATGGAGCGATGTAGCAGGTGCCATACAGGGACATGAGGGAGCTCCGGCAACCGTGAGAAGTTGCAAGGAGAGGGTTAACCTGCTTCTGGATTATTTCAAATGGGACCAGCTCGTTAAAATCAATGAGTCAGTATGATCCTATCTACTTT
This sequence comes from Sthenelais limicola, assembly GCA_942159475.1. Lineage (NCBI taxonomy): Eukaryota > Metazoa > Annelida > Polychaeta > Phyllodocida > Sigalionidae > Sthenelais > Sthenelais limicola. The sequence goes on along the minus strand of OW804094.1, from coordinate 13,386,853 downwards.
TTTCATTTTACATTTTCATTCCATAATTATTTGAATGAATTTCTACAAAATGTTTCATTACATTTACTATACTATATCCGCTCAGCAGGAAGATATTTATATAGGGCAAGTTTCTATCTCCATATTGCAAAGAACGAAACCATTGTTCTGCATAACTAGCCATTATGAATAGAATTGAAGGGATGTACAGAAACTATCTAGACAGGTGCCAAGTAAATGAATTAATCCTACTGAGCAACTCTGTATAATTCTGCGAATTTCTAATTTCGGTATAAACTAATTTACTATAATAAGGTATTGATTTGATTTAAATACTATGACTACTCTGAATTCGGGTTATTTGAAAGGATTGGTGCACAGATTCTGCTGAATCATTTGACCAAAACCTCGAATGACTTGCATCTGACTGGAGGGAGAGACATGAGTGTGGTCCAATTTTTGATAATTATTTTTGTGAGGAGAAAGCACCATTGGTTAAAAACCACATGACTGCTGACATACGATCTATGTGTGGTTTGGGTTATCCTCCCATAAACTATAACCAGAATGCCAATGAGGCTATCAAAAGTACATTTAAACAGGATTTGCAAAAGAAATTAAGTATTACTGAGTGTAGTCTCTTCCTTGACTAGTCAGCTACTTCATAACTGGATGTTGGATAAACTAGGTAGTAGCTTCCATTTTTACATAGCTAAAAAAGTCTGGTGTTAAAAGTGTATGTTATTGCATGATCATGAGCTGAGATTTTTGTAAAAATCTTTCCACAGTAGAATTGTAAAAGGTTAGTTCAAGTTGAAGATGTGAGAGGACTCTTGTACATCTAGATGTGATTGGTCCCGGTTGACAGTTTTGTTGATAGATTGAATAAATGTCTGATGTTGGAAAAAGAAAAAAAGTACTATTGAGTGTATGGATAAAATTGAAAGATGTGTTAACCTTCAACAAGAGCAGGTTAGGTTAGCACTTATTGGGATGGGCGATCTTAAGGTACTTGATGAATACAAAAAGTATTGTGTTCCAGAATCAAAGTTCTTTATGATGGGGGAGAGGAACAGAGCAAATGTAATTTCAAAGTTTGTGAATGCACCAATTGTATCAACTAGTCCTGAGCTTAGGTCTTCATCACCAGAACTACAAACTGCTTCTGGTATGTCTCTTTGTATTAAACCGGAGGAAAGTGGGATTATTAATGTGCCTTTCCCAATTTTAGTAGGAATATTTTCAAAAGCAGGTGCAATACTATCAACACAGCGCATTGTAGAAGCCCCTGGGAAGTCTGTTTTTGTCCACTTCCTTGTGTCTAGTTATTCAAATCCCGAGGAACCCCATTCAGTAAGATATCCCACAGGGGGTTTTAATGTATCATGTGATAACAACTGCCTCCATTTTAAGACATACAAAATACGTTCTCATTGCTTAGCTGTGGCAGATTATAACAGTATTTTAGGAGAATATCTGAAGTGGTACCCTGGCATGAAACTAAGTCACAACCACACAAACATGGCTAACCATAATTTACCATCTACAAGGGGTAAGAAGGCATCCAAGTCCACGGCAAAGCAGAAAGGACCTGCCCATCAGCAGGTAATGAACCCTGTTGGATACACCAAGGAACCAGGGCCAGCTAATGAAAACGAAAATCTGACCCTACTTGCAAACGCCCCCTCATTAAAGGGAAAGACAAGCGATTTCCTCATTTACTGTTTTCTTTACCTTAACAGCTAGAGTTAACTTATATTATTCACATGGTTCACATTTCTGACCTGAGAATTAAACTTTGAATTACTTTGGAGCGTTTTTACAAAGTGGCGCCTGTCAGGACCTAGTGAAAAGTCCGCGCTCGCTGCAACTAGGTCATGATGTCACAAGCAGAAGCTCATCTGGGTCACGCTCAGAGATGGGCTATGGGGTGCAGACTCGTGTACAGTAAACAGAACAAAGGTTGGCAACTTTTAGTGACTCTTTGGATTATTCCTGAGATAAATTCCCGGGAAACTGGTGTTGGTTCTTAGAGGGAATCATGCCTATGAGGTGTATTGTCACAGGATGTGGCAATACAGCTAAGGATGGAGTTAGTCTGCATGCATGGCCCAAAGATGCTAGGCGAGGACGTTTGTGGAGGAATTTTGTCTTGTTGACAAGGGCGAAATGGGAAGGGCCTAATCCTAGATCAGTGGTGTGTAGTGCACACTTCACTGATGACCAGTTTTCTAACAAACGTAAATTTGATGAGGGTTTTGACAAGAAGAGGCTCTTGGTGGAGAAGTCCAAAGGGTAAGTTTATCTTCAGGGAAATGTGTGTCATGATAAAAATATGTCAAATTTACATAATCATAATACAGGTTATTGGAGTGTGGGTGAATATGTAATGTATTTTATGCAATATGTGAAGTAGAGAATAGATATATGATTACAAATTCACTGATATGTAAATGATCCATATATGGGCAATTCTCATGAAACATCGACAAGGACTAAAATTTATTAATGTGCATTAATTACCAGAGATGTCTATCAAAACGTCCTAAAATGGCATCATTATATATTTATTTCTTCTATTTTTTTGCTCAATCGTTGCAACTACAGACTGGCATACATACCAAGGCATACAAAACAGGTGGTACAAGAAGGCTAGAAGCCTATTTATATCTATGTAAAGCTATGTCTGCCACCAGCCTCTGCTCCACCCATGGAGTGGCGGGCTGAGCAGGTAAAGGGGAGTGGCCTATAGACCTGGGTGAACAACATATTCATGTAAGTGCTAGTGTAAGAGTTATTTGGAGAAAAAAAACATGGCTGAAATGTTATCCCCACTCAGATCACTTTGAAAAAACTGACACTGAAATTTGTAGTCCTATTTCTGTTAATTCACTCACAGAGACTTCAGTCGGTGCAGGTGCTGAAAGTTCAAAACACGATTGTCAAGCATAACAAAGCCATTTTTGTAACAGACAAAGTTCTGAAAACATCGAGACAAGGTAAACCCTCAGCAATCTTTAAGTGTAAAACTTTCGAGGACGACCCTTGTCTTTGTCTAGTAAGAACAACACAAAGAGTATGTGAATAGGACCAGCGGTAGACGGTAAAGTTAAAGGACCTTTAGTAATCAGTTACTGCCCTCCCTTCAAGGGAGTCACGACCAACACACTATCTAGATGAGTCAAAGAGGTCCTCTACCTCAGTGGGATTGACATTAAGAAGTACAAACCCCACAGTACCAGGTCCTCATCAGTATCAAAACTATATACTCTTAACACACCTATTTCAGAAATCCTAGCTAAAGGTTGCTGGACCTCCAGCAGTACTTTCACTCAATTCTATAATAAACCAATAGTTATGAGGAAAGATACATCACATATTTTGTTAAAAGGAGCAACACAGAAAGTAAATAAACACTAGAAATAGAAATCTGTGTTATTGTAGGCTTTCTGGTGAAAACAGGAGTTAATATTCTTATAATTTTGTATTATACTTGTACCACTAAAACTGTATTCCACTACTGTAGTGTAGTGCAACAACTTGACTATATTGTATAATTATCCTATTTTTCATGTTACTCTTTTGTTAAACACTGATCTTAAATGTTGTTTACACTTTAGAGGACCAAGGTGTACCCCTTGATCTACCCTGAAATAATGTATTTTATTTCCTTCATCGAAATCCATGTTGATCGGGTGTCCTATATGTCAAAGAAATAATGTCTCTTTATTTCTATTATTATTTATAGATATATGTTATCTCTACCATGTCTGGGAAATAATGTCCTTTATTTCTCATGTTTTTCTAAGTATAAGCAACTGTTCTAGTCTGCCAGACTCTTGTGAAAAGACAGCCACGTCCTGTCGACCCATCTGATTCTTACTGTATCCTCGTAAGAACCTTAACATTTCTCCTGTCTTACTCAGGACCTACAGAAGTATGTACTTACTAAGTCATAATTAGTTCTATTTACTTATTATGTTATCTCATATCATTTTATTAATTGTATCACATCTTCCAAATTCGGTAACGGCCGGAAGAGATGGTACCAAAGTTGTATCATAGGCATGTGGACCTATTTGTCACCTTCTATATTTACTGAAGCTCTGTAGTTTCTATTTGACAAATAAAAAAACATCTTATCTTATGTAGCTGCGCAAAGTAGAGCTGCAGCTCAACAAAGAAAGATTTGAACTGGAGGTATACGCTTCAGGTTAAAAAAAAAAGAGAGCGTGCCTCAGGAAATCATTTGACGAAGTTGTCCGAGAAGCTAATGATCAGGACTATGTTGATATAGTTAGTCTGGGGCCTACTGACAAGGAGGAGGAAAAGAGACAACTTCAGCAGGAGTTGGAGGCCTCTTTGGAAGAATTCAGCTTGGAGGATGAGCCTTCTCAATGTTTGGAGGATGAGAACCATGAGGACGATAGCTCTGGAGAAAGCATCACTGAGCCTGGATTAAGCGTTATCCAACCTTGGATTACAAGGAGACCCTACAGTCACCAAGCACTGAAAAGGTGAGTTTCCCTCCAATTTATTGCTGTTTTATACTAAGATATCAACTTTGCAAACTGGTTCTTCGAATATGTTCATGATGATTTAATCTATTCACATTGGGAGAAAAATAATTATTTGCAAAATATATGAATGATTAGTTCAATGATAAATGCTAGTGTGTGTTGCTAACAACACACATTTCATTATTAGGCATGTAGTTGACTGAAATCCATTAGTATTTCTAACAGAATGGCTGCTGACATTGATAGAGCACCCCCTTGGAAGGTTAGACGCACTAAGAAAGACGGGAAGATTTGCTCTTCTACCCAAATAGCAAGCAGTAAAATGAAGGTGAGTTGATGTTTAGTGTTACAGCATTGTAGTAAATAATTGTATTGAATATTCAATCATTCTTGTCATCAGTCATAACATTTTGGGCAACAGGATAAATATGTTGAAATAAATCTAATTATTTGTCATACACAGATTAATTGCGTGTTGACTCAAATATTTAAAGCATGAACTCCTCCAATCTGACCAGATCTAAACATGCGTTTTGTTATCTTTGCAGTCTGAAGTAATAGATCGGACCTTTGATGAACCAACGACCAAACGACCAAACAGACCATCTGTGGAAACCCCATCGTAATCAGTTCGTCAGAGTCTGAGGGTGGCTCTAATTCCCATCACAAGGACACAAAATCAGAGTCTGATACAGACTACAGGCCTGAGCGGCGGCAGTTCTTTAGAGACATGGCCGATATACCTATGCTCAAGATTGAGGAGTCGGTGATTAGTTCTCTTGCACTGAAGATGGTCCTGGAAGCCAAGGAAGCTCATATCGCAACTAGAGTTCCTTCTAATGTGAATGAGAATGCTGTGTTCCTTTTGAGCATTTCAGCAATTGGTCACTCAAAAAATATGCTCAGTGACAGCATGGGAGCATGGAAAAATAATGGGAGAAAGAAGCTTTATTTCCAGTTCAGAAATGGCATGGCAAAAACGATTGAGCCTTGTAATTACCAAAATGCAGACACATTTAAAGTAACCTGTTCCTCTTACCAAAACATGAGTGATACAACAGTAAGAAAGACTGTTATTATTGCATACAATAATACTGGAAGGATGGTCGATACAATGATGTGCCAGTACAAATTAACTTAAAGTGAAAGGGAGGTAAATGTCTTGCCTCATGGTAATTCAACTCTTGGTTTGCATTGAGAAAGGTCTGACATCAAGGCATTGCGCCATGATATCTGGAAACTGCGCAAACAAAAACAACAAAGGGCTGACCAGCACACCATCATGTTCCGCAGCTTATACTCCATCATCCACTGCCACTGATGCTGAAAGATTGGTCCTGGAAGCCAAGGAAGCTCATATCGCAACTAAAGTTCCTTCTAATGTGAATGAGAATGCTGTGTTCCTTTTGAGCATTTCAGCAATTGGTCACTCAAAGAATATGCTCAGTGTCGGCATGGGAGCATGGAAAAATAATGGGAGAAAGAAGCTATATATTTCCAGACACATTTAAAGTAACCTGTTCCTCTTACCAAAACATGAGTGATACAACAGTAAGAAAGACTGTTATTATTGCGTACAATAATACTGGAAGGATGGTCGATACAGTCATGTGCCAGTACAAATTAACTAAAGGTGAACGGGAGGTAAATGTCTTGCCTCATGGTAATTCAAAATCAGGGACCTTATATATCAGGACGCAAGAGACTACAAGAAGAGCAATTGAATCGCAGGTTTGCATTGAGAAAGGTCCGACATCATCCAAAGATGCTTTTCATAGTGTTCTTGAATCAGTTGGAGGCACAATGGGCCTCAAGGAATCTGGCCAGGCACAAATTATTAGAAAGTCGAGTAGAAATCCTGATCAAGGGTCTGAGAAAGAAGGTGAGGTATAACAACTTCATCTCTACCTACCTCATCGCCACTGGGGACAAGATCATCAGAAAGCTTCTCCCTCCATGACAGGATGGGGTATAGGGATGAGCGTATGCGATAAGGATGTGCTGAATCAAGAGATGTGGAACAGCAAAGGCAAAAACATCCTTGGTAAGGCATGGATGACAATAAGAAGGAAGCTCACAGGGAAAACAGCAGCGGAAGAGATGCAGATGCAAGATACCGTGGAGAAAATATAGGTTCCTGCAGACAAAACCTTAAAGGTGTTAAAGTTGTTACCGTTGTGCCTTTTTATTTTTTAAGTCCAACATCAATATAACTAATGGAAGGTAATAACAATGAGGTTAAAAAATCCTTAGTCTTTTGCTTGCAAAAAAGCCCCTGGCCCTGACATTTTTTGTCAACTTGCAGTGTCTTGCTGTACTGAACGAGGTATTTATGTTAGTAGAATACTTGTTTTAGTGCATTATTTATATCTATTTGTAGTCCTTATTGCCTGACTAATTATATTTTAGACAAATAAAATATTATTCAATTCAACAGATTGGGGAAGTAATCAATTCAATATGCTGACCGTCTGCCTTTTTGTATTTATTTTGATGAAACAACAACTGCCCAGAAAAAAGTACAAATGGATCTGACTGCATTATTGGTCCCATTACTACACCTCCTTGTTTTGGGGCCATGCAAAAGCAGTTACAATAGTGGATAGGATGCTAGAAGCTTTCAAAGATGATGGTCTTCCATGTGAGAAACTTTGTACACTCATTTGTGATGGCCCTTATGTTAATAAGGCCATTTTTCCAAGCTACAAGCTGGTATCCAAACGCAAATTGGTGACCCAAATTTCTGATCTGTGGATCTAGGTTCCTGTGTTCTGCACACTTTCCACAAAGCCTTTGCAAAAGGTATGGATAAATGTGGTAAGGACATAGACCAATTTTGTACAGACATATATTGTGTTTTTAAATACAGTATAGCAAGAAGGCAGGATTACGAGGATCTCCAGATCAACATGGATGCTGAAATGCATTTCTTCCAGCAGCACACTGAGGTACGGTGGCTCAGTCTAGGTCCATTAGAAGATTGCTTGAGCAATGGGAAGTCCTACTACAGTTTCTTCCAAGTCCTAGCCTCCTCTGATGCTGTACAAAAAAGCATCAGCTACAAACGTGTAGCACAAATGCTAATGTCACCAAAGCGCTATTACAGTCCTATGAGAATGTTTTGTCTTTATTTGAAGAATTTTTAACGCTTCTCCAGAAGAGTTCACCTCAGATATATCTATTACAAGATGTATTTGGATTTGAAGAAACTGTTCAAGGCACCCTCGGACGTTTAATCAGAAGAATAGTGCTAATGTCAGGGATTAAAAGCTTCAGGACAATCAAGGATTTGTGTATATATTGAGTAATCAAGAGAGTAGAAATAACAGAAAACAACTATAGAATGGTTAGAGAGAAAATGGCTTTGCTGAAGGACACCGACTAGGTCCAGAAAATGAGGTCGGAAGAGCAGGAAGATGAGGACTTGATGAACAAAGAGGTTGCAAAGCTAGAAAAATACCTCCTCTTCATGGGAGTCAAGTCAGGTACCTCAGAGTCTGAAGAGGTCCTCAAGACAAGGGTAATAAACGTGATAGAAGGCATGATGGGTGTCACAGGAATTACGGTGAGAAGATTTTACAGAGTAGGATGAAGAGAAAACTCACCTATAAAGCTGGAATTTGCCTCCCGAGAAGATGGAAATAAAGTTTTTGATGCAAAGACACAGCTGGAACAGGGTCAGACGTGTGAGGATAAGGATAAAATCATAGGAATCAGGAAAGATTTCCCAGAGTTCCTAAGGGAAAGAATTGCGAGGGCTGGAATGATCGCTGACGCAGCCAGGGAACTGAATTACAAGGATGTAAAGGTGGTAAGGGCAGGAGTTATAGTAGGAGGTACACAGGCATAACAAAATGGGAAGTCTGCCTAGAGAACTTTTGCCATCCATATTATCGATGAGACAGGACAAACTTACCATAGTCTTCTTCACAAGTGATTCCCCCCCATCGAACCATTATCTGTCCCAGTTCTTCAGTCCCAGTTTTTCATTGATTCACACATGTTCGAAAACAGTAGAACAGTATATATTCTACCATAAGTCCAAGTTTGCTCAGGACCCTGATAAGCCTGCTCTGGCCTTAAATACACCAGACCCAGTGCAGTGCAACAGGTTCATGTCGACGATCACCCAAGGCCTGGACAACTGGGAGCAGCACAAAGAAAAACTTATCAAGAGAGCCCTCAAGAGAAATACAAGGTGGAATGTGATTCTCAGAAGAGAAAACGATCTGACAGAACAGCAACGGCGAGAAATATACACCCTCCCCTACAAATACACAGAAAATGTCATCCTGCAATCATTGCAATATAGGATTATAAATAGAATCATAACTTGTAATGCCTACTTAAAAAGAATAGAAATAACAAATTCGCCAGAATGCGATTCTTGCGGTGAACATGACAGTATAGCACATTTCTTTTACGACTGTGAAATAGTCAGAACCTTATGGCAGAGCATAGCGATCTGGCTAGCCGCATCTGGCGACAATCAGATGGCTACCGTCAAAGATTTCTCAAGACAAGATGTTCTTTTAGGTATACTAGGGGAAGGAGTAAAGAAAAGCAAAATAAACTTCTTCATCATGACAGTAAAAAACTACATTCACCGAACAAGGTTGTTTGGAAAGGGCAACGTAGAATTCATTGAAGCTTTAAGAGAAGTACGAAAGCACCTGGGAGACAAAAGGTTGTACGCTCTCAGAAAAAACGAGTATAAGAAAATGTTTGCAAGATGGGAACCTATCTGGTACTACCTAGGTTAAAATTTCACCCTTAGGTAAAATAGTCTTATTAGACCTTGCCGCAAATCGCAAACGTGAAGCAAAGCATGCCACCTGTTATGGTAAAAATGAGAAAAGAAAGAAATTCTCCCAAGCATGAAATTATCTTATTCAACGCTAATGTGAACCGCCAAATACTAAGCTAAAATATGTCATTGTTACTGTTTAAATTGTATGTTACTTAGATTGTACTTAGATTGTAGAAGCCAAGAAGGCAGGAACAGAAAATAAAGAATTTGCAACAAAAAAAAAAGAGAGCCCTCAAGGCAAAGTGGAGAAATAGTGAAATAGTGAGAGACTTTCTAAAATTCACAGAGGACAAGGCCATAGGAGAGGCCTCAGCCGAGAAAGTGTGGGGTATTGGGATGGGGCTGGACAACCAACAAGTCCTCCAGCAAGATCGTTGGGCAGCTTCTGGGAATTTCCTAGAAAAGATGTGGATGAGTGTGAGGGCCTTGTTCATGGGGCACTTCAAGTTCTCCTAGTTGCCCGATAACAAAATCTTGGCAATCAGGGACATTAGCAAACCACCTACATTCATTAACGACACTACCTCAGGAAAGTTTGGGTTTTGCTTTGAGAGAAAAAAGCTGATCATGGACATGATCCTCGACAAGAGCTCACTGTAAGTCACCATAACTTTTTACCTATAATAAATTCTCACAATTTTTTTTACCATATTCAATCAATTGTTCATATGTTACAAATGTTTCCAGTAGTAAATATGCCTTATTTGAAGCCTGCAGATGTGAGAGTGGAGTTGGCAACATCATGACTGTTCTAAGTACAAAAATAGGATTCTGGCAGCTTCTGCCAAGTGAGGTTCTGTCAAGAGGAGCAAAACATGAGGCAAAACCAACCCACAAAAAGAGGATTCCAACGAATGCACGCCTAGGTAATTTCTGTGGGTACGCAATGTACCAAACTGATTTGGACACCTTGAAGCTGAAAGAATGGCTCAGTGATGGGGTTGTAAACCCACTGATACGGTACTTTACTGAGCAGGCTGGTGTCAATTCAGTGCCATCGTTCCTGATAACAGCACTTATGAGGAAGAGGCCAGAGGCGATGCAGGCTGTACTAAGGAAAGCGGGTGCTAAGAAATTGTTTGAAGAGAGGACTATTGTGCCAGTCTGTGAAGGTGGTCACTGGTGGTTTTACTGCGTCCACCATGACAAAAGGACCGTGCAAGTATACTGCTCAATGAGGGTAGAAAACATGCCAGTTGGAAATGTGTTATTGAAGTACCTGCAAAATGAAACTAAATCTGTATATACCCTCACCCCTGTAGAGGTACCCAAACAGCCAAATGGATATGACTGGGGCGTCTGCACGGTGCTCAACATCAGGGCATTAGTGTTGGGGATGCAGTGGCCTTTGCCAGATGAAGTGTGTGCAAACGGCCGTGCCATACTTTCTCGAACAATAACTGAGAATTTAAAAGGAGTGCCAACTTTCCAGTAAACTAGCTTCGATATAACACAACATACAGTCTGGATGGATGATATACCAATACATTTTATTTGATACTATGAGTATAAATTGTTATGGAAAAATGGTGTAGGGTAGAATGGTGTATTGATAATATTTAGTGAAAAAGAATGATATCGTATGATAAACAAAAACTTGACTTATGCAGCAGCTGCAGTCAATTTATGAGAAAGTGAAGGTAAGTGAAGCCCTTTTTATAAAGATGCTGGCTGGTTTGATATGACCATAGATTGTTGGCCCTAAATGAATAAAAAAAATAAATTTGTAGGAGTAGCTCAGTGAGAGCTGGACACTAACTACACTCCAGAAACTTGCCCATGGATTCACCATGGCGGGTTATTTCATCCGCTACAAGCTAGTTAAAGATCGCAGAGATACCAAGAATAAGATACTGGATTATTTCTTCTCTCAGGTATTACATCTCGAGGACTACGGATTTCAGACCTTCCGACAATGATACCATTGTCACAGGTCCATGGTTTATTAGCCACACATAAGCCAGTGCAGAACTCTACGATTGCAAAATACATTTGTTGCTCTGAAAACAGCAGGAATTGATACCATGACCTTCAAAAAACATAGTGTTAGGGGCCCTACACCATCTAAACTAGCCCTTATCTCAGTGTCAATACAGCAGATTATGGAGACTGCTGTCTGGAAGGTTGAGAACATCTTTAGGAAATTGTATCAGAAGCCTATCAATGTAAAAACTTCCCGGCTTCACACCCCTTGAACTGACACGACACTGACAAGGGTTTAGAAGAAGTTTAAGGACAATTGACTTCTACCTCTTGTGCATTGTACATAAGTTGACTTCATTAGTTATGCCTCTCTCTTAGTGATTAAGGCTTTGTACAACTTTCCACCTCTGTGAGGTGTTAGACATCTGGATGGGAATTGACCAGGTTAAAGTCTCATGGGGTCACCTAGGAATTAGACAAACATACAAAGCTTACCTTGTTAGCTGAAGTATGTTTCATAATTGCTAGTTGAGCCAGCCACTGGGTGGAGGCCCATGCCATCCCTCCCAACCCAGGCCTCCACCAGCGGCTGACTTAACCTTCATCAACTCCTTCACATTGTGCTCAATTCCCAAGTAAAGGTTCAAGTTTCTTGAACCTTACGTTAAAGTGTGACTGGAGTATGTTCTCAGGAATTAAATCTCAGGAATTAAACTGTCCTCAAAGCGGAGACATGCCTGACAATAGTGCATCAGCTTTAATAGATAAAGTTTTAGACAAGTAGAAACACACTCTATGTTAGATGCTTTACCGCTGATATTACATCTGTACAATAAGGGAATTGTAGCAGGGAGGTATATACAGAGGGAGTAGTTACGGCAGACTGATTCAAGCAGACCATGCTTGTCCTGTATATGGTGTAGCCACTGTATACCAGGTGACACTGCAGAGCTGTTTAGTACTACCTAGCCCAGCTAGGTTTGATTGGCCTTTTCCACAGCATACTATAGATAGAGACAATGGAACGAGCCAGCAATAAATGAAAATTTATTGGATGAGATTCGTCCGCATAAGCCTAAGCATGCCAGAGTGCTTATGCAGACAAATCAAGTCCAATAAATTTTCGATTGTTGCAGGCAAGTTCCATTCTATATTTATTATATGGGCATAAAACTTGATGTGTAATCACAAATGTATCATGTGTGAACCTGAAAAAAGTAGCCAACTTGGTGACTAAGTAGTCTATGGCACCCCACTTATTGCACCTCTCATATGGAATGCGCATATAATAAACACACTTATATCAGTTGGCGCTAGTGGTAGTAGTGGTAGAACTACTTGGTGGACATACATGAACTACCACTCCATCTGTATATACCTGATTGTAGGCACTCCACTGAAATGAATGAAGGAAAAGACCAATTTGGCCGGGAACACACACACAACCTATAGACATGTGGCGTAAGCACGGCAGACGGCTGCATGGCATCGGCCGGCCGGGGCAATGGACATGGGACGCAAGGACACCAACTTGTTTTTGTAAAATATTCCTTTTTGAGAATTATTTATTTTATTCATGAACTTTGTCTTTATATTCAGGATGTAAAACAGGTGCACAACCCCTTAGGCATTAACACTATCACCCTTCCTTTTGGGTTGGAAGGCATTTTAATTTTAAAATTTAATTTTAAGAACAATTAATGGTAATTACAGAGCTGCTGTATGAAATGAACTACCGGTAACTGGGCGAAGTTTTCATGGCACTTTCTGACCAACCTTTCATAACGATGTAATATATGATGTGTTACAGGAAAATGAGCCACAAGTCGCTAAAAATGGATTTGAGATATCGTCATATTTGAAAAGATGAGATCAAGTGGATTCTAATGATGGTGAACATAAGGATATCCAAAAGTATTTCTATATTTTATTTTATTTTTTTTTTAAAAAAAAGTTAAAAATAAAACTCTGAAAAATATTAGTTCTGTGACTCATTTTCCTTAAACACGTCATATAATCAGGCATATTTTCAGAAAAAGTACAATTGGCAGATCTACGCATTTAGTAAATTCTGCTAAATTAGACCGAAAAATGGTCAATACTAGGTAAATCTGAGTATATTTTGTATTGCCTTGGTTCAAGCAATCAGTTTGGTTAGGTTGAACTGTATTTGAAACTTTATTATCGTCGGAAAATTAGGTTATTTGAGAGGAATGGTGAAGGTGAATTGTACATTTTCTGAAAATCTGACCCATATGATATTACACATCTCTCCTATTTATTGTACATGCATTTCTTCTTATGATAAAAGTTACCTCCGCGTAAAACATAACATGTATTTACGCTTGGCCACTTTAACCGCCAGTCATCACTGCAAATAGTGGAACCGTGGAGAAGGAATTTAACTATAAACTGTCTTTTTCTCGCTTCATTTTCTTGTAGTCTCCCTCTTGGTTGGCCAGCTGGGCATAAATCTGTTTGACCTTTCGCTTGCGTTCGGTATCCCTGAGTGAAAGAAAGAAATATCATTAGAAACATATTTTCACAAGGTCAACTCGGAATAAAAAATACATTGACACTCAGTATACCACTGTGTATGTAGAGGGGAAAAGGACACTCGGATTTGTAAAAGTAATTCCAGATTAATAATTTTTGTGTCATCCAAATTACCACTATTTGAATAGTTGAATTTAGCTTTTATTTTAAATGTTGAAAAAGATATTTTGGTAATATTTATGAGATTGGTTTTTTGATCATGAGACAAAAATTATTTCCTTTAAAAAAATTCAGCTTTATAACGCCCCCCGCCCCCTCCCTAACACAACCATTAATTCCAGGGCAGCTGCAATTACGAAGATAGGAATGTTAAGTCTATCAATGCACCTCACAGCTAATATCGAAAAGCAAATTATTTTTGTGCCGTCCGTTTTCTACCCATCGGAATTCACTGGAGTTGTGGAGGATATACTGTTGTTTGAACGACTATATTTTATGTTTCGGTGGCCCGCCGAAATACTGCGCCCCCGCCCCATGCACAATACAAATACTGAAATCTACTCACAGTGCAATCTTGGCGTCTAGTTTCTGCTTGGCGATGAATTGTGAATCTTTGCGTATTTCCCTCATGGCTCCCTTCATCTCCTTCTTGTATTTGTGTAATGTTTTCTGCTTCTCAATAAAGTCGCGCGTTCCACCACGCTTCTTGCGACCGTCGAAGCTAAAAGTTAGGAAGAAAACAGATGTAATATGTGTATGAAACAAGAAGATACAAGGCAGGATAACCAGCACAACATAGATGCCGCACATGAATTAAAATTAATTAAATTTCTAGTTGGTGGTTTCTCCATTCCTAACCCATACCATGCGAAAGTCACCAATGATTTTGATCTGTTTTTCTTGGGCGTAAAACCAAATCATGAACTTATTCATTTCGGTGTACACCATTACCCCACTATTTTCAATAGTATATCTATTTCATCTGTTTCCAGCTATTTTGTGGGTTTTTTTTCAAATGCTAAAAATATCAATACTGTAAACGTATTTATTTTCGCGCAGATAAATTTTCGCGCACTAAGTACTTTGATACCTTTTCGCGCGGATTTAAATTCACGCAGCAAGGAATTCTCACACTTTGTTTATGCAATAATTATACCTTTCGCGCAGGATTGATATTCGCGCACAAAGGTGGGTGCGCGAATATAGCGAAAATAAATACTGCGCAAACAGTATTACGTTTTGATTAAACTCTATTCCTTTGGATTCTTGTGATTTCCCAATTTCTTTTTTCTTTTCCCGCTATTTTTGGATAATTTAGGTACTGGAAGGTATTAAGGTACGTATTAAAAGAGATTATACTAGCACATACAGTAAAGGCAAGGGCATTGATGGACTTATATATGGGTTGTGAACTTACTTTTCTTCTAGTTTTGGTTCCAAGGTTTTGATGGGTTTGGGCTTGTGTTTCGGCATGGTTAAACTCTTCCATGGCTCTTTCTCCTTGTCTGAGATCATATCCAGCAAACATTGGATGGATTCCTGGAATTAATTAGAAATGAATATTAAAAAACATCAAGATGGGTCCATGTTGTTCTTCCAGGAATGCAAAATGACCCTCCCATTCAAGCTGTATGTCAGAGACATTCATTAAATCTTGGGGTAATAAATATTAAAACTAGGTAAAAAACAAAACACCTTCCACGATGATAATTTTACCTAAAAAGAGAAACATTTGGCAGGTGGTCACTTATTTCTTCCTCGGTGGGCAGAGGAGTACAGGGGAATTTGTTTTACCCCACTTATTACTACATAAGCGAACCACTAACTAGAAATAGGGTATATGGGTGAGATTTTCAGAAAATGTACAATTGGCAGCTGTATACATTTAGGAAAGTTACATTAAGGCTGGTCTCCACTGGCTGCGGTAAGCTCTGCGGTAAGCGTTGCGATGGTGCTGTGTTGATGAGAAGTGGCGAGGGCCTGCTTACATGGCCAGTGAACCATGTGGGCAGGACCTCGTCATTCCTCGCCACCTACAGAACCAGCACAAACCATCGCACGGCTTACCGCAGAGCTTACCGCAGCCAGTGGAGACCACCCTTTAGGCTGCAATTTGGTCAATACTAGGTAAATTCGAGTATATTCGGCATTGCATTGATTCTAGCAATCTGTTTGGTTAGGTTGAACTGTATTTTGAACTTTATTTGTACATTTTCTGAAAACTTGACCCATACAGTCTTGGCTTAAGTCGTAACTTTACATTGAGAGACTGAGTATTAGTGCTAAGTTTACCTTCAACGTCAGTGGGTAGTCTTTGGTGGGCAGTTTGTGCAGGAAGTACTTTACAGGACTAAAGATTTCCTTGAAGGCTGGTAACTCGTTATACAGTTCAGCAAACGCCGCCAGTAGCTGGATACATTGTGATATTGCACACAGCCTGCAACAACAATCAACAGTTAGTCTTATTATTACACACGTGAGCAGTTAGAAAGGTGCAGTTTGGGGGTGCAGTTCGGTTGATATGAACCGCTCATGTGTGCCGTTCGGCCAAAGACGCAATTTGATTGGTGCAGCGTAGGCCAGATGACGTCGTCCCAACCGCGTAACTTAGGCCTACAAATTGCGGTGAATGAAGCCTCCTCGAGCTAAACTATAGGCTAAACAAGTTAAATTTACTTTTTAACATCCAAATAGAGTGTAATAAATAGCAAATGGCCCTCTGTTCGGGTTCAAACTGATCTCGACCCATCAGAAAACGGGAACTCACCCCTTCGGGGTTCGTCCCGTTTTCTGATGGGTCTCGATCAGTTTGAACCCTCCATCGGGCCATTTGCTATAAGAATTCATCCTCCAAGCATTCATTTAAATCCTAAGGATCATGTCTAGGGAACACTAAAGTGTAGGATACTCGGCAAAAGCAAGATAAAACACGTATTTTTTTTAATGATTTTATTTATACTTGGGATACAGGATCCCTAAATTGGGATTTTCATCAGTCCCAAGTCTCGCATCACAAAATTTGTATGTTATATACAGTGACAGGAAGTAAGGTTATGCCAAAATACGGCCAAAATCTTTCTTTAAAAAAAAAGAAGAAAAAAAGAGTCAATTCTTATTATTTTATTTACCCAATATTTTAAACTGATTTAAAGTCAAACATTTTGATTTAAAAAATAACATTTTGAGAATTTTAACTTTTGAAAATATCTACAAAATTGGACCAACAAGACTTTTTGAATCTTTTTAAACGATTGTATACGGCACCCCTGAAGAAGGTGCAAAGAGCACCGAAACGTTGGGCACAATAAAATCACGAATTCCAAACCCACGAATCCATCGTTTTTCCACGCAACAAGAAATCAACAAGTCAAACGGTTTTCAAGTTCAGTTAGTAGTGTAACATCCAACCACTTTTTAAACGAAATTTGAATCGTGGAATTTGGGGCGAGACTTAACAATGTTACATCGCTGCAGTGAGGATGTATTGCACCTGGAGAATAATAGAAGATCACCCTTACGTACCTGAATGTGTCTGTACTTAGGAACTGTGACTTCTTCCGTGAGAATATATCTGTCACATTGAAGCCTTTTATTTCTATAGAACTGAAAGTAAACAACAGATTCTTTCATATAGTTAAACACATCAATTCATGTATGAGTGATGACAATACATATACAAAGAGAGAAATGATAAGTATTAATCTACTAAGACTAAGGGTAAGGGGCACATTATCATTTTATTGACATAATTCATGTCATGAAATTGTGTTAGACCGGTTTGCACGGTGCGACCATCGAATGTGATTTCATTCTTTTTATCTCGTGTCAACTACTGATTAACTAGGAATACTTAGTATTGATTTATGGGTTTAAAAACAAATATGTAGTACATATGCTCTAATTGTTTTTTCCTGATCTAATCTTTTCCCACAGCTACATCTGAGATAAATGTGTAACCGCATAATGTTTGGCTAAACAGAAATATCTAAATACAAATATAAAGGGTTACTACGATTACCTTGCTTCCTTAGGATTCTGTAATTCTAGGAAATTGATGTTCCTTCCTAATGGCTTGAATGGTGGAATGACGGACTCAACTGTAATTCAGAACGAGAACATAGATATTTTAGTGAGTGAGTGAGATTGGTTGCTTTACGCCCTTATCAACACATTTAATATGGTTATATCAAGGGCGGGAGAGCTGAGAGTGAGTGAGTGAGATTGGTTGCTTTACGCCCTTATCAACACATTTAATATGGTTATATCAAGGGCGGGAGAGCTGAGAGGGAGTGAGTGAGTGAGATTGGTTGCTTTACGCCCTTATCAACACATTTAATATGGTTATATCAAGGGCGGGAGAGCTGAGAGGGAGTGAGTGAGTGAGATTGGTTGCTTTACGCCCTTATCAACACATTTAATATGGTTATATCAAGGGTGGGAGAGCTGAGAGGGAGTGAGTGAGTGAGATTGGTTGCTTTACGCCCTTATCAACACATTTAATATGGTTATATCAAGAGTGGGAGAGCTGAGAGGGAGGCAGTTTATGATCATACCCAGGAAATAGAGACAGAGAAGAAGGGAGAGAGAGACAGAGAAAAGAGACAGAAAGGCAGTTTATGGTCATACCCAGGACCATGACTGTATGACAATATTGATATTTTATTTCATTCTTAATCGCCATACACAAAGTCGACTGTATGACAATAGGGGAGTTGCATGTGCCACTGCGCATGTCTGTTACAGTGAATGCTGGGATAGATTCTGATGAAATCGGACATACAAATATTTGGCAACATTTTTATCGAAAATTGCAAGAATATTTTCACCAATATCATAGCTTGTGTAAATGATCTATGAAAACCAAATGCATGATGGGAAAGATGGGGACTTGTGTTTTGTAAACATGTATAACACATGGATATTGACATTAGAGCACTGATTAATATTCCATGCTGAATAAGCTTTTTTCTTTAGATTTTATACTGTACCATTAGTCCCATCATACCATGCGAATCAAGATTCAAAATGGCGGCTATGTAACTCCCCTATTGATAGTATTTTTCAGGCCTTGAAAAACCGAGGTAAGTTTCCAATTGGCGAACAGAAATTATGAACTATAAACTATGAGACGAATGAGGGAATACTGTACAAAGATGTCACATTAAAGAGGGAATACTGTATAAAGATGTCATAATAAAGTGGGAATACTGTACAAAGATGTCACAATAAAGTGCCTTATAAGGTAACACCCGGAATACATGGAGTCTCACTCCATAGGCTTGTTGACCCGTTTGTCCGATTCTTTCATATGTACCATAGTCGATGAATAAAAGATTTTAAAATCAAATCAAATCAAGTGTAAACGTACGTTTCTTGGGATCCTTGTGACACGCCATGAAGAGAAGGCCTGTCAGGAAGTTTATAGCTTCTGGAGTATATCGCTGTGAAAACGATGTGAACTGTAAACACAACCGAAACAAACAATTTATTGAGCCTCTCATCAAGTGGAAATTACGAGGGGTGATATTGAAATAGTTGAAACGAGCAATAAAGTTTATTATTTATCATTTAACTCCTTCATTATACTGTTGTATCAGATATTGTAGTATCTGAATATTTGTATACTATTTTTAAAAAATTTTGATTAAATTTTGATTTATTATTAATTCAGGTTGTGGTGGCAGACCGAGTTATACCCAAACCGCAAACAAATATCTCTGGCACATGACATAAACATATATCCTGAATAAAAATCGTTAAAAAAATATCGCCATACATAAAGTAGACTTTATGGCAATTGATGATAATTTTCGGGCCTTGACATAAGACACATTGGTCAGGCATCCAACGGAAGAACTACTTAGGCAGCTGCCTATCTAGAATGTTGAACAACCTCATTGTAATACGATCGAATACAATAAAGAATTCTTAAAATGAAATGAAATGAAAAAAATATGAATGAAAAGACCTGGTACTAACCTCTAGGAAAAGCGTGCAGACGAACAAACCACTGCCTATATCTCTCCGTGTGTTAATGGGACACTGCAAATAATGAAAACATTTTTTTCTCGAGAATTGATCCAACATATTCTAACTTAATGAAAAATTACACCCCAAAATAGAACCACGGCCAGAACAGTTAGAAGTATCTCTTTAATTGTCTACATTGTAGGCCAAGGTTGTAAATGTGATGTGTTCCAGGAAAATGAGTCACAAGTCGCAAAATTGATATTTTTCAAAGCGTTTTTTTCACAAGATCTCTTTATTGAAATCTTCTGATTTTTATATGGTTCAGCAGCACTTATAGTCATATGAGTCTATGCACTAAATTTCAGGACATTGTATTAAATATATTCCTGCTTTTTGAAGGCCTTTGTATGGAGTATATTTACAATCCGCATTTATTACTTTACTGGCAATTACCCATCCAGAAACGTTGCAAACTTTTTTTTTTTCAAAAATAAAAATACCAAACTTAAAATATAGAAATACTTATTAGGTATCCTAGTGTTTAGTCTCATTGGAATCACCTTGATCTCCTCTTTTTAAATATGGTGATATCTCAAAATCCATTTTTTGCGACTTATGATTCATTTTCCTAAAACGGATCACAAATGTGATGGAAATACAAATCTATTTATAGATTCACTATGAGTGATAAGAGAGTTGCTCACCTGGGTCAGCATCTGGCTCATGAACAACATCGCTGGTGTCACCACGTGGTGGTGGAAGTCAGAAGTAGGGAAGAGTTGAGAGAACAGCTTCAGCTGCAGGAGCTGCAATAGTGGAACAGGAAGGTCAAAATAGTGGAATGGGAAGGTCAAAATAGTGGAATGGGAAGGTCAAAATAGTGGAATGGGAAGGTCAAAATAGTGGAATGGGAAGGTCAAAATAGTGGAATGGGAAGGTCAAAATAGTGGAACGGGAAGGTCAAAATAGTGGAACGGGAAGGTCAAAATAGTGGAAAGGGAAGGTCAAAATAGTGGAACGGGAAGGTCAAAATAGTGGAACGGGAAGGTCAAAATAGTGGAACAGGAAGGTCAAAATAGTGGAACGGGAAGGTCAAAATAGTGGAATGGGAAGGTCAAAATAGTGGAATGGGAAGGTCAAAATAGTGGAATAGGAAGGTCAAAATAGTGGAATAGGAAGGTCAAAATAGTGGAATAGGAAGGTCAAAATAGTGGAATAGGAAGGTCAAAATAGTGGAATAGGAAGGTCAAAATAGTGGAATGGGAAGGTCAAAATAGTGGAATAGGAAGGTCAAAATAGTGGAATAGGAAGGTCAAAATAGTGGAATGGGAAGGTCAAAATAGTGGAATGGGAAGGTCAAAATAGTGGAATGGGAAGGTCAAAATAGTGGAATAGGAAGGTCAAAATAGTGGAATGGGAAGGTCAAAATAGTGGAATGGGAAGGTCAATATTGGTTGGTGCAATAGTGGATCAAAATAGTGGAATGGGATTGGAAGGTCAATATTGGTTGGTAGGAAATTCCACATCGAAATATGAAGGTCAAAACCAGAACAGTGAAAATTAAGAAGTAGCAACTTCGACAGCATGTCAGATTTTAACAATTTCATTCTTTAAACTTTGAGATGAAATTTGGAATATATTTGATCATATCAGGGCGAGTAGAAACACGCTAATAGGAAGGCGATACCCTACTCTTTTTATAGCAATTAATAGCAAGTGTAGCGGGTAATACACAGGCTTTATAACCCGCTGTTTGTGGTATGGATCCCAATACAGTAACCTATGGCATTCCATATTGCATGCTAAAAAGGTAGCTATAGCACACACTGCATGTGGTATGAGCGCCAATGCTTTGGCTTCAATATTACCCTCTAGAAAGCTATACTACATTACCGTGTCTAGGGTGGGGTATAAGCTATACTACATTACCGTGTCTAGGGTGGGGTATAAGCTATACTACATTACCGTGTCTAGGGTGGGGTATAAGCTATACTACATTACCGTGTCTAGGGTGGGGTAGAAAGCTATACAACATTACCGTGTCTAGGGTGGGGTAGAAAGCTATACTACATTACCGTGTCTAGGGTGGGGTATAAGCTATACTACATTACCGTGTCTAGGGTGGGGTATAAGCTATACTACATTACCGTGTCTAGGGTGGGGTATAAGCTATACTACATTACCGTGTCTAGGGTGGGGTATAAGCTATACAACATTACCGTGTCTAGGGTGGGGTAGAAAGCTATACAACATTACCGTGTCTAGGGTGGGGTAGATGCCGCGGCCACCATGTGCCTGGCAATACTCTGTGAAGTGTTGCTCTCTGTCCTTCAGTACTGACACACAGTGTAGTCCGGCAGGGAGGGGTGACATCTGACACAGTTGGTAGATAGGCTTCACTAGGCGGTTCATCATGTCTAAACATGGCGGCTCCTGGATCGCCAAGTCACCAAAGTATTCCACTAATAGCGTGAATAAGCGCTGTAAACAAACCACAACCTTTTAATTAATTTATTTTCTTTAATTAAACATAATTAAAGTGAATAATTGCTGCAAGAACCAAAACCAATTAACTTCATATCAATTACAGGGATGCTGACAATTTTCGGGAGAAAAAAAAGAAAGTGACTTTTTATTATTCAGGGGCGTTACTAGCTGTACCGATTTTTTAAAAAAAATTCTGATTTAAGATGATCAAAATAAAAAGATTTTAAGAAGAATTTTAACTGTTTGAAAATTTTAACCAGACAGATTTTTTTTTCAAGAATTTCAACTTTAGAAAATGTTGACGACTCAAAGAGTTGTAGAATGTGTCTTTATACAGATAAAACATCTTCGCTTGGCAAAACCTTTTCCAGATCATATTTACTTGGTAACATTTTTATCCCACAAATTATGTCTTAATGTTCCTGTACTAAATGTCATCATTTATCGTTTCTGTATCTATAATCCCATTATGCCATTGTTGTGCAGACTCTAACATAGATATACCTGTGGCAAGAGCACTGCCTTGTTTTATTTTATTTAAATATTTTTTATTCAGGTAGATATACAGTTACACTCTCACAAGTAACCTATGTCATCCAAAGTTCATGTATTGTTATCATTAAGCCCCAAAAAGGGATTTTACTTTTTACTTTTTGCTGTTGTAACAAATCATTTCAAAGAACAAAACGCCGGCAGTCATTGGAAGACCTGGCATGCCATCACGTCAGATTTGGCCGACCCATTGTAAACAAGAGCATAGAATAAAGAATTCTTGAATTGAATTGAAAGTACATGTGTTTCGTCGTGTCCTGAGAATAAGCTATGAAATTACATGGTTGGGATACAGAGAAATCATAACGTATTATCATTATGTATTATATAGTTCTCTTTGTCACTGTAATGTATCACATAATTTGTTAGAAATATACCGCAGGGATCAGATAAAAACCCGCTCAGGGGGATCTGTAAACCCCAGTTAAAATAAAATCATTACGTCAAAGTTTTGATGAACATAAATGGCAAATTGTGGGATGTGAAAAGCAATTCCGGTTGATTATGAAAGGTTATGGTGCGTTGGCACAAGGTTTGGTTTGATGAAAATCAAGAAATACAAAAAAAAATACTAGGCAGACAAATATTGAACCTTAGATGTGTGGAAGCCTCGAGGGCAGAATATTTTGAATAAAACCTTTAGAAATATTTTTAAAAAAAACATAATAAAGGCTCACTGACCTCTAACTTGACCTTGTTCCCCTCGGCTAGGCTGGGGTGGGTGCACTTGCGCATGCGCTCTATGATGACCAGTTGGTCACTCTCACTGTGGTCACCAAACGTGTTCAGTAAATCCACATACGTCTCAGGCGCTGCAACAGGCAAATATTATTTATTTTGGCAACTACACATTTGTATTTACATACAGATCAATTCCCATAAAGATATGTATGTGGGTCAGATTTTCAGAAAATGTACAATTCACTTTCGCCAATCTTCTCAAATAACCCAAATTTCAGACGAAAATAAAGTTTAAAATACAGTTCAACCTAACCAAACAGATTGCTAGAATCAATGCAATGCCGGATATACTCGAATTTACCTAGTATTGACCAAATTGCAGCCTAATTTAGCAGAATTTACTAAAGGTGTAGAGCTGCCAATTATATATTTTCTGAAAATCTGACCCATGAGTTGAAGCGGCAGATATATACCTGACTGTGATCCCCCTAATTATGTTAAAATACCGAACTAAATATGAGCATCTACATCCAACTTTTATCATTAGTATTCACTATAAACAAGTCAGCAGCCGACAGTCATAACTCTAACAGTTTTAGTGGATCTCACGATCCTATCGGGACAGATTTATGCTAACAGTTACGGTTTAACAGTTTAATTATTTAGCATTTAGCAGGAGGGCAGTTGCAACGTATCTACAGCTGTGCTTTAAGTCTATATACAGTCTCGCCCATTGGCCTGTCCAACAGGGATAGTACATGTGGTGTTATTTTTTCTAGAATCATGAAATCAATGGAAAATACTAAAGTGATAATCTTATTATAACAGTTAAACAGTCTAACAGTTGCAGTGGATCAGTTGGCTTAGAGGAATATTATCTGTTGTCTCTAATTACTCTTGGTATCATGAAATATTATTCCTATGAGAAGGTTGTGATAGATTTGAAGTGATGGATAAATGAATCAATAAACAGATTGATCATTTGGCATGCCTTAATTTTAGAAGTATATTATCTGTTGCAGTTTGAACTAATTACTCATGAGATGCATGAATTATATTATTTCTATGATATGGTGATTGACTATTTTGACTTTTGATTGACTATTTTGATTTTCTGACTGACTGTTTCGTCCCTGTCCCTGTCCCTGTGTGACTATTTTGACTTTCTGACTGACTATTTCGTACCTGTCCCTGTCCCTGTCCCTGTCCCAGTCCCAGTCCCTCGCTCTCTGATTGACTTATGATTTTGACTTTCCGATTGACTATTTGACTTTTCTGACTTATGATTGACTTTTAGAAAGTCAATTAAAAAGTCAGAATTGTCAATCAAAAAGTCAATCATGAAGTCAATCATACAGTCAGAAAAGTCAATCATAAAATCAGAAAAGTCAATCTAAAAGTCAAAATAGTCAACCATATAGTCAATCATACAGTAGGAAAAGTCAATCGAAAAGTCAAATAGTCAATCGTAAAGTCAAAATAGTCAATCAAAAAGTCAAAATAGTCAATCAAAAAGTCAATTGTTAAGTCAGAAAAGTCAATTGTTAAGTCAGAATGGTCAATCGAAAAGTCAGAATGGTCAATCGTAAAGTCAGAATAGTTGATTGTAAAGTCAGAAAACTCAATAGAAAAGTCAATCGAAAAGTTGAAATAGTTGTATATAGTCGACACACAGCACAGCTGTAGATACGTCGTAACTGCCTTCCTGCTAAATAATTAAACTGTTAAATTAAACAGTAGCTGCTGGCATAAATCTGTCCCGATAGGATGGTGATTACAATAAGTACATAAGGATTATTTTTAACAGATATTATCAAATTCTACCAAACTTATGAACGAAATTTCTCAAAGAGAAAAACATTTTTAACTCTTGATATTTCAGACAAACAATCTCAATATACTTGTGTATCGTACTGACTAGTTCCTGAACAATAATATTAAGGTAATAATATAGAAATAAATAATTTTGAAAAATGCAATGACAGCCTGTCAGCCATGATGTTCGTCGCTATAGCCTAGGCCTATGTGAATCGAACCCATCTAACCTTGCAATAATTACACAATATTACAGATTCTAAGTTCATGTATAAACAAATCAACATGATATATCATTCAACGAGGCTCATAAGAGTTTATATTGAGTGATACTAGCCTATACATTAGCAGATTTCTTGCGATTTCAACCATATTTGTTCATTTTCTAACAGAATTACGCAGTTGATTTCATCACCGTTTTTGTAAGGTTCCGCTGCTTGCGATTAGCCGTGTAATGATTAACCAATGACTGAATATAAATGCTTGAACGTTTAATCTAACCTTGTTTTCAACCTCATATGCCAGGATTATTGTGTAAAATCATTCAAAGCGCTCAGAAAGCCTGTTGATGTTAGTTCGACAGAATGTGTAATGATTAACCCTCGGCTGAAAATAAATATATGAACGTCTAAGCTAAGCTTGTCGAATTAAATCAAACCAACCTTTTTATTACGATTTCACCGATCACACATGCTGCACCATGTTTGTTTCCGATCTGTTTCTGGTCGCTGACACAATGATATCCGTATAATCTGCGTAAATCAGTCATGTCGACTTCAAATACTATCCCAAACAATAGTTTATGAACATATTAACGTGTGGCGATATTCCTTTCGGTGGAAATATCACGATTTCACCACCTCGTCGGAAGCCATGCTGACATGCTTCTGCCGCCATGTTATTTTCTGGTCATGTACACAAGGGGCCTTGTGAAGCTTAGCGCGCCGATCGCTTATAGCAACGATAATAAGAAAAACAATACATGACACGGAAGTCATAATGATTAACCATCGACTGAATATAAATGACTGAACGTCTAATCTAACCTTGTTTTCAACCTCATATGCCAGGATTATTGTGTAAAATCATTCAAAGCGGTCAGAAAGCAGTTTTATTTTCTTAGCTGTAGACGTTACGGTAGGGACGGCCGCCATCTTGTTTTCGTATTGCCGATCGCGGGGGCTAAAATGCTTTGAAATAGGCTGAATATTCCCCATCGACTGAATATAACAGCAGAAAGGTTTAAGTTTAGCATATAATTCATGTTATATGCAAGAATAATTCATGTTATATGCAAGAATTATTCTGAAATAGACTTCGAATCGCTCGGAAACTCGTTTCAATGTTTGCTCGGTTCGGCGTGTGAGACGGCTGCGCATGCGCGGGCATATGGGTCGGTGCATGCCATATATGGAGGGCGCATGCCATATATGGAGGGCGCATGCCACAACAAACGCACGTGCGATCATGCCCTCCAGCCGTCAGTATATCGATAGACTACAATATGAGGTCCAGAACCAGTTAGATCCAGTTATAACAGTTGTTCAGTTAAGCTAATCTGTCCCTCATAATAATATCGAGTTCTTCCTATGCATAAGTAACTTCATTGCAGTCAGTATTGCAATGATTTATTTAGCAAGAACACAAAAAAAGTTCATATCTGAAAGGGATTGGGTTTACCAGATTAGGTATATTCTTTATATTAATATATTTTTAACGGTAAACTTTTATATTAGTATATTTTGAACAGTACAAATGGTTATAAATCATTAAGAATTTAAAAAACAACTAACCTGTGAAAGTGTACGGTAATTCCTTCTTGGCAGCTTCAATGATATGTTTCCGACCCTGTAAGTAAGAGATTTCTTTTTATAAAAGATTTATTTGAGTTCAATTTCGGGATAACTCGGTATTCTCATGATGCACAAGAAAAGGAAGGAAAATAAGCAAATACATATTACATGGTTCTAACGATTAATTCATTTTAACATTTAAACGGTACATAGTATCTATGGAGACGTATATGCTTAGGAGGAGATTTACCTCATCTTCGTGATCCTGTTAATCCATAGAGAAATAGTAGATATGATATACATGGGTCAGATTTTCAGAAAATGTACAATCTTCAGATCTACACATTTAGTAAATTCTGCATAATCAGGCTGTAAAATGGTAAATACATGGTATATCTGAGTATATTCGGCATTGCCTTGATTCAAACAATCTGTCTGGTTATGTTGAACTGAATTTTGAACCTCTTTTTTGTCTGAAATTTGGATTATTTGAGAGGATTGGTGAAGGCGAATTGTAAATTTTCTGAAGATTTGACCCTTATACATAGCCAAACACGATTGTTGGGTTGGGTGTTACGCAGATACTTTTTTTTGTACATTTCTACCTTCGACATGATAATAAAAGGTTTAAAAATACACACAATTATAAAAGAGTTGCATTTTCCATTTTCAATGTATTATAAATTGTGAGGATAGCGGGAAGCTCAGCCAGGACTAGAGTAGAAGTCTAGACGGTGCTGCCAGCTAGAGAGAGACAGTCGCAATTGTCAATATTCTCTCTTTCCTATAAGGGTCAGATTTTCAGAAAATGTACAATTCAACTTTGCCAATCTTCTCAAATAAGCCGAATTTCAGACGAAAATAAAGTTCAAAATACAGTTCAACCTAACCAAACAGATTGCTAGAATCAATGCAATGCCAAATATTCTGGAATTTACCTAGTATTGACCAAATTGCAGCCTAATTTAGCAGAATTTACTCAATGTGTACAGCTGGCAAATGTACATTTTCTGAAAATCTGACCCATAACATGTAGCTCTTGCACGTATGTAAAGGCAGGAGATACCCAGAGGTTGGAGTTACAGAATCTTTAACTTAATACCATTCCATATATTTATGGGTCAGATCGTGAGAAAATGTACAATTGGTAGTTCTATACAATTCTGCTATATTAGACTGAAAAACGATAAATACTAGGTATATCTGAGTATATTTTGGTATTGACTTGATTCAAACAATCTGTTCGGCCATGTTCAACTGTGTTTTGAACCTCATTTCAATTCCTATTAACCTTTCATTTCTAAATTAAAAGCAATGTCAGGATGTCATAACGTGACTGACACAGGGTGCCATGTTACCGATTTGCTAATTAAATCAAACTTTTAGCAACTTTGAGACTAATTAAAAACATGATTCCACTGACTGTGTCTTGTTGATTTACAGGGAGGGAAATACGAGTCCAGTCTAGGCTCAGAGTTGAGAGAGTCCCTTCAAACTGAGGGATAGCTTCTCGCTCCTATATATACTTAGTATTTATCTTTTTTTCCCAGCCTAATTTAGAAATTTACTAATTGTGTACTAATTGTACATTTTCTGACGACCTGACCCGTTATGGAAAATAAAGGGGCAAACTGGAAGATCTATTAGTAGAAGTCCTTTGTCCATTTCTGTAACATTTTTTATTACTGAATAAAAATTATATACATATATATAAAGGCTACAAACCTCGATTAATTTCTTGACATCTTTGGGACCAACAATGACATTTTCTGCAAAAGACACTTTTCTCTTTGCTGGCGCCTTTTTCTCTGTCTCCTCGGCCTTGACCTTGTCCTCATTGTCGTCTGACTCAGCGTCTGACTCGAGGTCAGACGTGTGTTCCATGGCGTCACTAGACTCACTGTCATCATCATCGTCATCACCCTCTGAACCGTCCTCCTCGTCATCTAAAGTTTAATCAAAATCATCAGTCAAATATTAAAGTGGCTAACGTAGATACGCATTGTGTTTAAGTTGCATGGGGGGAGAGAGAGGGAGATGGAGAGGGAGAGAGGAGAGAGAGGGAGGGAGAGAGGGAGGGAGGAGGGAGAGGGAGGGGGAGGACAGAGAGAGGGAGAGGGAGGAGAAAGAGGAGAGAGAGAGAGGAGAGAGAGAGAGAGAAGAGAGAGGAAGAAGAGAGAGAGGAGAGGGATAGAGGAGACAGAGGGGGAGAGAGGGAGAGAGAGGGGGGGGGGAGAGAGGAGAGACAGAGAGGGAGAGGGAGAGAGAGAGAGAGAGGGGAGAAGATGGAGATGGAGAGAGAGAGGGAGAGAGAGAGAGAGAGAGGGGAGAGAGGAAGAAAGGGAGAGAGAGAGAGAGAGGGAGAGGGAGAGAGGGAGAGAGAGGGAGAGAGAGGAGAGAGGGAGAGAGAGAGAGGGAGAGGGGAGAAGATGGAGAGAGAGAGAGAGAGGGAGAGAGAGAAGAGAGGGAGAGAAAGGGAGGACAGAGCAGGGAGACAGAGCAGGAGGGGAAGGAGAAAGAGAGAGAGGGAGAGAGAGAGAGAGAGAGAGAGAGGGAGAGAGAGGGAGAGGGGAGAAGATGGAGAGAGAGAGAGAGGGGAGAAGATGGAGAGAGAGAGAGAGGGAGAGGGGAGAAGATGGAGAGAGAGAGAGAGGGAGAGGGGAGAAGATGGAGAGAGAGAGAGAGAGAGAGAGAGAGAGAAAGAGAGAGAGAGAGAGAGAGAGAGAGAGAAGAGAGAGAGGGAGGGGGAGAAGATGGAGAGAGAGAGAGAGAAAGGGAGAGAGAGAGAGAGAGAGAGAGAGAGAGAGAGAGAGAGAGAGAGAGAGAGAAGGGGAGAGAAGAGAAGAGAAAAGAGAGAGAAAAAAGAGAAGAGAGACTGTTGGGCACCTATACACAAATAGTTATATCAATTCAGAATGATTATACATACATGTACAGTTTAGTTTTATTGTTAATTAGAAACTACAATTGTATCTATGTAGCAGAGGGAAGAGAATGAAGAACCATTTTACACAGGCATTTCTTCAGGCAAGATCTGCAGATCAATCAATCAGTAATATGTCAGTCAGATTTTCAGAAAATGTACAATTCGCCTTCAACAATCCTCTCAAATAACCCACATTTAAGACAACAATGAGCTTCAAAATGCAGTTTAACATAACAGAACTGATACTTTAAATCAACGCGATATCAAATATACTCAGATATACCCAGTATTCTTCATTTTTCAGCCTAATTTAGCAGAATTTACTAAATGTGTTCATCTGTCAATTGTACATTTTCTGAAAATCTGACCCATATATGATTTCTTAAGATATAGAATATAATTCCTACCGCCATCAGAATCACCCTCCTCGTCCTCCTCCTCCTTACTCCCATCATCAGCCTCTGCCTCCTCCTCATCGTCTTCTTTACCCAGGAGTTTACCATCATCATACGCAACCTCAAATATGGGCCCTTTATCTAGCGACAACCTGGAATAGAAGTATACAATTGGTGGATTATGATATGATTGGCATATTCAAAAACCAATCAGATTGTGGTATTTACTTACCTACGACGTAACATAAACTGATACACGGATGAAATCTTACATGGTTAAAATTAGGGCTAATTAGTTTTAGAAAAAAGAAAATCAGCAAACATCTGAGATTTAAGTCTAGAGATCTTTTATTATACGGCACAAGAATTTGCGACAACAGACCAGAGCTCGTCTGTAAAGCAAAAGAAGAAAGAAGATAATATATTCAAACATTTATCACGAACTATTTGTTTTGCAGGGCAAACAAACCCTACAGCAAACATGACAGATGTGTCTACTTACAAAGAATAACTCCAGATTGATTGATATAAAAAGCTGCTCCAGTCATAACAAGAGTAGCTGTGTGTAAACAAGCTTAATACAATAGACCAAAAAGGAAAGCCATAAATGTGCTCTTCCTAAGTCTGACTTGCCCCGAGTGCTTCACTTCTTCCTAGGCTGGAATCCATGATCAATAGGGGGATTTGCATAGCCGCCATTTTGAATCAATAGGTTTTCTAACTTCCACATTTTTCTATACCGAATCAGTTGGATCTCTGGACTTCCGTATTGGGAAGTAATATATGCCTTATGTTCTGGGCATAATTCCCCGTTCTTTATATAATAGGGGAGTTGCATAGCCGCCTTTTTGAATCTTGATTCGCGTGGAGTTATGGGACTAGTGGTACAGTATCAAATCTAAAGAAAATATGCCATGTTCAGCATGGAATATTTATGTCGTATGTTGTATGCTCTAATGTCATATTCATGTGGATTGTGGTATACATGTTTCCATGACACAAGTCCCCATCATTTCTCATCATGCATTTGGTTTTCATAGATCATGATATTGATGAAAACATTCTTGCAATTTTCGATAGAAATTTTGCCAAATTTGTGTATGTCAGATTTCATCAGAATCCATCCCAGGATGCACTGTAACAGACATGCGCAGTCAGTCCTGTGGTAATGATCTCCATACTCCCTGCCGCTCTGACCAAACCAATGTATATAAATCAATTTTCACTTCACCACAAATTGCTCAGGTTTCAGAGAACAGGGCTCTAGAAGCTGAACTGTACATGGGTTTTTTTTTTGTGTGTGAAGGCTTAGATTGCCTGGACTCATCATCGGGGGCCTCACTGATGCCACACATAGTTGTGGTTAGGCCCGTCATCCACGCAGTCATGTTGATATCAATCATAAGACTGCAGTGGTACATGCACATCCCCTATTACGCCCCAGGACCCACTTCCACTCATACTTGTATCTGTTTTACACATCCTTCATCTTGCCGCAACTTCAAAGGCTGCTATACCACAACCAACACTTCTACCTACTACTTACCCACTCCCTACAGGCTCCACCCCCTCCCCTACAGGCCCCACCAACTCCCCTACAGGCCCCTCCCCCTCCCCACACCCTACAGCTAATGCCTCTTCTTCTTTCATGTGCCACAACCCTTTATTATTCCCCTGCATCATTGAGCAGTGTACGTATTAAGTCATTGTTGGGTGAGTGAGTGAGTGAGATTGGTGGCTTTACGCCCTTATCAACACTTTGAAGTGTTATATCAAGGGCGGGAGAGCTGGGGGGAGGCAGTTTATGATCATACCCAGGAAACAGAGATAGAGAAGAAGGGAGAGAGAGACAGAGAAAAAGAGACAGAAAGGCACTTAATGGTCATACCCAGGACCAGGCACTTTAAGGTCTTACCCAGGACCCAAGTCATTGTTGACAAGAGAAGAAATGATTCAATGTATTGAGGGGTACAATGCTATTTGATTTACATCATGAATTACACATGTGGGTCAGAATTCCAGAAAATGTACAATTAGCCTTCACCAACCCTCTCATATAGCCCACAATTCAGACAAAAATTAGCTTTAAATGCCGTTTAACATAACGGAACTGATACTTTGAATCAATGCAATACCAAATATACTCTGATATACCCGGTATTCATCATTTGTCAGCCTAATTTAGGAGAATTTCCTAAACGTGTAGATCTGCCAATTGTACATTTTCTGAAAATCTGACCCATGTATGACTATGTATGTCCATAAGCATCTATAATATTAATTCTGTGAGAGAATTGTGTAATGCTCCGGATCTCCTCCAAAACCGCTTGAGGGTTTGTCACTATTTTTTATGTGGACAAGCTTTGGCATAGCGGGAAGCCATTCCACTATGTTTTGTGAGCGATTTCTTAGAAGAAAAGGGTTTAAAAGGGGGTAAATGTAAATTGGCAACCAGTTACTATGCTGATTTTTATCACATTGCGCGTATTGTCCACCTAGAACTTCACACTATGAATGATAGTATTTGTATATGTATGCCTTATTCTAATTGCCCTTTTCTACTACCTTTGGTATCTTTGGCTGCATAAACATCCTAAACTAGCAAAGTACCCGTTCTGCGGACAGTCCCCCTCTTCTCTGACTTTCATACCCGTTTTTCTCTCCCAACCCCATCTCCGATTCCCCCCTCTTCCTCATGTTTCCCCTCCCTGTTTTCTCCCCCTACCCTCGCTCCCTTCCCCTACATCCTCTCCATCCACCTCTCCCACTCCTCTGCATGTAGTCGGGTCCCCCTGGAAGTGACATAGTATCACACAGGGGCTTTCCCAGGCTATAAATAGAGTGTGTAGATCCCAATTCAAAAAAGGCTTCAAAATCACATTTTCACCCCAGATACCTTCACAAACCACATATAATGTCCTCCAGACAGGGTCAACAGACCTGTACAGACCATAAAGACAGATGGGGAGATCACAGATTCCCAGAACATGCATGACAAAAAAACCCTTCTAGAGCTTTATATATTAGACAAAAGAAATTTTCAGAAAATCCAGAGCAGACGACATAGTAAGCACATAGCAACCCTTGGTTACCGGACAAATGTCTGACAGTACATGTACGGCTTATTCTAATACCATTGCTATCTTTGGCTGTATAAACATCCTAAATAAAAGAAATTGAAAAAATCCAGAGCAGACGACATAGTAAGCACATAGCAACCCTTAGTTACAGGACAAATGTCTGACAGCTACCGTCAACACGAAGCAGACGACAATCGCTTGTTGAAGGCAGATAAACTTTTTTAACTCACCCGTCGTCAAGGTCATCAGCTGACCGGTACACAGCCTTCTCCCGCGCTTCCTCCTCGGCTGATAAGCCCTTCATCCTCCGCAGCCGATCCTCCTGTAGATAGAACACATTGTCTTATCACACACACACACTCTCTATAGTCTATCCAATAAGCAGTTAACACGGGCAAAACGGGTTCCTTTAAGAAGGGAATTGATAAGTTTTGACTATCTTCAAGGTATGTATGTAAAACTGGTTGCTTTAAGAAGAGGGAAATTGATATGGCGGATTGATAAGTCTTGAATCTTGAAGACTATAGGTACCTTGGTTCGTGAGTATACGCTAATAAAACAATAACAAGGTGCTATGATTTACACGTGTCTCACTCTTTATTTAACAATGGTCCCGCAGCATTACTTAACAGGATTTTTTACTTCTTTTTTTGACAATGTCCTGTCAACCCTTTGCCCCCAGGAGCCACTCTTTGCAATCAACCATGGGGAAACAGGGCCAGTATAAACAGCTCTCCCTTCAATAGTTCTAAGGGGAGAAATAACTGCTGCACATGGAAACGAGACAGCTTTATACTATAGCAAGAACAGCATAGTATCGCGTATGAGGGGGGCTGTATTCTCCGAGTATGGCCGAAAACTACGAGGCCGTAGGCCGAGTTGTTTTTCGGCCATAAGAGGAGAATACAGGCCGCCGAAGACGCGATACTGTGCTATTCTTGCTTTTATTCCATGATTCTTAACTTATTACAAATTAATTTGATTCATTTCATCAAATTGTGCTGCCCGCATGGCTCACCGATAGTCTCGAACCGTCGTGACGTCATTGTACAATACATTGAGTTAATATTGTCCACCTTGTGAGCGGCAAGTATATCGATTATATTGTACGCTCACGGCCAAATCATGGAATAAAATACAGAAGTATGTGTCATATCTCGTCGTGGTCGGTCGCAAACACTCTTTAGTTTACGTTATCACCAGAGTCTTCTGGCGGTCAGAAAAACTGCCCCACCAAGTTTGAGGAAGTGTATGATGATAACATGGAGTTTGATGGAGTCGAAAATATTTAGTTTTGGAAGCATGGACATTATGGATATTCATTAATTCGTGGATGTAAAATAGCAAGAACAGGCACTTTAAACCTCTCGATACATCACTAACATATCAGGCTAAACTTAGTCAACAAGAGCGAGGTTAGGAGATGTAATTTTAAATTTAATTAAAATGCCAGAGTGAGACACAGTGTACAAGGGTAACTGAGTGACTGCCACTCTGGCATTTTTTTTCTTTCTTTTTTTTCCCCCCTCTCCACTCTGGCATTTTAATTACATTTGATACTGCATCTCCTCCTCACCTCGCTCATGGGGACTAAGTTTAGCTTGATATATGGGTCAGATTTTCAGAAAATGTACAATTCAACTTCGCCTATCTTCTCAAATAACCAAAATTTCAGACGAAAATAAAGTTCAAAATATACAGTTTAACCTAACCAAACAGATTGCTAGAATCTATGCAATGCTGAATATACTCGAATTTACCTAGTATTGAACAAATTGCAGCCTAATTTAGCCTAATTTACTAAATGTGTACAGCTGCCGATTGTACATTTCTGTAAATCTGACCCATATTAGTAATGTATGGGAAAGTTTAAAGTGGCCCTTCTTGCTATTTTCACCTCTAGTGGAGTTTCTATGCCCAATTCTCACAAATGGTAGTATACTACCACATAACTCCATCAGTACAGTTAAGTTTCTATTAGATCAGGTTATTTAAATATATTTGAGTGCCAGGAATAATCAATCTCTTAAGTGAGTCAGAAGTTTTTGTTTTTAATCAATATAGATTTTCCTGTTGGTGACCACAGTACACAATGTCTCACTCTGGCATTTTAATTAAATTTAAAATTATATCTCCTTCTAACCTCGCTCTTGTGGACTAAGTTTAGCCTGATATATTAATGATGTATGGGAAAGTTTAAAGTGCCTGTTCTTGATATTTTCACCTCTAGTGGAATTCCTCTCCCCATTTCTTACAGATATAAAACCACATAATTCCCTTAGTAATAGTTCAATTCTATCAGCGGGTTGAATATAGTTGAGTGTCAGGAAAATAAAGGATTCACAAGTTTTTTGTTTTTAAATCAAAATAGATTTTCCTACTTGGTGATGGCGGTGTTGTTGTGTAGACAATGTCTGACTTTGGCATTTTAATTAAATTTAAAATTACATCTCCTAACCTCGCTCTTGTTGACTAAGTTTAGCCTGATATATTAATGATGTATGGGGAAACTTGTTTCCCACAAACAACATCACAGGAACCAATTAGAGCTATCACAAATAGCGGCCTTAACCGACTGGGTGAGGATGTCAGAATATGTACAATTCACCTTCACCAATTGTCTCTAAATATACAAATTTAAGGCAAAAATGAAGTTTGAACCGGACAGATGCTTTGAATCAGTGCAATACCAAATATACTCAGATATACTGGGTATTAATTTATCATTTTTCTGTCCAATTTAGCAGAATTTACTAAATGTGAAGAATTGGCGATTGTACATTTTCTGACGCTCTGACACATGTGTCCAGTAGTGGAAGATTTTCTGTTTTTCAAAAAAAAAAAAAAATCAAAATGATTTCTGGTGGCATTAGTCCGTCATACCTCTTTTCAGCAATACATATTTCTATATTTTAGATTTGATATTTCAATTTATGAAAAAAGCCCCCAACAAAGTTTGCAATATTTCTGGGTGGACTATTACTAGTAAAGTAGCTACATATACTCCATAGGATGACCTTAGAAATGCATGGATATATTTAATATACGGGTCAGATTTTCCAGAAAATGTACAATTGGCAGCTGTACACATTTAGTAACTTCTGCTAAATTAGGCTGTAATTTAGTAAATTCGAGTATATACAGCATTGCAATTTGCATTGATTCTAGCAATCTGTTTGGTTAGGTTGGACTGTATTTTGAACTTTATTATCGTCTGAAATTTGGGTTATTTGAGAGGATTGGTGAAGGTGAATTGTACATTTTCTGAAAATCTGACTCATATACGGTCATGCAGTATGAGAACATTCCTATGAAGCGATCTTGTGAATAAACCACTTCATTTTTGCGACTTGTGACTCATTTCCCTGAATCACATCACAATGCGCCCATCACCAGTAGACTCGTGGGTCAAGTTTTCAGAAAATGTACAATTCAACTTCGCCAATCCTCTCAAATAACCGCAATTTCAGACAAAAATAAAGTTCAAAATACAGTCCAGCCTAACCAAACAGATTTCTAGAATTAATGCAATGCCGAATATACTCGAATTTTAGTATTGGCCACATTTAGCCTAATTTAGCAAAATTTACTAAATGTGTACAGCTGCCAATTGTACATGTACTGAAAATCTGACTCATCTGAGAA